>WOXC01008451.1:0-50911 GCA_011680675.1 Gymnobelideus leadbeateri | reverse complement strand
CTAATACCAGTTTGAGCATACAGCCCAGAATCCTCTGAGCTCCAGCTTGCTTTCCTTGGACTAGACTCCATCACATGCTAAGGAAAGCTCCTCATCAGGAAGCTGACCATCCTGCAAGACTGCATCAGTCTGGGTGCTCACTCCCTAACAGGGCCCTAATCTTTGTTCTCCTAGCTCCATGCTTTTCCTTCCTTTTGTGTTTTCTTCTACCATTGATTGTACACTCCTTGAGGGAAAGGGCCAGCTTTCTCCTTCATATCTGTATCCACAGTGCTTAGTATAGGACGTGATACATATGTGTTTAAAAAAGTTTATGCCTGACTAAGCATGTGATGAACAAAATTATAGACCCAAATTCAAACCACCTTGGAGCTTGATCTGAGAAGGCCTGCACCTCCTTCTTCTTCTTCTTCCAAGCTAGAGTTAATTGGGTAACAAATGAGATCACAGTTTATGGAGTGGAAGAGGGGATCCTTTATTGAGGATTCTCTGGAGAAGTGGGTATGCATGTTCCCTCATGGGACAAGATACACACACACTCACCCCACAGAAGCAGAACAAAGGTTATATAGGCCCACCCCCATCACAGTCATTGGTCCCGACTACACAGGTCACCCCCTTTCCACGGCTGCTCTTCCCCTGAATGGTTCTTCTTTTCCTGCTGGAATAACCCTTGGTCAAACCCCAGCTGGGTTGAGCCAGCTTGACCTGGGCCCCCCTTACAGATTTCTTCCTACTATATATTTGGATAGTATGTTCTGCTTTTTTCTCCCTCAGCTGGAACTAGGTCCTCCCACACATCCTGTGTAGGATCTGTTTCCAAAGCATTCATTGTTCCTATAGAGTCTGTGGAAACTAAACCATCAGTATTTCTCACAAGCACAACCAGACTGAAGCCAGAAGCACAGGTGGACTCTAAGAGTCAGCGTCCAGAGGCTGCAAGAGTGGAAAAGTTCACCTGAGAAAGCCCAAGGGTGTCAGGAACTTCAGGGTGGAGATTTTGGAGCTCCTGGGGAAAATGCAGATCCTACTACTATATTGACAGTGTTCAGAGCAGCCTAGATTTCCAAGTGTTCTGATGTCACTAGGACTCTGTACTGAGATGTTATAAAGATTCTTTCATATATAGTTTTCTGAGTCTAGAATATTGGTGGAAACTTAAACCTAAGAAGATAAGGTCAGTGAAGAAAGGCAAAGAACCTGGGTGAGAATCAGCACAGCTGCACTTCACCCACAAGTGCAACAGGGCCAGAGCCTGGCCCTGACCCAGACTCTTAGGTCAGGAACTCATGCAGCAGAGATCAAAAAACCAAAAAACCCACAGATCATTATTGCACAAACACACACATATACACATACATACACACAGTCACACACAGAGACTAACATACACTCACACATACACACTTACTCAGACATATACACACAAGCACATTTATAGATATGTAGAGCTAGGTCTATCTATCTATCTATTTCCATGTGTATGGAACAATAGTAGAAATCACCAAAGAAAATCTTTCTTTCCAACAATAAGCAAAGACTCAGAGGAAAATGTAGATTTCGGTTTTTAAATTATTTTTCCCAATTTATTTATTTATTTTTAGTTTTCAACATTCATTTCCACAAGATTTGGAGTTACAAATTTTTCTTTCCATTTTCCCCTACCCCCACTCCAAAATAGCAAGCCTTCTGAATACCCCTTCCCCCAATCTCATGTCCTCCCTCATCCCCCCTTAACTTTCTAGTAGGGCAAGATGAATTTCTATACCTCAGTCCCTGTATATCTTAGAAAAATGTAGATTTCTTAAAAGAATTATGCTAAAATATATGGAATAGGAGTCAGTGATTCCATGAGATTGCAAGAAATTGTGGATTAAAAAAAGCTGAAACTAAAATATCTGATATGAAAACAATATATGTGGACAAAAGGTTGAGAAGAGATGCTTTAAGAATCGGTGGACTTCTTGAAATCCATCACCAAAAATTCCCCTGAACACTGTATTTCAAGAAATTATAAAAACTCCCCACTTCTTTTATAACCAGAGGGGAAAGTGAATCAAAAGGTTACACCAACCATTTCTGAAAGGGACCCTCCCCACAAAAAGTCAGGGGAATTCCATAGCCCAAATTCCAGATGTCTCCTGTTAAAGAACAACAATGCAGCAAGTCTTTGAAAAAGGATCTCCAAATACCAGGAACCTCATCTGTATCACAAAAGATACAGGAGCATTTATTCTTTATGAGTGCAGATTTTTAAATAAAATATTCAAAAAGGTATGACCTCAGAACTCAGAATTACATTGAAAAGCTGAGGATAGATAAAGGAAAAATAATGGAGACCTTTAAAAGAGCAGAGAACTTGCAGCCATTTCAGATAGATTAAAAACAATAATTAGAAAAGCAGCATCAGTTGAGTAGCAAAAAAAAGTACAGAGAAAACTGGAAAGGTCAGTTTAACTGAGGAATAGGAAGGGGCTGTCTGAGGGGGTGTCCTAACATTTACGCTTCCTGCACTGGAAAAAATGACTGTGACTTTTTCTTGGTTTTGTTTCTCAGCATTGGGTTTGACACATTGTCTTGGTCATTGTGGAGGAGGTTTTGGGGGAGCTGAGGTAAAGCTGCTAGTTTTCATTCTGCCATCTTGAGTCTTCCTCTGCTGACCTTCATATAGAGAGGAAAAAAAAATGTGTTTCCTTTCAGAAGCTTAATATCTTCAAAGGACACATACAGAGTTTAATAAGAAATTAAAGAACTTGGATGCAGATTTTAAAAAATCATTTTAAGAGGCAGAAAAGAAGGGAGGGTAGGAGGAATACATTCCTATAGATGTGAGGAAGGGTGGGTAGCTATTCTTCATATTTGATGTACAAGACAAAAGAACATACAAACAACTAGGGGGAAGAGCAGGAGGGGGCATCAGATGAAGCTCACCTATCTATACAATAGACAGAGAAGAGTTAAATACACACATGTATAAATAATTTGGTGTAGAAATATATAAAACTTAGTAAAGAAACAAGCAGAAATTGGGGTGGAATGGGTTAAGTGCAAAGATAATAGTAAGGAGCGAATATTCATTAGTAAATCTCCCTTTAGCCATCAAGGGAGGAAATACAAGAATAAGAACCCAAGTAGGTGTCCTGGATTGTGTCTGAGACAATAGTGGAACAGCTCTACCTGCAGGGAACGAAGATGAAGGGGTGAAACTGGAAATGAGATGATTTCAGAGAATAGCATGAGCTGCTGCAGAGTAGAGGGAGAATGACAGGAGCATAATTTATCCAAGAACAATAATATTGTAATGGGAAAAAACTTTGAAAGACCTAAGAATTCTAAAAAATGCAAATGCCAACAATGCCTTGAGAGGACCTCTGATGAAGCATCCAATCCTTCACTGAAAGTCATAGACACAAAATTAAAAAAAAATAGATTTTTTGGGCAAGAACACCATCTGGGCTAATTTTACTTAACTCTGCTTACATATGATAAGAATCCCCCCCCCCCGCCCTTTTTAAAAGCAATTGGGGTTAAGTGACTTGCTCAAGGTCACACAGCTAGTCATTATTTATGCGTGGGTGCTCATTTTCTGAGGCTGGATTCGATCTCAGGTCATCCCAACTCCGAGGCCGGTGCTTTTACTCACTGCACCACCTAGCCGCCCCTTTCCCCCCTTTTTTTTAAGTTTGGGAGGCTTTTTGATTCTAGGTAGGGTTGACAAAAGGAATGCCAAAAAAGAGGAAGCATTTATTTATTTTAAAAATATAGAGGAGAATAGAAGAAAATTTAAAAGGAATTACAAGCAGCTGGGTGGTTTTTAGATAACAGGTTACTTATGTGTGTATATGAGTACATTTGTGTGTATGTGAGTGTGTGTATGTGTATGTGTGTGAATGTGTGTCTATGTGTGAGTGTGAGTGCATTTCTGCGTGCGAATGTGTGTGTTTATGTGAGAATATGTGACACTGAGAGTGTGTGTATGACTGTGTGTGTGTGTGTGTGTGTGTGTGTGAGAGAGAGAGAGAGAGAGAGAGAGAGAGATGGAAATTCACAATCTTTTAGCGCATGTTCCATCAGGCATGAGGAAATAACCATGGTTTGTGTATTTTAAACAAAATAATTAGAAAAATGCAAAGAATCTTGCCTTGAAGCCATCGCAAACAGCCACACACACACACACACACACACACACACACACACAACTGTGCACAAAGGCAACTATCTAGTTGACCAGTAGGAAAGTATTTAAAAGTGTACGAGCAGCACAGGTTGAAAGGACCCCAGACAATTGTCACTAATCTGCCCATCTCTTTACAAGAACAGGGGCAGACTTGAGAGCTCTTTTTTAAAATCTGAGCCCCATCATTACTTGGTCTCTCCTTGACTTCTTCATCCAAGAGACTCCTACTTTTTTGTGAGTCCCTAATCTGTCACTTCAATTAAAACCAGTCTCCAAAAGCTCTCCCAAGCCAACTAATCTGTGCAGACTCTCATGATCAGACCAGAGTATATACACAATTTGCTTCAGATCTCAAACCTGTTTCCAAGGACTGTCTGGGCCTGGCCTGATAAAGCTTGCTCCCAATAATATTCTACAAAAATCTGTGAAGCATTTACTCTGTATGAGCCCCTGTGATGGAAGCTGACAATATGAGCATGAGTTGAATAGAAGAGGTGGGATCCTGGGAATGCCCTCATGGATTGGATGGCCTTTGTCTGGAACTCTGATTGTCTGGACCACCAAGGATATGTGAGAAGACACATGTAAGAAGACCTGAAAGGTCATGAGGAAGATTAGGAAGGGCCTTTGAATGACACAGGACTTTATTTTTAATCCTAGAGCAGATGGGGAGTAAAAGGAGTTTATAACCTAGGGAGTGAAATAATCAGACCTGCATTTTGGAAACCTCAGTTTGATGACTGAGGGGACAATAGACTGGAGTGGGAGAGATTGCTGGCAGGCAGACCCACCAGCAGGTGACTGCAATGGACCAGGTGTGAGGTGGGCCCCAGGGTGGTCACTGTGTGACTGGAGAGAAGAGGAAATATACAAGAGATGGTGTGAAGGTGGAAAACACAGGACTTGACACCAGACTGGATAGATGAAGTGAGTTGGAGGAAGGACTGGAGGACAGCAGCGAGGGAGTGAGCCTTGGAGGCTTCCACCTTTTCCAATCTCCTTGCATTTTATTTCCCTCTAGTCATTTTATAAACCAGTCACACTCATGAATATTTTTTTGTCCTTGCACACAATAGTCTCCTAACTCCATGCCACCCTGGTGGTTGTCCCTCATACCTAGAATGTTATCCTTCCACCAATCTACCTTTTAGCTTGCCTGCTGTCCTTTAAAACTCAGCTGCAATCCAGTGTAGTGCAGAAGATCTTTCCTGGTCCCCATGGCTGCTATTGATGTCTCTGAGATGATCACCACCTTCTATTCTGTATGGATCTGTACATGTCTCATCATTGTAGACTGAAGCACTTGATTTGCCCACCTATAGACAACAGTGACTATCCCTAATAGCCATCAGGTCCCCTCAGTGATAGGAACCTTGGGACGGTATCCTAGAGAACAGATGAAATGGGACTGAGGGAGAGGAGAGGAGGTGGAGAAATGGGAGAAAAGAAAGGAGAGAATTCTTTTGGGAAAGGTACTGGAACCATTAGTTCAAGGACACAGTGTCGTAGAGGGTGGGCTCTGTGGGTGTCTCCTTGGGGCTGGCTTTCCTCTTATTTAAGGTTCTTATGTTCAGCTGAGTGTAGGTCACTCCCTGTGGGCCTTCAGCCATGGAGACCTGAAGGGAAATACAAGGTTAAGGGAACAGTGAGTGACTTTGGAGCAGGAGTTCTTAATATATTGGCCTGTTGTGCATGTTTCGATAGCCTATCTCATCAAAGCTATGGCTGCCTTCTCAGAATCACTCCTTTAATTACCTGGAATGAACGCCATAAGATTACAAAGGAAATAAATTATATCAAAGCACAATTATTTAAATATAAAAATCCAATAATTTCAGGAAAACCCAGTTCAGATGTATTCTACTGGGGAGGAGAAGAAAGAACAGGTAAGTGATTAAGAAGTGGTCCAACCCTGGGTATAAAGTCTATTGGGAAGAGTTAGGGTCAAGGATGAAACAGGGTCTTCCAGGGGGAGGGCAGGATGGGGCTAGCTCACCGATGGGTCCCTTGGTCTCTCCTGGGCCACTTCTGCATCTGAGCAGGACAGAAGCTTCTATCATTCTCCCAGCTTCCAGGACCAGAAATCCCCTTCACCTGCCCTGCTCTGCCCCAGGATCATGCCCCCTTCCTGCCCAGGTAACTTACACAGGACTTCCCCTCTGGGGGACTCAGGGTAACTTGGAAGGCAGGTACTCCAAGGAAGACAAGGGCAACAGAGGCACCTGTTAGTGGAGAGAGAGGCAGGAAGCAGGACATGGGTACTGAGTTCATGCTGGGAGGCTCTGTGAGCATCCTCTCCTCACCAGGGACTCTGTCCAATGCAGCAGGCCCAGGCTTCCATGGGAAGGAACAGGGGACTCTGGGAAGATGAGCTGAGCCTCCTTACCTCCTTGGGTTCTCTCCTTGTAAAGACCCTGGTGAGAAAGACATGGGGAGGGAAGAAACAAGGTCAGGGAAGGTGTTAAAGGAGGAAATGGAGTACCCAAGCCTAACCAGTTTCTTATTCCTTTAGACACTGAGGGGTTTCACTATGTTTTTGCCACACTCACCCCCATGGATGGATCCTTGGCAGAGTATTGCCAGCAAGAGAAGGCAGAGGAGGAGGAGGAGGAAGGAGACACAGCTGAGGGTTATGAGGAGGGTGTTACTGGGTTCTGAACCTGGGGTGGGAGAGAGAGAGAAGAATCATTATAAATCACTGTCCTAAGAGGACCCTTACCTTGCCCCTGGTTTTGCCCCCTTTTCCTCCTCTCGTCTGCCTCCAGAGATGCCCATCACCACCAGCATTCCAGAGTTGGGCACAAATGTTGCTCAGAGTGGACTTATCCCTTGGAATTAGGTTCAGAAATCCCAGAAACCAGGTTGGAGATATGAGGGTCACAGGGAAGTATGATGGGGGGAAGCCTCCTGACGAAGCTCATACCCCTGGTCTATAAATCCTGGATTTGAGGAAAGTGTTGTGACCAGAGCCAAGGCCTTGGATTCACTTCCTTGTAGGAGCTGAGGGTGTGAGTGGTTGTCAGCGCCCTCCATTGGGTCCTGTGAGCTTCTCCTCACCTCTCACTATCAGCTGCAGGGGGTCACTGTGCTGTGTCCAGAGACTGCCATTGGTGCTCAGGTGGTATCTGCAGCTGTAATTGCCAGAGTGCTTGGGGGACACATGAGTCAGCAAGAACTGGGCTCCCTCTTGAGTGGTACCCATGCTTAGCAGGGTTTTCTCATCTCCCTCCTTGTACAGAACAAAGTTAGTACCTCCTGAGGGCCCACTGCAGAGAAGGGTCACATCTGCCCCTGGGTCCACCTCTGGGCCAGGCCAGGCTTTGAGGGAAGGCTTAGGAAGTGCATCTGGAAACACAAATAAAGACAAGAGAATCTTAGGATCCTTTCCAAAGTTGGGATGGGGGAAAAAAAGCTGGGAATGCCCTGAAGAACTCCCTGACTTCGGCACCTGCTTCCATTGGCTTCTTGGTCATTCCTTGCTCCAAATCTCCTTCCTTACAGAGGGGTGGATGCTAAGCCCCAGATGTTCTCTGGGGCTGCCTAGGAACAGGGAGGTTGTTTCTCTTTCCATCCCTGTCTCTAGAGCTTGCAGTAGGTGACCCATGCTAACATGTTCTCTCTTCCCTTCCATAGGCATCAGCAGCCCTTATCCCAACCTTTACTTCAAGATGCTCCAGAGAGGCCCTCCCACTAATGTGCCTTTTCAGACTTCCTGGGCTACCTCTTAGTCATGGCTTCCATTTTCTGCTTCATTCCCTGGGAACATGGACACCCCCTCACCTGTCACCCAGATCTCCAGGACCTCACTGGGCTCAGACACCTGGTATGGAGCTGTCCTCTCATGGTAGATACAGCTGTAGCTGCCAGCATCCTGGGCCCTCACAGAGAGGAGGGGAAAGGCAGCTGAGGTCCCAGCTGGGCTCTGGCTTTGCAAGGCCTGAGGGGTCCCCACCTTCAGCAGAGTGAATGTCACCCTCTGAGATGATGTCTGAGGGGGCTGCCGGCACTGGAGAGTCACATGCATCCCAGGCTCCACCACCAGGCCTGGGAGGGCTGAGAGGGAAGGCTTGGGGAGAGATCCTTGTAGAGGAAGAACATGGACTGGGAGTCAGTATACCTGGGTCAAGGTGTACTCTGCCCCAGAGTCCCTGTGTCACCTTGGACCAGTCACTGGCCCCCTCTGGGCCTCAGTTATCTCCTCTGTAAATGAGAGGTTTGACCAGAAGATCACTCATGCATTTCTAGCTGTAGGTAGGAATCTATGAAAACTTTCATATTTGAGCGAGTTGAGCCAACCTATATTCTCAGGCCTCTGATGACTCATGGGAGGGAAGATCATGACCCCTCAATTTTCATCTTGGCTATCCCAGACAGGCCCAGGGTTTAGCCTAAAAGCAAGGCTCAGATCATGGTCCTTGAGTGGGAAGCCTCAGGCTTATTTCCAGGCTCAGTCACTTGCTTTCTCGTTTTGTGACCTTGGACAAGTCTTTCCCTCTCTCTAGGTTTTGCTTTGCTCATTGGTCATGGGAGGTTTTGGCCTTGATAACCTCCAAGGCCACTTTCAGCTCTTGGTCTCTGTGATTCTTCTCCTAACCCCCAGCTTAGTGTCCACCATCACTTTTCTTCCCCAGATTCTAGATCACAAGAGAAATGCTTCATGTCTCCCAAGGCCCCTGAGTGGAGAGACACACAGAAAGGGAAGAAGCAAGGTCAAAGAAGGTGTTAAAGGAGGAAGTGAAGTACCCAAGCCTAACTAATTTCTTATTTCTTTAGGCCTTTAGCCCAAGCACAGAGCTGGCTGTTTAGACACCAGGCCTTGATTCTGTGAGGTGCCTGGGTGGGCAGAGAGCAGAGGGATCATCCTCAGAGTTATTCTGGGCCCACACAGCCCCCTCACCTGGCACCACCAGCTCCAGGGCCTCACTGTGCTCTGAGCCTTTAGCAGACACTGTCTGTTCCATGTACGTACAGCTGTAGCTCCCAGTGTCCTCAGGTCTCACAGATGGGAGGAGGAAACCAATCCAGAGGTCTGCTGAAGTCTGCTGCTGTACAGAATCCTGGGTCCCAGCCTTCCACAGAGTGAAAGTCACCTCTTCAAAGGAAGACAGCTTGGGCCTTGAGCACCAGAGAGTGATGTTGGCCCCTGGGGCCACCACAAGGCCAGAATGGGCCCAAAATGTGGGCCTGGGGAGCAGTCCTGAGGGGAAAGAGAGACACCAAATGTCAGGGTTACATTAATCTTTCAAGACCCCCTTCTCTAACCCTTTAATGAATGGGAAAAAAGGAACCTTCCATCTGTTCTCACTTTCTTGTCTTGAGCTGAGAACACCTCCACTATCTCCAGGCCCAAACCTGAGTCCATGTAGAATAGGAGAGGGTTCCCAAGTCTCCATCCTCCCCTCAAACCATTGCTTTAGAATTCCCTGGGTTTTGTGCTGTCCCCATCTCTCTGTTGGCTCCTATGTGGGTGCAATCAGGATTTGGGGGGTTCCTATATCCAGTCACCTAGCAGAGTCAGCTCCACAGTCTTGCTTGGATATGACCCACTATGAGGGGCTGTCTTCCTGTAGTAAATACAGCTATAGCTCCCAGTGTCCTCAGCCCTCATAGAAAAAATAGAGAAAACAGCCCGTGTCCCTGCAGAGCTCTGTCTCTGCAAGGGCTCCAGGCTCTTTGCCTCCAGCAGGGCAAAACTGTAGTCCTGAAGGGGAGCCTGTGGTGATATGTCACACCAGATGGTAACTGTTGTCCCTGGGGATATTGAGGAGTAATCTGAAGCTGAAATGGAGGGTTGGGGGAAGGCTCCTGTGAAAAGAGGAAAGAAGGAAGTTAGGGACCTGATATCTCCTCCTAATATCTACAAATCATTCCCTGAAAGAAAACTGAGAAGGGGGAGGGTGGATCTAGGGGCCCCGGACAGACTCCTTTGTACATGCCTTTAGGGGCTGTGTAAGTGCCTGGGTAGGCATGGGCTGACTGAGGAGGATGTGGGCTCCCTCTGGCCACCTTTGGGAGGAATTAAATGTTTGTCTGGTTCTCAAGCTCTCATTCATCACCCACCAATCAGGTGCCTCCTGCTCCTCCTGCCTCCTAAACCTTTGGGGGAGCCCCAAAGGTTTAGGGAAAGAACCATCCTTGATGTCCTTAGGGATTACCAGAGTTGGAGCCTAAATGACCTCATTAGATAATTCAGCCCATGAGCTTCATGCCATGGAAGAGGAAACTGAGGTCAACAGATATTGGGGACATGGCCACATTCACCCAACTGAGAACTGGTGGGGGAGGTATTTGACCTTGCTGTCACAGCCTCCCATCTCATCTCTCACAACTGGCTCCCTCCCCACCAGGGATACTTGTAGCCCAGCACCCTGTCACCTGTCACCCCTAGGCACAAGGGATCCCAGGGCCCAGGGAGATAAGAGTATTAAGCAGAGGCACATAGGAAAGCCTGAGGGTATGCCCTCTTGTACATGACCCTTCAGAGAGGGTTCTGGGCTCATCTCTCAGGACTGGATCCCTCCCCAACAGGGATGGCTATGGACCAGGACCCTCTCACCTGTCACTACCAGGGCCAGGGGCTCACTGAACTCTGACCACAAAGGCCCCTGCCCAGAGCGGCAGCTATAGTCTCTCCCATCTGTCAAGTCATTCAAACTCCAGAGCATGAACTCTGCCTGCTGCCAGGAGGCATTTCTCTCTTCTTTGAGCTCTCCATCCTTCCAGAGCTGGAACCGGTCACTCCCCAGGTGGCCCTGGCATCTGAGGGTCACATCTGCTCCCCCGGGGACAAGAGGACTTGGTACGGCCCAGAGGGTGGGCCTGGGAAGAGGGTCTGAGAAGGAAACATAGTCCAGATTCCTAAGGACTTCTTTAACTTATGGAAGTCTATACCACCAGATTCTGAAGCTTCTCCCTGAGTTAGCCCATCCATCCATCACAATGTCCTATTTTCCTTCCTGCTTATCTTGGAAATAGATGTCTGGATTAATCAAGTACAAAAAAGGAAAAGAGAACAGTGGGATGTTGGGCCAGGACTTACCCGTCTGCACCTGTACCGCCCAGCCTAGACACAGCCCTGTAAGAGAATCTCAGGTTATCAGTGCCTCCCCTCCAGCCCACACTGACCCATCCCCAGCTCTCCCCAAAGCCCCTGAGCCTCTAATTCTGCTCTGGTCAGAATATGAAGGAAGAGCCCTTGGAGCAGACACTGAGCTCCTGCCCTGCCCCAAATGGTTTTGTCTCCTCCTTAGGCCCCTCCCTGTCTTTCAATGTCAAGACCCTGTCCCAGTGTTCTTTCCTCCCCAGACCTGACCCTGGAGACTCACCAATGCAGATCAGGGAAATGACTGTGGGGCCCATGGTGGATCTTCAGCTCTGTCCTGGGCTGCCCAGCCTCAGCTATGCAGAGGGGAAAAGGTAGGTGGAGGAGAGGCTGGCCCAGGATGTGGTGGCCAGCCCTGCTGCTTTACACCCCTAATCCCAGGCCCCACAATTTCCGCTCTTATACTGATGAATGAGGGACCCTGGTGCTTCAAGGCTCAGCTCTGAGGGGATAACCATGTCTTAAGGTTAGTTAAGGCAAGGACCATGGACTCTGATGAGCATCTAGTATTGAGGACCTCTGAATGAGACCAGGACCACAAAATACGGAGACTTACCTGGCAATGCCTGGGACACCTATAGGAGCCTCATCCTGAAGAACTCAAGATTGGGCATGAAGGCCTAATGCCATGGCCCTAGAAGACTCTGCCTCAGATCTGTGCTCAGTTCTTTACTGGGCACATGCTCCATGTTTGGTAAAGCTGCTGCTGGGTTAAAACAGCCTCATCTTCTGCTCTCTTGAGATGAAAATGTCATCGCCATCATCATAACCATCATCATCACCATCGTCATCACCATCATCTTCATCACCACCATCATCACCACCATCATCATCACCATCATCATCACTACCATCACCATCATCATCACCATTGTCATCACCATCATCATCAACAACAACAGCATCACCAACAATAATGGTTATCATTTATCTAACACTTTCAGGCTTGCAAAGTATTTTCCATTTTTTTGTCTCTTTGATCCTCAAAACCACATGGCTGGCACATTCTATATTACCCCCATTTTATAGATGAAAAAACAGAGGAAGACTGAGGTTATATTACTTGCTTCCAGCTAATAAGAATATAAAGCAAAATTTGAACTTGGGTCTTGCTGACTCCAAACCAGTTGAAGTCATGAATCTAGTACCAGGTGATGTGGGAATTTGGTGCAGTCTTGATGCACCTGACCCTCAGGGATTTAAGTTCCTCAGTTACTGACTCTTCTGTAGGACCCCACAATGGTGGCCCCGTTCAGTCCAGGAATGGCCAGCCATGGTGTTGGCTGCTCTGCCTGCTGCTGGGTTAGGCGTTGTACCACCCCACAAAGCTGTCCCTTGACAAGCAGTCTCAGGAGGCCTTCGTGGCAACAGCTGCCAGTTCTCAGCTGCATTGCACATCATCACTCTGTATTTCCCTGGCTCAGAGCCCCTTGAACCAGGTACCCTGCCACCTAGACAAGACCCAGCTCAAACTCAATGACTATTTATTAAACCTCTGCTATACGGCCTGCCCTGTCCCAGGTACTGTGAATGAAAAGAAAAAAAAAGAAATAGGACTATGCCCATGGAGTTTACACTCTATTGGTGAGGACAAAAATACACTTAAATATATATGTCATTCCAAAATATTTATGCACAATGATTTTTAGGTGGGAATCAGAATTCTATCTTGAATGATGTTTGTTAAAGACAGAACAAGAGGGCACAAAGGAAAAGTGGAAGAGGGTGGACTGGGACTAGGGAGGAAATTAATTTGAAATAGATGGACCTGATAGAAAAGAGTCTGGTGATCTGAAAGATAGCCTTGGACTGTGGATCCCATGGCTCTGAACCTGAGTGGAGGCTCTGTGTAGTTGCTAGTCAGCCCTTAATTTCAGGACAAAGTGAAACTGAGTAAATTTCATTCACTATATGGAAAAGGGAGTTGAGCACACATGTATGATGCCAGGTCTGAAGTACCATCAATTAGCAACATTCATTAAGTCTCCAGTCTCTCTAGCCTCTAATATAAGTGGTGAGGATTCAAAGTAAAAAAGGTTCTCAGGAAACTACCTATCTTTCAGGTGAGACAGTGTGTGCCCAGGTGAAAGTGCAGAGTAAATACATACAGGATCAATATAAAATAAATATATGCTTGTGGTTAGATACATGTTCAGGTGAGAGGGAAGGCACTAGCAGTTGGGGAGTCAATAGTGACATTAGGGTGAAGATAATGTGTGAGCAGTGTCTTAAATGAACACCAAGGGTCTGTGAGGCAAAGGTTGGGGGGGGGGTGTATTATAGATATAACAGACAGTTCCAGCAATTGTCTCTACATTGTTATTGCTATATGTCATATACACACACGCACCTGTGTGTGTACATATATACAAGTGTGTATTTATGCACATATCTATATAAATGTATGTATGCATATATGCATGTATGTGTATTTGTGTGTATATGTATATGTTTGTGTATATAGTGTAAACACCACCCTCAATCTTTTCATCTGATGATCTGGTGATTTCAGTGAATGGAAA
Source organism: Gymnobelideus leadbeateri (assembly GCA_011680675.1). Lineage (NCBI taxonomy): Eukaryota > Metazoa > Chordata > Mammalia > Diprotodontia > Petauridae > Gymnobelideus > Gymnobelideus leadbeateri. The sequence goes on along the minus strand of WOXC01008451.1, from coordinate 37,110 downwards.
GCATCAGATGTAAACAAGGTGGTGAAACAGCAACCTCAAACACTTCTGAGACCTTCACATGTAGATAGAGAAGTATTGTTAAGGACTTAGGCTATGATGGTGCTATCATTATACCACACGCAAGTCAGATCACATCCAGAGAGTAGTGTTTAATGGTGAATGTGATCCTGTAGAGAGACACGGATAAACTTGAGAAAATTCAGTGCAAGGTGACCTGATTGTGTTCTAGCTCCATAGATCATAGATCTCTCAATAGAACGGAGCTCAGTGATGATCTAGCCCAATTCCTCATCTTACAGATAGTGAAAGAGTTTCCCAATTAATTTAAGACGTGTTCAGTGTTAGAAATGGAAGACTTCCATATGAAGATAGGTTCTAAGAGTTGTTTATAGTTAGGCAGATTAATAAAAACCTGGGGGGCATTGGTATTGTTATTTTTAAATAGATGGTTGTTAACATCTTATAGTTATAATAGATATTATTATCTTATCTGTGTATCAAGGCACCAAACTCATGGAGCTACCCTCTGCAGAGCTGCGTAGTAGAGGCATCTTATCCCCTTCTTTCCTTAAATATGTACATATATATATATATATTGCTTCTATAAAGCATTCCTTTTATGGTCTGATCAGATTTATTAAAACATAAATTAACTTTCATAGTATTCATATTTTATGGTGTTGACATGTCCCTCAAATGAGCACTAAGTATTTTTTCTACCTATTTAAATACTTAATGATTTCTTTAAAGAACCCTTTGTGTAACACTCATACTAGGAATCCATGTTCTCTTGGGAATTCACAGTGTTTCTTTATTCAGAGTGTCAATTTAATTTTGTTTAGCTTAAAATACATAATAAAATGTTTGAATTCACTTGCATGATCAGGAAAATAACTTTCCCTTTTCTTATTAATTTTTTTTCCTATAGATTTCCATGTTTGTCATCCAGGGTTTTGAGGCAGTTTTCTTCTTCCTAAGAGCTCTGGTATTTTAGACTTTTCCCATGTATTCCTGTGTTGCTCCCTTGCTAAGTCCTCTTTCTTTATTAATGGAATATCCTGTAAGAGCTGGACCTCAAAACTATCTTTGCCTCCTCCCATTCATGAGTATTCACTTTTCACTGGTATTGATAAAAGCGAATCTTCATAGTTTCATAATTTCCCCCTTCTCTTTTAAGCTGTCCATTAATGGAAGTATGGTCAGGTATGTAATGGCAAGCAAAGAAGTACTTAGTGCCTTGTTTCAGCTATTTAATTATTTAGCATCTTATTTCAGTTCAAGTTTTTTTGAGTCTTGCCCTGATTGGGTCAAATCTTTGTTAAGAAACAGAACCTGTGAATCCCACAGTGGGAGGAATTTGCTAATGCAACAGGAAGGGGCAGAACAGGGAGGAATTAATGACCATATATAAGGAGAAGCCCAAACTGGGAGAGAGTAGAACTGAGAACAGAATGGCCGTGGAGGCTAGCACTCTGTTTGTCTGTTCTGTCTATGTTGATTTTTGTTTGTGATACTTTGTACAGAAACCCTGGAACCATTGTTGTCTGTTTACAGAAGTCCACATGGAAGTGGAGCAATTGAGGGTAAAAACCTGTATGACCATCTCTGTGTGTATCTGAGGTGATGTAGTGGAATAAGTCATGTAAACTGAGTGAATTAAAGTACTGTTTGAAAGTGAATGATTGAAAAAATATTAAACTATATGGTGAATTCACACTTGAAAAGGGGCAACATTGGGGAAGATATGATACCTGTCAGAACTAAACTCCCTGAAGAAGGGTAGTTTTGGTAATTAGTAGATAAGAACAACCACAGTTGGTATAGGTGAAAGATCTGGATATTTTAAACCTGAGAGGAAGAGAATTGTTGAGTGATCATGGTAGGGGAAATTTAGAAGTAGCAAAAGGGAGCAAGGGATATTCCAACTCCTTAAACATTATAAGGATGTTTAAGGGACATGAAAAAAAAAATCTAATCAGTGCAGAGATTGGAATGGGTATGAAAGGATTCTAGGGATATTGCTAATGAATTCCTCTTAGTGTGTTATCATGCTATCATTTGATATCAATTATTTAGGTAGAATTATTGGACTTTCTCAAAATTGTATTAATTTAGGTGGCAGTGTGGCAGCTAGGTGGTATGGTGCGTAGAGCACTGGCCCTGGAATCAGCAGGACCTGAGCTTAAATCTGGCTTCAGACACTTAACACTTACTAGCCAGGTGACCTTGGGCAAGTCAATTAACCCCAATTGCCTTGCCCTACCCTGTCCCCTCCAAAAAAAAAAAAAAAAGAAAAACAAATATTAGGTGGCAGCTTAAGAACAATAAGCACAAATATCCCTCGCCCAAATGACTTTGAAAATCCTTCATGCCAGTACAGAGTCTGGTGGAAAGTAGGGTCAGAATTAGGGATCCCATATATCATAAAGAGTAACATAGTCCCTGGTTTCTGGACATCCTTTTTCCCCTTTGAATATTACTCATGGAGGCCCCCTTAGGTAGGATGCAACTTTTCTGCTGGCATTCTTGATGCTACCTTTCTTGAGTGTGTCTCCTTGGCTAGTACTGTTTTTTTGCCAACATTCACTAGGATTCCAGGACATTATTAAATGAAAAAAAAATCCAAATTGGGGTACTATGGGGTTATATGACCAAGACAAAGTGACAGAAGAAGATGATGCAATCATGAATAAGATAGGGAATGTTATCCCTTTTTTAGAAAAATGTGTAGAAAATTAAATTTTAAAATGTGGGAAAAGAAGTTGAAGCAGAAGACAGGGATTATGTTTTAATTACTTAGCTGGGAGAAAAATATGGGGAGAATTAAATAAATAGATTAGGGCAATAAAGAAAAAAAAAGGAATTTATAAGGAAAACTCCAAAACAAGGGAGAGGAGCACAAAAAGCAGTGGGGTGGATGTTTATGGTGAAAGGAATAGAACCAATACAAAAGGGACTTCATTCAAATAAATTAAACAGAATTAACAGGGGATACCTAGTTTAGTATTTACAATGGAAAGAGGAAAATTTATTTTTTGGAGAAAACAAATATTAGAGATGAATTAAAATATAAACCTAGATCTCAGATTTTAAAAATTTTAGTTAATTTATTTACTTTTAGTTTACAACTTTCAGTTCCAGAATCCTTTGAGTTTCAAAATTCCTCCCTCTTCCTCTCCTCTCCCTTTCCCCCATGGCAGCATGCAATCAAATATAGGATCTAAAAATACCTTCACATTAACGTTAGTCAAGTTGTAAAAAAGGATTATTACCAGAGAAGTGAACAATGAGAAAGAAGAAATTAAACAAAAGAAAAGAGAGAGAGAGCAAGTAATTTGTTTCAATCTGAATTCAGAATCTGTAGCTCTTTCTCTGGATGTGGATATCCCTTTCTATTATGAGTCCTTTGGAATTGTCTTATAACCTTGCATTGCTGAGAGGAGCCCAGTCTATCAAAGCTAGTCATCACAGATAAAATGTGTCTGTAATTGTGTTCAAAGGTCTCCTGGTTCTGCTCTCCTCAGTCAGCATCGGTTTATATAAGTCTCTCTAGGTTATTATGAAGTCCGTTTGCTCCTCATTTCTTATACCACGATAGTATTCAATTACATTTATCTACCAAAACTTGTTTAGCCATTCCCCAATTGATTGACATACCCTTGATTTCCAATTCTTTGCCACCACAAAAAGAGCTGCTATAAATATTTAATAAAAATACATACACGTATTTTTCCCACTTCTACAATCTCTTTGGGATAAAGCCTTAAAGTATTACTGCTGAGTCAAAGAGTGTATACTTATTTATAGCCCTTTGGGCATAATTCCAGATTGCTCTCCATAATGGTTGAAACAGTTCACAATCTCATCAACAATGCATTAGTGTTCCAATTTTTCCACATTCTCTCCAGTATTTATCATTTTCCTGTTTTGACACCTTGGCCAATCTGACCAGTGAAATGTGGTACCTCAGAGTTGTTTTGATTTGCATTTCTCTAATCAATAATGATTTAGAGCATTTTTTCAAATGCTCATAGATATCTTTAATTTCTTCCTCTGAAAACTGCCTGTTCATATCCTTTGACCATTTATCAATTGGGGAATGACTGGTATTCTTTTTTTGTTTTTGTTTTTGTTTTTTTTTATTTTTTTTTTTAATTAAACAAATGCTTTATTAACTTCTGGTTTACATCATTCATTTCCACCAGATTATGAGTTACATTTTCCCCCCATTTTTTCCCTACCCACCACCCCAGAATAGCAGTCCCACCAGATATCCCCTCATCCAATCTGCTCTCTCCCATATCTTCTCCCATACCCCCTTCGACTTTGCCATTAGGGCAAGGTGAATCTCTGAGCCCCACTGCCTGGACATCTTATGAAACATTTAATTTTAAAACTTCGATTTTCAGATCCATTCCCTTTCTCCCCTGTCACCCACTCCCTCTGAGAAGATAAGCAATTCAGTATGTGTTGTACATGTATATCTATGCAAAACATTACCATAGTAGATATATTGTAAAAGACTGCTTATATTTCCCTCCCACCTGTCTCACCTCCCACCTGGTCCATTCCCTACTTTGATCCTGTCCCTCTTTGATAGTGAGTACTTCTAACCTCCCCTCTCCCCAGAATGCCCTCCCCTCCATCATCCCCCCTCTCATCCCCCTTTCCCCTACTCAGGAGAGTGAGTGAGGGTAAGATATTCCATTTAGTATGTATGTGATTCTCTCCTTGAGCCAACTTCAATGAGAATATGCTTTTGCCTTTTTGCCTTCCTGTTCTTCCCCTCCCCTGCAACTACTTCCCCTTGCCTCTTCTACATGAGATAGTTTGCCCTACCCTGTCTCTCTCCATCTCCTCTTGCCACTTTCCTCTCTCACTTCTTGACTTCACCCCTTAAGAATCATCCCTTCCTTGGGGCGGCTAGGTGGCGAAGCGAGCAGAGAGCCAGCCCCGGAGCCAGAAGGACCCAAGCTCGCATCTGGCCCCAGACACCCAACACACAAACAAAAACCCAGCCACGTGAACCTGGGCAAGTCACCCAACCCCAATTGCCCTCTAAAAAAAAAATAATCATCCCTTCCCATCAAATTCAACCTGTGCCCTCTATCCATGTATACCTGTGAACATATGCCATGTACCCTTCTTCAATTATTTTCATAATGAGAAAGGTTTCATCAAAGACAGTTATTGTTTTTCCATGTAGGACTGTAAATAGTCCAACTTTGATAAGTTCCTTTTGATTTCTTTTCCTTGATTACCTTCTCAAGCATCTCTTGCTTCTTGTGTCTGAATGTCAAATTTTCTATTCAACTCTGGTTTTTTCCTCAAGAATGCTTGAAAGTCCTCTATTCCACTGAATGACCATATTTTCCCCTGAAACAAGATACTCAGTTTTGCTGGGTAGGTGACCCTTGGGTTCATTCCCAGCTCTTTTGCCCTCTGGAATATCATATTCCATGCCCTTCTATCCTTCAATGTAGAAGCTGCCAGGTCCTGGGCTATTCTGATTGTGTTTCCACAATATTGAAATTGTTTCTTCCTGGCTGCTTGTAGTATTTTCTCCTTGATCTGGGGATTCTGGAACCTGGCTATAATATTCCTGGGAGTTTTCTTTTGGGGATCTTTTTCAGGAGGTGATCTGTGGATTCTTTCAACCTCTATTTTGCCCTCTGGGTCTAAAATATCAGGGCAGTTTTCCTTGAGAATTTCTTTAAGGATGATTTCTAGGTTCTTTCTTTGATCATGGCTTTCAGGTAGTCCAATAATTTTTAAATTATCTCTCCTGGATCTATTTTCCAGGTCAGTGGTTTTTCCCATGAGATATTTCACATTGCCTTCTATTCTTTCATTTGTTTGGATCTGTTTAATAGTATCTTGATTTCTCATAAAGTCACTAGCTTCCATTTGCTCCAGTCTAACTCTGAAGGAATGAATCTCCTTAGTGAGCTTTTGAGATTCTTTTTCCATCTGGCAAATTCGACTTTTTAAGGCATTCTTCTCCTCATTGCCTTTCTGAGCCTCTTTTGTCATTTGAGTTAGTCTATTTTTTAAGGTGTTATTTTCCTCAGTCAGGCTGTTGACTGTCATTTCATACTTTTCTTGCATCTTTTTCATTTCTCTTCCCAAATTTTCCCCCACTTCTCTTATCTGCTTCTTAAGGTCCTCTATGGCCTGTAGCCAGCTTGTATTTTCATTTGGGGCTTTTGGTGCAGGAGTTCTGACCTCACAGTCCTCCTCCATGCTTTGAGCCTCTTTGCCCCTAAAATAGGAGTCCAATGTTGAACTTTTCTGTTTATTTTGTTTCATTTGCCTAGGCATGTTGCCACTTAATTACTTGATTTTGGGGCTTGTTGCCACAGTAGGACTCTGCCACCAGACAGGGGAGCTTCCGCCCAAACGTGGGGTCTTCACAACTTCCGCCAGTTGGGTGGCCTCTGTAAAGCCTCCACCCACTCTGGCAAGTTGGATACCCACTCCAAGCTTCCTCCCCCAGACCACAATCCAGATCCAGGCAGTTTAAAGCAAAAGCGATTAACCCCCAGACTGATTGCTGGATCTCGCTACAGTTCTCAGACCAGGAGCTAGAGCCACTACTGACGCTGCAAAATGGCTTCTGTGCAGCTGTTTCTTCAGCAGCTTTTTGCCCCCAGGGGAGGAAGCCACGTGTTCCCCAAATACTGGTCCCAAAGTCCATAGGGCGCTAACCTCTTACTTTGTCCTAGGCATATCTGTGCTGATAATTCTGGAATCGCCACAATTGCTGGTGTTCTGGGGTTCCACCAGCCTGCTGAAGGCCTGGCCGCCCTGGGGCTAAAACCGTGGACCTGGGCTCGGCTCTGCGGGCTGCGCTGTTGGTTCCCAGTGCGCTGTGCTGCCTGCTCTCAGAGCGCTGTGCTGGCCGCTCCCTGAAGGGCTGCTGGGCTGTCCTCTGCAGGAGGGTAGCTTCTCTGTGCCGTTCTGTGGGTGCTGTGGCTCCAGAAGTTGTTCGGAGCTTCCTTTCACATTGTTTGAAATTTGTGTCCTGACTTGTATTCTTAAAGATTTGATTCAGTGCTCTGTATATTTTAGAAATAAGGCCTTATCAGAGACACTGGTTGTAAAAATTCTTTCCCAATTTTCCACTTCCCCCCTAATCTTGGTTACATTGGCTTTATATATATAGAAAATTTTCAGTGTAATGTAATCGAAATTATACATTTTGCATTTCATAATACTCTCTAATATAATCTTCCCTTCTCCATAAATCTGACAGGTAAACTATTCCTTGCTTTCACAGATTGCTTACAGTATCAGCCTTTATACCTAAATCGTGCACCCATTTAGATTTTATTTTGGTATATGGTGTAAGATATTGGTCTATGCCCAATTTTAGCCATACTATTTTCCAGTTTTCCCAGCAGTTTTTGTCAAATAGTGAGTTCTTATCCCCAAACCTGGGGTCTTTGGGTTTATCAAATGGTAGGTTTCTATAGTCATTGATTGCTGTATCTCATATTCCTAATCTATTCCACCAATCCACTACTCTATTCCTCATCCAGTACCAAGCCATTTTGATGGCTGCTTCTTTATAATATAGATTAAAATCTTGTATAGCAAGGCCAGCTTCCCTAGCATTTCTTTTCATAATTCTCTTGATGTTCTGGAAATTTTGTTCTTCCAAATGAATTTTGTTACTATTTTCTCTAGCTCTATAAACTAATTTTTGGTAGACTGATTGGCATGGCACTAAATATGTAAATTAATTTAGGTAAAATTGTCATTTTTATTATATTAGCTCAACCTAGCCTCGAGCAACTGATTTTTTTTTTTCCAATTTAAAAAAATCTGACTTTATATGTGTAAAGAGTGTTTTGTAATTGTGTTCATATAGCTTCTGGGTTTGTTTTGGCAGGGAGAGTCCCAAATATTTTATATTGTCTACAGTAACTTTAAATGGGATTTCTCTTTCTATCTCTTGCTGTTGGATTTCATTAGAAATATATAGGAATGCTGAGGATTTATGTGGGTTTATTTTATATCCTGGAACTTTGCTAAATTTATTTATTATCTCAAGTAGGTGTTTTTACTTGATGCTATAGGATTTTCTAAGTATATCATCATATCATCTGCAAAGAGTTATAGCTTAGTCTTTTCTTTGCCTAATTTCATTCCTCCAATTTCTTTTTCTTCTATTGCTACAGCTAACATTTCAAGTCCCAAATTTAATAATAGGGGTGATAATGGACATCCTTGTTTCACCCCTGATCTTATTGGAAATGCTTCTAGCTTATCCCCATTACATATTATACTTGCTGATGGCTTTAGATAGATGCTTTTTATTATTCTAAGGAATACTCCATTTATTCCTATACTTTCTAGTGTTTTTAATAGGAGTGGGTGTTGTATTTTGTCAAAAGCTTTTTCTGCATCTATTGAGATACTCATATATATATATATATATATATATATATATATATATATATATATATATATATACATACTAGTTTTGTTGCTGATATGATAGATTATACTGATGGTTTTTCCAATATTGCACCATCCTTCCATTCCTGGATAAATTCTACCTGATCAAAGTGTATTATTCTCATGATAAGTGGTTGTAGTCTGGCCCTAGAGTCAGGAGGACCTGAGTTCAAATCTGGCCTCAGACACTTAACACAAAAACTAGCCATGTGATCTTGGTCAAGTCACTTAACCCCAATTGCCTTCACCTCCCCCCCAACAAAACCCTAAAAAAAAAATAGCAAAGAATGTTAGTTTATTTTTTCCTCATTTCCTATTCTAATTCCTTCCATTTCTTTTTCTTCTCTTATTGCAAAAGCTAGAATTTCTAATATAATATTGAATAATAGCTGTGATAATGGACATCTTGGTTCATATCTGATTTTACTGGGAAGACTCCTAGCTTATTCCCATTACTGATAACACTTGGTGATGGTTTCAGATAGATATGACTTGTAATTTTATGGAAAGTTCCATTTATTTCTATTTTCTCTCATGTTTTCAAAAGGAATGGGTGATGCATTTTGTCAAAAAGCTGTTTCTGTGTTGATCAAGATAATAATATGATTTCTGTTAATTTTGTTATTGATATGGTCAATTATGCTGATATTTTTCCTAATATTGAACTAGCCCTGCATGCTTGGTGTAAATACCACCGGGTCATAGTGTATGATGCTTGCAGTTTGCTCCTGTTATTTCCTCACTAGTTTTATATTAAAAAATCTATAACATGAGAAGAGTAGAACCAAGAGAAATTTGTATACAATCACAGACACAACATATGTGTGATGACCAACTATGACAGACTGGACTCTTTTCAGCAATGCAGTGATATAAGTCAATCTAGAAAGACTCATGAAGGAGAGAGATGCTACATCCAGAGAAATGACTAGAAAGAATCCTAATGGAAGCAAAATAATTGATCTTTTTCTTTTCATTGTTTGGTTTTATTTCTCCTTTACCATTTTTCATCCCACCTAGTACAATACGCCTTTGTAACTTGACTAATGTCTAATATGAAAGTATTTGCAGATGCTATACTGGACTATATGCTGTCGCGGAGGATGGGGGAAGGGAGGGAAAGGAAATTTGAAACTCAAGGAACTATGGAATTGAATCTTGTTAACTAAAAATAAATAAATTAATTTAAAAAATAAAAAAAAAATCTATAACAATTGTCATTAGGCAAATTGTTCTATGGTTTCCTTTCTCTGCTTTTACTCTTACTGATTTAGGTTTCAGCAACTTATTATAAAAGGAATTTGGTAGGACTTTCTTAAACCTTTCTTCATCCAAATAATTTATATAGTATTGAAATTAGTTATTCTTTAAATATTTGATAGAATTTACTTGTAAACCCATCTGGTCCTGTTTTTTTTTTCTTTGTTTGTTTGTTTGTTGGTTTGTTGGTTTTTTTAATAGGGAATTAATTAACGGCTTACTAGATTTCTTTTTCTAAGATGCGGTTATTTAGGTATTCTATATCCTCTTCCATTAATCTGGTCAATTTGCAAATATTAATGCATTTCATTTATATTGTCAGATTAATTGGCATACAACTGGGCAAAGTAGCTTCTAATTATTGCTTTACTTTCTTCTCCATTGGTGGTAAATTCAATCTTTTTTTGAAGTGGTAATTGGGTTTTCTTCTTTCTTCTTTTGATCAAATTAACCACTCTATTTTATTATTTTTTCATAAAATCAGTTCCTAGTTTATTTATCAATTCAGTGGTTTCCTTACTTTCAATTTTTATGAATCCTTTGATTGTTGGAATTTCCAATTTTATGTTTAATTGGGGATTTTAATTTTTTCTCTAGTTTTTTTCTTTTTCTTTCTTTTTTTTTTTGGTTTCATGCCCAATTCATTGATCTATTCCTTTTCTATTTTGTTGATGTAAATATTAAGGAATATAATTTTTCTTCTAAGTACTACTTTGGCTTCCTCCCATAAATTTTGATATTTTGTCTCATTGTTGTCATTCTTTTTAATTAAATTGCTGCTTGTTTCCGTTTCTATGACTTGTTCTTTCATCCACTCACTTTTTAGGATTAGATTATTTAGTTTCTAAGTAATCTACCTTTCTATAGCCCCATATTTAATGAATGTAACTTTTATTGCCTTATGATCTCAAAAGGATAAATTTAACATTTTGGCTTTTCTCTACTTGATTGTAAGGTTTTTATTCCCTAATAATAGTTTTTGTGTAGGTGCCATGTACTTCTGAGAATAAAATGCATTTTCTTTTCTATACACATTCATTTTTTTCCAGAGGCCTATTGTATCTAACTTTTAAAAATTCTAGTCATCTCCTCTTTGTATTTATTTATTTATTTTTTTTTAGATTTATCTAGTTCTGAGAGGGGAAAGTTGAAGTCCTCAATAATAAAGTTTTACTGTTTATTTCCTCTTGTAACTCATTTAACTTTTGATGCTATGCCATTTGATGTGTGTGTGTCTCTGTGTGTGCATTTTCTTTGCTTCATTTTCTATACCTTTTAGGAAAATGCAGTTTTCATCCTAATCTTTTTTAAATTATGTGTATTTTTTCCTATTATTTTTCTGAGATGATGATAATTGCCTGTTTTTAACTTCATAAGCATAATGGATTCTGTTCCAGTCCCTTATCTTCGTTCTCTATGTGTCTCTCTGCTTCAAATGTGTTTCTTATAGACTGTCTGATTTGGGCATGTGCCCTGACAGTCCCGAGGTAATAAAATCCACTTTTAAAATTTAATCTCAGGGATCTTTTGTCTTGCTTTATTGAGGTACAACATTTGGAGGCCCCAGTGAGATTTGGGGTGTTCCATGGCACCCCAAAGATCCCCAAATAAGAAGAGCTCTCGGCCTCCGGAGGTAGGCATCTACTTGTCCCAAGCTCTAGGGGGGCTAGGCCCTGATGACATTCCAGGGCCCCATGTCTCAAGGAGGAAAGATTGTGCCTGCCTCCTGACTCCAACTTGCTCCACATTTGGCCTTTTGTGGATCCAGGACCTCCAGTTTGGGGGTGAGTTAAATATTATTCTCATTTATTCTGGTTAAATATTGTTCTGGTATATCTGGTTAAAAATCTGTTGTTCTGGAGGGAAGAGAGCCAGACGTGGCTATAGTGCAGTGGGCACCTCTTCCCTGGGCAAGGCTTGAGATGTCGACCCTCTTGCCCGTATCTGGTCTGGTTATATGTTTGTTTGTCTGTCCTGCGCTCACTTGAGCCCATTTACTTCCTGTTCAGAATCTGCAGGAAGCAAACAAGTGGGGGTATGGACCTTTGTTTGTCTTGTTATCTGTGTCCTATTCACTTGAACCCATTTGCTTCCTGTTCAGAATCTGTGGGCAGCAATCAAGTGGATAAGGATTGTAATGTGTTTGAGTGTTCGTAAAGTTTTGTCCTGGGCTCAGTTGTTTAAAGTCTCGTTTTAAAGTTTCTATTCCTGCAAAGTAGGTATTTGAGTGGCTATCAGAAGAGCACCTTCAAGGGAGCTTTTCTGATTTCCACTGGCAAGATGATATATTTGTTTCCAGAAGAACCCTCTTCTGAGTCAGCCATCCCCTCAGGAAATCCATTAACCCAGCCTAATTGGCCTTATTGAGCCTGGCTTGGGCGGCCACATGGCTCATGGCCTTGGCTGGAGGGGAGGGGCAGGCCAGCCTGGTTCCTGGGTCAGACTAAGGGCTGGTCTGACTGACCCCCACCTTGAACTTCAGCTGGCTCAGGAAAAAGAAGGTGAAGGCCCTGCAGAGCTCTCCTTGGGAGTATTGTGGGAGGTAGGGAGGCAGGCCCCTCTTTGAGAACCCCTCTCAGTCAAATTAAAACTATCTCTCCTGCCTGACCAATTAAAGCCAATTAAGTGTGGAGCTTTGAGATTGACAGATTCAAAGCTCACCTTCAAAAGGTCCACCAAAATTCTCCCCATTGTTGTAATATTTTGAAATTTTAATTTGGAAAATTTACAATTTACAAGTCCTGGTCAAATTAACTAAGAATTAAATCTTTAAGGAATTGGAAATATGATATTGGGATTGCTTAAAAAAACAAAAAACAAACAAGCTTTTTGCTATCTCAGCTTGACTTGTTACTTGAATTTATAAAAGGAAAATTAATAGCATTTGTGAAATATTTGTAATCAGAATTGTATAGTGATTGTAAAATATAATGACTGGCATATGTTGGTATGTTCTGAGACTATATTGTGTATCTAAAGGTCTATTTAGCTAAGTGAGCTTGAGAAACATTTTTGAAGTAGGAATACTATTACAGGTAGTCAAAAAAACAAACAAATAAACAAAAAAACCCCTGAGCCTCTAGATTCAGTGGCTGCTGGCTGGCCCTTTGCCTTTGGGCCATTGCAGTAAAGGCCCTCCTTGTTAAGGAAGCTGATAAGCTTTTCTTGGGTCAGCCCCTTTCTATCTCCACCCCTCATTGGAGACCCACTGGCTTCTTCTCCTTATCTGTCTATGATTGCCCTCAGGTCATTGATCATGCCCAGGCTTCGAGACACACCCCTAAGAAAAGAATCTCTACATTTGGGAAGTTTTTTTTTGTCAGCTTAGTGGAAAATCTAATATTACTTCTCATCTAGAATTAGAACATGTGCAGAAAGTTATGCAAAATGCTTAAAATAATTTTAACAGTTTTCAACTAACTTTTTCAACTAACTTTCTTCATCAAGGCTTAATGAGATTGTAAAAACAGAAGAGATCTGGCTGTTTTGATCTGAATTTGTAGTCATTTTATGCTCTAAGCAAAAGTTAACAAAAGTTAACACTTGTAACTGAATGTATGTTAAGGATTCAATTTCTGAATTATCTCTTTCTTCCAGACTGAATACAGAGCCAGCCCCCTATGAAACACAGACAGATCTATCCAAATGATTTTGGGTCCCAGCTGTTTAAGGGGGGAATTATCAGGTGCTTTGAATGATGAGGTATTTTAGTGCCTGATATTTAGTTTAATATGAGATACTTTAGTTGAGAGAAAAGAAAGATACCATTTTAACACCAGGTTAATTCAAACTGTTTTTAAAGTCTATTTATGAAAAGCTGAACAAAGCAGATAAGAAGGTTTGGCTTCCTCATGAGAACTGGGTCAGATCCTCAGACTCTCAGCTATGACTTCCTTGAGCAGCCGGCATCTGAAATTTTCTCAGAGCTCAGAACTCAAGGCTGAGAAAGTCCAGACCATTCTCTAACATGTATTTGGAAGACCACCACGCATTCTTCCTCTAATCCAGGAAGACCTGGATTAGAATCTGAAATCACTAACTCTTCCCTCATCAAGTTCCCACAGAGTCTACAGGTGACTCACAAAAACTCCTCCTGTCCCCTCCTGATCCCGATCCTAAGTTTAGCCTCAGCTCACCCATTTTAACCTGGGGATTCTGTGCTGGTAAAAAGAAATTTATGGTCTGGAGCTTAAGTGGAAGGGACCACACACTATACCTACTGCTGTCAAAGTGGACTCTATTCCCATGTGACTCCATTACACCAGAGTGAAGCCTGCTGTCACCTTGGAATGGAAAGCAGAAGTCCATGAGGACCCCCTAAAGCTAAGACTTATCTGATCCTCTCCCCAATCTCCCTTTTAGCTCCTTGTGCAGTCCCCCGCTATCCCCATACCCCCAGACCAAGCTATACCTTGGTGGTAACCACAGGAAATGGGCAATCCTGGACTTTCCAGAACCTGGAGCACACAGCTCCCCCTCAGCTCCCTGTTCCTCAGAACTGGACTATTTGGGGCCCCACCAGCCTGCTCTGTTCAGATACAGTATCCCCTAATTGTAGGACCCTATCTCATTAATTGCTTTTCTACAATTTGTCAAATCCCATTTAAACTCCATTAATGTTAATTATCAGGGACTCCCCCACCACCGCCATCCTTTAGGAGCAGAATTGGATAATCTAGATGTGACCCCAGCCATGTCAAAGGTTTGACATACCTACAAGGAATAGTAGGGAATGTTGGACACTACTCCTTTTTGCCCTTCCCTTCATTGATTTGCAAAGCAGAGAACTCCACCTTCCTCTCCCTTAATTTATCTGTAAACAGGCAGGATCCCCACCCCTTGCTTTCCCCTGATTGATCTGTCGATGGGATTCCCAGCCTAGGGTTTTGAGCTGGCAGGGAATTCAAATGTACACTGATTGTAGTTTCAAATGTACACTGACCAATCACTGTAATTTCAGCTTACATAACCTTGCTATGGAACCTCTATAAAACCAGCACAGTGTCTGTGCCAAAGCACTGTCTGATTTGGACATGTACCCCAACAGTCCCACGGTAATAAAATTCACTTTTTAAATTAAAAAAAAGTGTGTTTCTTATAAACAACATATTGTAGGATTCTGCATTTTAATCCACTCTACTACTTGCTTCCATTTTATGGATGACTTCATCCCCTTCATGTGTACAGCTATGACTGCTAACTCTGTATTTCCTTCTATCCTATTTTCCCCATTTATCCTTCTCTCTCTTTTTCTCTTTCCATCCTGTCCCTCCTTACCAGTGTTTTACTTGGATGACTGTCTTCAATCTTCCCTCCCTTCTATCAGCACCCTTCTTTTATTCTCCTCCCCTCCTATTTCCCTGTAGGGTAAGATATTTTTCAATACCCAACTGAGTGTATATGTTCCCTCTTTGAACTAATTCCTTCCACTGTAACAGGTCTCTTATGCCTTCTCATATAAGATAATTTGCCCCCATTCCACCTCTAGTTCCCATTTTTAAGCTCCTTTTCTACTCCCAGAGATTGCTTGCATGAAATTACTACTCAGGAACAATGCATTGTGTTCCATGTTCTCCTTATTTTCCTTTATTGTTTATTGCGTGACTCACTTATTTCTGATGATGGATGCATGCATTCTTCCAAGCATTGTTTCTTAAGAGCTGCTCAACTGGACACTTTGCTGCCTCTAATGTCTAAATTGATTGAAATATATGGCTTTCTCCTCATCTAGGTAATACACTGTGACAAATTATCCTTTTATCTCCCGAATGCTTTGACCTGGACCCTCTTCTCTTTCCCTCTATATTCCCTCCTTCTGAAGGACCATTTTAGTTCTCATGGATTAAATTATCATCTCTGTATAAGTGACTTAGTTGGGAAATAAGCAAGGATTATGGAGGAGATTGTTAAGATGTAAGAAAAGAACAAGGTGAAAATATTAAATGTCAAACCTAACTTCCTAATCTTAAAGAGTGGGGGGAGGGAAAAAGGTACAACAATCTAAGGAGGAGCCCTAGTTTGTCCTTTAGAGAATTGGGAAATGGTTGTACCAATTATGATAAATTAAAATGATGAATGATAGTGCAAAACAGGAAATTGCAAATTAAATGCTCTTAGAGAATCCTGGGAAGCATGAACTGATAAAGAGTGAAGGAAGCAGAAATGGGAGAATAATCTACAAAAGTACAATGTTGTAAAGAAGAACAACTTTGAAAGTATTAAGAACTCTAAAGAATTCAAGGAGAAATCATGACTGCAGGGGACCTCTGATGTAGCATGGTACCCAACTCTTGACTGAGAGGTAATGGACACACAAATGCACTTATATACTCTCATGTAAAAATAAAATTAACAAATGATTTATCTATTTTATTGACTTCTTCTCATGAAACCTTCTGCTAATTTTATTATTTAAATGATTTTTATACTCAATTTTATTAATCTCTCTATTAACTTTTAGGATTTCCAGTTTAGTGTTTAGTTGTGGATAACTGTTAACTTTTTTTCTAATTTTTTAAAATGTTACACCTATTCATTATTACATTCTTTTTCTATTTTATTGATATGTTTGGAGATATAAATTTTCCTTTGACGACTACTTTTGCTATATCCCATAAGTTTTGATATGTTGTCTCATTATTTTAATTTGATTACTGTTTCTATAATTTGTTCTTTAGCCCACTCATTCTTTAAGATTAGGTTGTTTAGTCTTCAATTAATTTTTAATCTACATTTTGGTGGTCCCTTATTAAATATATCCTATTGCCTAGTGATCTGAAAAGGATACTTTAATATTTTTGCTTCTAATTGTAAAATGTGTATGTCCAAATTTATGATTGATATCAGCTTATTCCTTTCTTTTTCTGTTCAATTCTGTCTAGATATCTATCATATCTAGTTTATCTAAAATTCTATCCACTTCCTTGACATCCTTCTTATTTGTTTTTTGCTTAGATTTATTTAATTCTGAGAGGGGAAGATTAAAAATCCCCAACTTTCATATTTTATATGCTCTCTATGTCCACTTGTAATTTATTGAACATTTCTTTAAAAAATTTAGATGACATAGCACTTGGTATATAGAGATTCAGTATTGGTATTAGGCCTTTGTCTATAGTACCTCATTGAGTGTGTATGTTATTCCTTCTTTGGAGCAATTCGAATGCAAAGTAGTATTTTGCTGCTTGTTTCAGCTATTCAAGTGCCTTTGAGCCTTGCCTTTGATTGTATTGAAAGTCTTTGCTGGAAACAGTATACTTGTGTTGCCCTTAAGAGGCCTAAAGGAGTTTGGAGACCTTCCCTGCCCTTAATAGGCCTAACATTATCACATGGAGACCACTGTGGGAGGAACTTGCAGAAAGAGCAGAGCAGAAAAGGTGGAACAGGAAGGAGCAAAGCAAAGAAATACTTGAGGAGAGCTGGGGCCAAGTAGAACTGAGAGGGAGAATGCTTGTGATTTCAGCATTCTGTAGCACTCTGCTGATCCATTAGAAGTCCTGAAAGAGGATTTTACTGCTGTTACAGAAATCCTAGGACTTTACTATTGATTTGTGTTTGATTTCTCAGACAGAAGTCTTGCCTACTGATTTGTTTTACTTGTTCAGACAGAAAATTAATTGAGATGATAGTGCTAGCAATGTGTGTAAATATTGTCTTTGTCTTCCTAGAAACATAAACTTTAAAGAGCTTGGAGAGGAGCAGTAAGCTGAGATATAGAACCAGAGCAGAGAGCTGCTTATGTGTGAATCTAGGCAACAGTTGGGAAGAGTCAGCCTATGGAGTAGGATCTATGGGGTATGGAAGCCAGTCTTGAGTGAAGATAAAAGAAGACTTTCCTTGGACACTCTGTATTGATTGAGGAGATTGTGATTTTCTGTGACATAGAGGTGGATATTTAAGATCATGTGGTCATCTTAGTGACAAGTTGTTATGTTACATCACTGTGAACAGTGTGCTTTAGTTTCTTGAATGTTATGCTTTAGTTATTTGCTGAATAGAGAGTTCATTATACTATGTGATTTGATCCTCAAAGTAATTCACAGCGTCAGTCCTTGGGAAAGCTGTTTGTGATTGGATTTACAGTAAGATTCAAGCATTCCTCACCACCTCCTCCATCCTTCCCTCCACTGTAAAACCTCTTTCATGCCAATTTTAAGTCAGATAAATTATCCCATTCAACCTCTCCCTTTGCCTTTCTCTGATTGCATTCCTTATTTTCATTTCTTGATTCGCCCCCCCAATATCCTATCATATTCAATACACATCTGTGCCTAATGTCAATATATACTCCCTCTATCTGCCCCAATAATAAAAAAGTTCCTATGAGTTACAACGATTATCTTCCCATGCAGGAATGTAAACAGTTTAACCTTATTAAGTCCCCTATGATTTCCTTTTCCTGTTTGCCTTGTAATACTTCTCTTGGATCTTGTATTTGAAAATGTGTTTTTTTAATTCTGTTTAGCTCTGGTCTTTCTTTATCTTTTATGTATGTATGTATTTATTTATGTATGTATTTGTTTATTTGTTTATTCATTAATTTATTTATTTACTTGTTCATTCCTTCATTTATAGTTTTCAACAATTATTTCCACAAGATTTTGAGTTTCAAATTTTCTTATTCTCTTTCCCCTATCCCCACCCCATCTCAAAATCATGATCCTAATGAATACTCTTTATCCAAATGTGCTCTCTCTTATATCCTCCTCCACCCGCCCTCTGACTTTCTAGTAGGGTCAGATGGATTTCTATACCCTAGTGCCTGTATATCTTATTTCCAAGTTGCATGTAAAAAACAATTTATTTTTAAATCTTTGATTTCCAGATTCTTTCCCTTCTTCCCTTGTCATCCATCCTTGCTGGGAAGATAAGTGATTCAATATAGTGTACATGTGTAGTTACACAAAATGTTTGCATAGTATATATGATTTAAAAGACTATATTTCCCTCCATTCTAACCTGCTCCCCCCACTTATTCTTTTTTCTACTTTGACCCTTTACCTTTTCAAAAGGGTGTGCTTCTAACTATTCTCTCCCCCAATATGTCCTCCCTTCTATCAACCCCTCTCTTATCCCCTTCCTCTCTACTTTCCTGAACGGTAAGAAACCAATTAAGTGTGTATGTTATTCCCTCCTTAAGTCAAATTCAATGAGCGTAAGGTTGACCCATTGTTTTTAACTTCCTGTTCTTCCCCTCCATTGTTACAGTTTTCTCTTGCCTCTTTTATTTTTTTAATTTTTTTTCCCCAAATACTTTATTAACTTCTGGTTTACATCATTCATTTCCACCAGATTTTGAGTTACAATTTTTTCCCCATTTTTCCCCTACCCACCACCCCAGAATAGCAGTCCCACAGGATATCCCCTCATCCAATCTGCTCTCTCCCATATCTTCTCCCATACCCCCTTCAACTTTTCCATTAGGGCAAGAGGAACCTCTGTGCCCCAATACCTGCACACCTCATCTCCCAATTACATGCAAAATAGTATTAATAATAGCACACATATGTTTGAAACATTTAATTTTAAAACTTTGAATTCTGGATCCATTTCTTTCCTTCCTTGTCACCCACTCACACTGGGAAGATAAGCAATTCAGTATATGTTGTACATGTATAGTTATGCAAAACATTACCATAGTAGATTTATTGTAAAAGAATGGCTATATTTCTCTCCCACCCATCCCACACCTCACCTGGTCCATTCCCTACTTTGATCCTATCCTTCTTCACCAGTGAGTGCATCCAACCTCCCATGCCCCCAGCATGTCCTCCCCTCCATCATCCTCCTGTTATCCCCCTCCCCGATACTCTCCTGAAGGGTGAGATATCCCATTTAGTATGTATGTCATTCTCTCCCTGAGCAAAATTCAATGAGAATATGGTTTTGCTTTTTTGCCTTCCTGTTCTTCCCCTCCCCTGCAACCACTTCCCCTTGCCTCTTCTACATGAGATAGTTTACCTCCCGGTCTCTCCCCATCTCCTCTTGCCACATTCCTCTCTCACCTCTTAACTTCACCCCTTAAGTATAATTCCTTCCCACCAAATTCAACCTGTGCCCTCTATCCATGTATACCTGTAAACATATACACACAAATTGACATATGTGTTCAAATGCCTGTATATCCTTCTCCAATTATTATTTTTTTTTGTGCTTTTTTTTTGGAGGGCAGTTGGGGTCAAGCAACTTGCCCAAAGTCACATGGCTAGGTCTTTGTGTGTGCACCAAGTTTCTGAGGCCAGATCCGAACTCAGGTCCTTCTGACTCCAGGGCCAACACTCCACTCAGTGCACCACCTAGCCACCCCTCCAATTATTTTCATACTGAGAAAGGCTTCATCAGTCACAGTTATTGTTTTTCCATGTAGGAATGTAAATAGTTCAACTTTGATAAGTTCATAGTGATTTCTTTTCCCTGTTTACCTTCTCAAGTATCTCTTGCTTCTTGTGTCTGGATGTCAAATTTTCTATTCAACTCTGGTTTTTCCCTCAAGAATGTTTGAAAGTCCTCTATTCCACTGAATGACCATATTTTCCCCTGAAACAAGATATTCAGTTTTGCTGGGTAAGTGATTCTTGGTTTTTATCCCAGGTCCTTTGCCCTCTGGAATATCATATTCCATGCCCTTCGATCCCACAGTGTAGAAGCTGCCAGGTCCTGTGCTATTCTGGTTGTGTTTCCACAATATTGAAATTGTTTCTTTCTGGCTGCTTGGAGTATTTCTCCTTGATCTGAGAATTCTGGAACCTGGCTATAATATTCCTAGGAGTTTTCTTTTGGGGATCTTTTTCAGGAGGTGATTGGTGGATTCTTTCAACCTCTATTTCACCCTCTGGGTCTAAAACATCAGGGCAATTTTCCTTGAGAATTTCTTGAAGAATGATTTCTAGGTTCTTTCTTTGATCATGGCTTTCAGGTAGTCCTATCATTTTAAAATTCTCTCACCTGGATCTATTTTTCAGGTCAGTGATTTTTCCAATGAAATATTTTACAGTGCCTTCTATTTTTTCATATGTGTGGATCTTTTTTGTAGTATCTTGATTTCTCATAAAGTCATTAGTTTCCATTTGCTCCAATCTAATTTTGAAGGAATTATTCTCTTCTTTTTGAAATTTCTTTTCCATCTGGGCAATTCAACTTTTTAAGATATTCTTCTCATTGGCTTTTGTACCTCTTTTGATGATAGAGTTTAGTCTATTTAAGGTGTAACTTTCTTCAGTATTTTTGGGGTTTCCTTTAGCAGGCTACTGACTCATTTTTCATGATTTTCTTGCATCATTATCATTTCTCTTGCAAATTTTTCCTCCACTTCTCTTACCTGATTTTCAAAATCTTTCTTGAGTTCCTCCATGGTCTGCAAACAGTTCATATTTTTCCTGGAAGATTTTGATGCAGGAGTTCTAACTTCATTTTCTTCCTCTTATTCCATGCTTTGATCCTTTTTGTCCCCCCAAAAGGATTGTGTAGTATGATTGTACTTCCTCTGCTTGCTCATCTTTCCAGCCTACTACTTGAATTTTGAGCTCTTTGCCACAGTAGAACTCTGCTTCCAGAGTGGAGAGCTTATGTTGTCAGATTTCTGGGGACGGTGCTCTCTCTACAGACACCACACAGGCACACTGGTGTTTCTCATCTCAGGACCACTTCCCAAGATTGTGACCCAGATCTATTCAGGTTAAAGCAAGAACAATTATCCTCAGAATGGTCACTTGGTCCCCCTATGATCTGTAGGCCAGGAGCTCCAGAGGCAACCCTATGGCAGCAGCTAAAGCTTCCATGACTGCCACACCACCCCATTCACACCAGGTTTAGGGTACTTTTCTGTCCCCCTGTTCCAGCAGTGTTCCACATTGAACTTTAACTTTCTCTTAGGTGTTCATGGGTTGAGAAGTCTGGAAAGTGCAAGAGCTGCTGGTGACTCACTCACTTGAAATCTGCTCCAGCCACTAATAGTAAGGGCCACCCTGTAGCCAGAACCATGCTGCTCATGTGGGACTGTGTTCAGCTACCACCACACTGTGATAGACCCTTACTGTTGGTTTGCCAGGGTACCTTCAGAAGATTTTTTTCTCTCTGTCATTTTGTGGGTTCTGTAGCTCTAAAATTTGTTTAGAGCCCCGTTTAACAGGTATTGGAGTTGGTTATGGGGGGACCTCACATAATTTCCTGTTTTTACTCCACCAACTTGGCTCTGTCCCAATTGTGTTTTTCAAGGACTTTTTTCTTGAGTGGATTTTCTTTTTGCCTCTTTGTTCATTTGGCAAGTTTTGATTTTTAAGGAATTATTCACCACATTGGCTTGTTGTCCCTCTTACTATTTGGCACAGTCTCTTTTTAAAGTTGTTATTTTCTTAACCATTATTTTCGTCTCTTTTAACAAGCTGTTGACCCATTTTTCCGGAAATTAATGATGTTCTGGTTTACATCATTAATTTCCGCCAAATTTTGAGTTACAATTTTTTCCCCGTTTTTCCCCACCCACCATCCCAAAATAGCAGCCCCACAGGTTATCCCCTCATCTAATTTGCTCTCTCCCATATCTTCTCCCATACCTCCTCTGACTTTTCCATTAGGGCAAGGTGAATCTCTGTGCCCCAATACCTGCACATCTTATCTCCCAGTTACATGCAAAATAGTATTAATAATAGTACTTACATATATTTGAAACATTTAATTTTAAAACTTCAAATCCCAGATCCATTCCTTTTGTCCCTTGTTACCCACTCCCTCTGGGAAGATAAGCAATTCAGTATATGTTGTACATGTATAGCTATGCAAAACATTACCATAGTAGATATATTGTAAAAGACTGCTTATATTTCCCTCCCAGCCACCCCACCCCCCACCTGGTCCATTCCCTACTTTGATCCTGTCCCTCTTCAAAAGTGGGTGCCTCCAACCTTCCCTTCCCCCAGCATGCCCTCCCCTCCATCATCCCCCTCTCATCCCCCTCCCCCTACTCTTCTGCAGGGTGAGATATCCCATTTAGTATGTATGTCATTCTTTCCCTAAGCCAAATTCAATGAGAATATGTTTTTTTCCTTTTTGCCTTCCTGTTCTTCCCCTCCCCTGTAACTACTTCCCCTTGCCTCTTCTACATGAGGTAGTTTACCTCCCGGTCTCTCCCCATCTCCTATTGCCACTTTCCTCTCTCACCTCTTAACTTCACCCCTTAAGTATCATCCCTTCCCACCAAATTCAATCTGTGCCCTCTATCCATGTATAACTGTAAACATATATACACACATTCACATATGTATTCATATGCTTATATACCCTCTTCCATTATTTTCATACTGAGAAAGGTTTCATCAGTCACAGTTATTGTTTTTCCATGTAGGAATGTATATAGTTCAACTTTGATAAGTTCATAGTGATTTCTTTTCCCTGTTTACCTTCTCAAGTATCTCTTGCTTCCTTTGTCTGAATATAAAATTTTCTATTCAACTCTGGTTTTTTCCTCAAGAATGCTTGAAAGTCCTCTTTTCCACTGAATGACCATATTTTCCCCTGAAACAAGATACTCATTTTTGCTGGGTAGATAATTCTTGGTTTTAATCCCAGGTCCTTTGCCTTCTGGAATATTATGTTCCATGCCCTTCGATCCCTCAATATATGGTGAACCATTTTTCATGATTTCCTTTTTTTTTTGAGGAGAGAAAACAGGGAAATTGGGGTTAAGTGACTTGCCCAAAATCACATAGCTAATAAGTGTTAAGTGTCTGAGGCTGGATTTGAACTCAGGTCCTTCTGACTCCAGGGCTAGTGTTCCATTCATTGTATCACCTGCCTACCCCATTTCATGATTTTCTTGACTCAGTCTCATTTCTCTTCCCATTTTTTCCTCTACCTCTTTTAGTTGATTTTTATTTTTTTTTTAATCTTCCATAGTCTGAAACCAATTCAAATACTTCTTGGAGCTTTTGGATATAGGAACTTTGAATTTGTTATCTTCTTCTGAGTAAATGTTTTGATCTCCCTTGACACCATAGTAACTTTCTATACTCAGAATTTTTTTTTAATTTTCCCATCCTATTATTTGACATTGAACTTTTGGTAAAAGCACTCTACCTCCAGGGTTGAGGGTACATGTCCCAAGCTTCAGGGGTTTCCTATAACTGTTTACAGAGATACTTCTAGGAACCTGTAAGTTTTCAGTTTTTCCAAGTTTGTATGATCTAATGAGCGGTGTATTTATTACTCCCCTAGCCTGTGCTCTTGTCTGAGTGAACTCAAAGAGCCTTTTTTGCCCTGGAACTGTGGCATAGATCACCACTCCACTAAGGTCACAATCTCTGGTGTCCTAATGCTGCTCCTTGCCCTGGGACTGCCACCCAGTACTGCAACTTAGTTTCATGTATAGGCAAAGTAACAGAGTCCTGCCCCCAGAGCCAGCAAAGAGACCCCTATAATCCCCTTCTGACCAATTGCTTTCCCCTGCTTACCATTGTGGTCTGAGAATGCCAAAATCAGTCTCTGTTGTTGCTGATTCAATGGTCCTGAGATCTGCTTCCAGTTTGTTGGGTCCTGTATGCATGGGCAGCTCTGTACTATGTTCTTCTCTTACCCTTGTAGAATAGAGCTTTCCTGCCAACTTTCCAAGTTGTATTCATCTGGAAAATTGCTTCACTCTGTCTTTTTGTGGGTTTTGCTGACCTAGATTTTTTAGAGTCATTAGTTAAAGGTATTTGGAAGGGTTTGGGGGAGAGCTCAGGTAAGTCCTTGCCCTAACTCTGTGATTTTGACTCCACCTCACCCAATTCTACTTTTAAAGTTTTTTTCTTCAGTGAACTTTTGTACCACTCCTCCCTTCCCCACCACATTTTGTGAATTCTGTTTTCCAAAGGGTTATTCTCTTCAGTGAATTTCTGTATATGTTTTTTTCCATTTGACCAGTTCCATTTTTCAAGGCATTCTTCTCACTGTATTTTTATACATCTCCTTTGTACCTCATTGACCAATTCTGGTTCTTTATGCTTTTATTTTCTTCAGCATTTTTATGCTTCCTTGACCAAACTGTTGAATCTTTTTTCATCGTTTTCTCACATCACTTTCATTTTCTCTTTCCTTCTATCTCTTTTCTTTGATTTTTAAAATCCTTTTTGAGTCTGAATACAGAATGAAACAGATTATTTTCTTTTGCTTTGCTTTTCTCATCATCATGGTTTCTCCTATTCGTTCTAATTCTTTTATACAACATGAGTAATGTCAAAATATGTTTAATGGGAATATATATGTAGAGTCTATATTAGATTGTATGCCATCTTATGGAGGATGGAGGAAAGGGAAAAGAAGAAAACTGAAAACTTGTGGAAGTGGATGTTGAAAACTAAAAATAACTAAATTAACCTTAAAAATGATTAACAGATAGACTTCAGAAAAGCTTTGAAAGACTTATATAAAATGATGCTGAATGGCATGAGCAGAACCAGGAGAATATTGTACACAGTAACAGCCACAGTGTGTGATTACTAACTTTGAAAGACTTAGCCCTTCTCAGCAATGCAAGGACTTAAAACAATTCCAAAGGACTCGTGATGGAAAATGACTTCTACATCCAGAAAAAGAACTGTGTATTCTGACTGCAGAGTGAAGCAGACTACTTTCTTTGTTGTTGTTGTTATTTTGCTTTTCTTTCCCATGGTTCCTCTCATTCTTTCTAATTCTTCTATACAACATGACTAATGTGAAAATATAATTAATCAGGGTGTATATGTAGAGCCTATATCAGATTACATGTGGTCTTGGGGTGGGGTGAGGTGATGGAGGGAGAGAAAATTTAAAACTTATTGAAATGAATGTTTAAAACTAAAAATAATTAACCTTAAAAATCATTTTTGAGCTCCTCCAGAGCCAGAGATCAATTCAGATTTTTCTTTGAGGCTTTGCATTTGAAGTTTTGGCTTTGTTTTCTTCTGGTTGTATATTTTGATCTTCCTTGTCACTACAGCAACTTTCTATTGTCAGAAGTTTTTCTGTTTGCTGATTTTTATCCAGCCAATTTCTTGACTTTTAACCCTTCATTAAAGTTGGGTTCTCCTTCCATGGTGGAAGGTGCACTGTCCCAAGCTTCAGGGGTTTGGTGTGGCTATTTTCAGAAACATTTCTAGGGAAATGAAACATTTCAGTTCTTCCAAGTTGGTATGATCTAAGGAGAGGTTTGTTCATTACTCCTGTGCCCTGTGCTTTTTCCACCATTGAACTGTGAGGAGGAGCCCACTCCATGGGGGCTGCAAGCTTTAGCTTTTCTTTGCCCTTTGGACTGACTCATATCTGAGTATGGTCAAAGTAACAGAGTCCTAATCCCAGTGCCAGCAAAAAGACCCATGTATTCTCCTTCTCTCAGTTGTTTGACTCCCTTAATATCTGTGGATCAAGAGCTCTACAAGCACCCACCATTGCCACTACTGCTTCAGTGGCTGCCAAGGTCTTCTCTTGGTTTCCTGGGGCTTGATCTGCACTGGTGTGGCCTGCACTGTATTGTGTTCCATGCTCAACGTGGTGTGACAGACCTTTCCTGCCAGTCTTCTAAGGTGTCTTGAGCTGGGTAATTGTTTTTCCCTGACCTTTTGTGAATTCTTCTGCCTTGTCCTACAGCATTATTTAAAGGTGTTTGGAAGGGTATAGTGGAGAGCAAGAGAGAGTTTTTGCCTTTTCACTGCTATCTTGGCTCTGCCATCTGACTTTTAGTCTTATGTTCAAGTTGGGCTCTGTTCATCATTTCTTTTTTTTTTAAATTAATTTATTAGTTTAGTTTCATTTAACAAGATTTAATTCTATAGTTCCTTGATTTTCAAATTACCTTTATTTCCCTCCCCCTACCCCCACAACAGCATATAGTCCAGTATAGGATCTGCAAATACATTCATATTAGACATTATTCCAATTACAAAGGCGTATTGTACTAGGTGGGATGAAAGATGGTAAAGAAGAAATAAAACCAAACAATGAAAAGAAAAAGATCATTTAGTTTGCTTCCATCAGGATTCAGGCTCAGTTCTTTCTAGTTATATCTCTGGATGGTGCATTTCTCTCTTTCTTGAGTCTTTCCGGATTGACTTATATCACTGCATTGCTGAAAAGAGTCCAGTCTGTCATAGTTGGTCATCACAGATATGATATGTTTGTGATTGTATACAAATTTCTTCTGATTCTACTCTTCCTGCTCAGCATCAGTTTGTATAAGTCTCTCCAGGTAATTATGAAATCCATCACCTCTTCGTTTCTTATAGCACAATAATATTCCATTACATTCATATACCACAACTTGTTTAGCCATTCCCCAATTGATGGGCACCCCTTTGGTTTCCAATTCTTTGCAACCACAAAAAGGGCTGCTATAAATATTTTTGTACATATGGGTCTTCCTCCCACTTCTATGATCTCTTTGGGATATAACCCTAGAAGTGGTATGGCTGGGTCAAAGGGCATGAAATTATTTATAATCCTTTGGGCATAATTCCAGATTGCTCTCCAGAATGGTTGGATAAGTTCACAACTCCACCAGCAATGCATTAGTGTTCCAATTTGCCCACATCCTCTCCAGCATTTGTCATTTTCTTGTTTTGTCATCTTAGCCAATCTGACTGGAGAGATGTGGTATCTCAGAGTTGTTTTGATTTGCATTTCTCTAATCAATAGTGATTTAGAGCATTTCTTCATATGCTTATAGATATCTTTAATTTCTTTCTCTGAAAACTGCCTGTTCATATCCTTTGACCATTTATCAATTGGGGAATGACTTGTATTCATATAGATTTGGCTCAATTCTCTATAAATTTTAGAAATGAGTTCTTTATCAGAGACACAAGTTGTAAAAATTCTTTCCCAATTTCCCACCTCCCTCTTGATCTTGGTTACATTGGCTTTGTTTGTACAGAAGCTTTTCAATTTAATGTAATCAAAATTATCCATTTTGCATTTTATAATGCTCTCTAATTCTTGTTTGGTCCTAAAGTCTTCCCCTCTCCACAAATCTGTCAGGTAAACTATTCCTTGCTTTCCCAAATTGCTTACAGTATCATCCTTTACACCTAGATCATGCACCTAGTTAGACTTGATTTTGGTATATGGTGTTAGATAATGATCTATTCCCAGTTTCTGCCATACTGTATTACAGTTTCCCCAGCAGTTTTTGTCAAATAGTGCATTCTTATCCCCAAAACTGGGGTCTTTGGGTTTATCGAACAATAGATTACTATATTCATTAACTGCTGGGTCTCCTGCACCTAATCTGTTCCATTGATCCACTACTCTACACCTCTGCCAGTACTAAGCAGTTTTGATGACTGCTGCTGTATAATACAGATTAAGATCCGACATAGCTAGTCCACCTTCCCTAGCATTCCTTTTCATTAATTCCCTTGATATTCTAGACCATTTATTTTTCCAAATAAATTTTGTTATTATTTTGTCTAGCTCTAAAAAGTAGTTTTTTGGTAAATTGATTGGTATCAAATTATCAATATAAAAAATGAAAATGGTGAATTCAACATGAATGAAAAGGAAATTAAGACAATAATTAGGAACTATTTTTTCCAACTTTATGCCAATAAATTTGACAATCTTATATATGTTCAGATTAACAGAAGAGGAAGTATAATACTTAAATAACGCCATCTCAGAAAAATAAATTTAACAATCCAACAACGATTGTTAACAGTGGAGGGGAAGAACAAGGGAAAAAAAAATCTTCAGGACCTGATGGATTTACAAGTGAATTCTATCAAACATTTAAAGAACAATTAATTCCAATACTACATAGACTAAAATAGGCAAAGAAGGAGTCCTACCAAATTCTTTTTGTGATACCTATGTGGTACTGAATTGGGAAGAGTGAAAACAGAGAAAGAAAATTATAAATCAATTTCCCTAATGAATATAGATGCTAAAATTTTAAATAAAATATTAGCAAGAAGACTACAGCAAGTTATCATGAGAATAATACCCTGTGACCAGGTAGGATTTATACTAGAAATGCAGAGCTGGTTCCATATTATGAAAATTATCAGCATGTTTGATCATATCAACAACAAAACTAAGAGAAACCATATGATTATCTTAGTGGATGGAGAAAAAACTTGTCACAAAATACAACACCTATTTCTGTTAAAACAAACAAACCAACAGAGAGCAAAGGAATAAGTGAAGTCTTTCTTAAAATGTTAAATAGCATGTACCTGTAACTATCAGCAAGTATTATATGTAATGGGGATAAGCTAAAAGTATTTCCAAAAAGATTGGGGGTCAATTGAGGATGTCCATAATCACCAATGTTATTCAGTATGGTACTAGAAAATGTTACTTTAGCAATAAGAGAAGAAAAAGAAATTGAAGGAATTAGAATAAAGTAGGAAGTGCCAAAGCTATCACTCTTTGCAGATACTTAGAGAATTCTAGAGAATCAAGAAAAAAAGAAAAAAAAGACTATGTGAAAAAATAAACAACTTTAGGAAAGTTGCATGATATAACATAACCTCACATAAATCATCAGCATTTCCACATATTACTAACAAAACCCAGCAGTAAGTGATAGAGGAATTCCATTTAAAATTATTGTAGGCATTATAGACTATTCGGTAGTCTATCTGCCAAAATAAACCCTGGAACTATATGAAAACAATTTCAAAACATTTTTTCACACAAATAATGTCAGATCTAAATAATTAGAAAAACGTCAGTTACCAATGGGTAGGCCAATCTAATATAGTAAAAATGGCAACTTTGCCTAAATTAATATACTTATTCAGTGCTATATCAAACTACCAAAAATTATTTTTAGAGGTAGGAAAAAATGTAACAAAATTCATCTGGAAGAACAAAAGCTTCAGAATATCAAAGGAAATAAGGTGACTTGACCATGCCAGATCTTAAATTGTGTTATAAAGCAGCAATCATCAAAATTATGTGGAACTGCTTAATGGGTAGAGTGGTGGATCAGTGGAATAGATTAAGTACACAAGACAGTAGACAATGACTATAGAAATCTACTGTTTGATAAACCCAAAGACCCTAGCTTCTGGAGGAAAAAAAAATTCACTATTTGACAGAACTGCTGGGAAAACAGGAAAATTGTATGACAGAAAACAAGCATAGAGCAATACCTTACACCATATACCAAAATAAAGTCAAAAACATAATTTAGACATAAACTGAGAGAAAGGTATAATTTGCCTCTCAGATTTATGGAGAAGGGAAGAACTGCTGACCAAAGAAGAGATAAAGAACATTATGAAATACAAAATAGGTAATTTTGATTATATTAAATTGGAAAAAAATATATTTGTACAAACAAAGCCCATGCAGCCAAGATTAGGAGGGAAGCAAAACATTGCAAAAGAATTTTGACAACCAGTGTCTCTGATAAAGGCCTCATTTCTAAAATATATAGAAAGTTGATTCAAATTTATAAGAATACAAGTCAAACACAAATTTTCAGAGGAAGAAATTAAAGCTATCTATAGTCATGTGAAAAAATGCTATAAATCACTATGGATTAGAGAAATGCAAATCAAAACAACTCAGAGGTAGTCAGATTGAATAACATGACAAAACAGAAAAATTACGAATGCTGGAGAAGATGTGGGAAAATTGGAACACTAAGGAATTGTTGGTGGAGACATGAATTAATCCAATCATTTTGGAAAGTGACTTGCATCTATGCCCAAAGGACTATAAAAATGTGCATACCCCTTAACCCATCAATAGCACTTCTAGGTCTGTATCCCAAAGAGATCATACAAATGGGAAAAAGCCCCACATGTACAAAAATCTAGCAGCTCTTTCTGTGGTGACAAAGAATTGGAAATTGAGGGGATTCCCATCAATTGGGGAATGGTTGAAGAAGTTGTTGTATATGAATGTAATGGAATGCTATTGTGCCATAAGAAATGGTGAGCAGGCAGGCTTCATTAAAACCTGGAAAGACTTGAATGAATTGATGCTGAGTGAGGTGAGCAGAACCAGGAGAACACTGGACAGAGTGACAGCCACATTGTGTAGTTACTGACTTTGGTAGACTTGGCTGTTCTTAACAATGTAAGGTTCTAAGACAACTCCAAAATATTTATGATGGGAAATGACATCCACATCCAGAGAAAGAATTATGGAATCTGAATGCAGATGAAGGTGTACTATTTCCGCTCTCTGTCTGTCTGTCTGTCTCTCTCTCTCTTTTTCTCTCTCTCTCATTTTGTTTTTGCTTTCTTGAGCTTTAACCCATTGTTTCTAATTCTTCTTTACAACCTAACTAATATGAAAAATGTTTAATCTAAATGTATATTTAGAGCCTATATCTGTACTATTTTGGGGAAGGAGGAGGGGAGGGTGGCAGAGAAAATTTATAACTCAAAAGTTTGTGGAACTGAATGTTGCAAACAACAAATAAATGAATTAATTTAGAAAGTATTTAAACATGAATAGAAATTAAATATTGTAATCTTCAAAAACTGAAGTGTCAAAAGAGAAATCAAATAAATAAATTAATCAAAGAAAATGATAATAATGTGATAAATATTCTAAAATTTTCAGACAATCACAAGGAAACCCTTAGAGGCAAAAGTGTCTATCTAAATACTTTCATCAATATAAGAGAGAATGAACATCGCTTGATAATGCAGCTAAATCCTAAAAGTTAATAAGTCAAAAAAGTTAATTCACACAAAACCCAAAATCTGAAAATTATACAAAAAGAAATGAAATAAACAACAAAATGAGCTTTAATTTAAAACATTTAAAATTATCAAAGTAGATAAAATTTAAATAATCTGATTTTAAAAGTCATTAACTAATCTGATTTTAAATCACATTTTCAATATTAATTCATAAATCATTAAATCATAAATAAAACACAAATTCAGTATCAAAAAGATAATAGAGCAACTTACCAAAAAAACAAGAGAAATTACCATGTCAGCACAATGATAAGTAACAAAATGAATGAAATTTTTAAAAAATCTTAAGTACCCAGATTATTAAAAAATATATAGAAAAATTAAATCCCTCCATATTAGTAAAATAAATGCAAAGAAAAAAAAGCAACCATCCATAGATGAGATTCAAGACTAGGAATAAAATATCCCAGGACCAAATGAATATATAAGTCAAAAAGAAGCTTAACCCTGTGATGTAGAGGTCAGTGGAGAAATTCAAGAGTGCCTGGGTGAGGCTAATGAGACTTGATCACTTCACTGATAAATGCAACAAAGCACAGACCTTGGCCCTGACTGAGTCTTAGGCCTGAAACTCACAGAGGAGAGATCAGTAAACCAGAAAATACACTGACCAATCTTACATACATATATACATACATATACATACATACCTCCCCACACACACAGGTGTGTACAGGTATGTGTGTGTCTGTGCCTGTGTGTCTAGGTAGGTATATATAGGTAGTAGAAATCACCAAAGAATCTCTATGTAGGTAGGTAGATATACAATTAGTAGTAGACATCATCAAAGAAAAATATTTCTTTAACAACTATAAGCAAAGATTTAGAGGAAAATGTGAATTTTCTAGAAGAATTATGCTTAAATATATGGAATAGGAATCAATGATTGCATGAGACAGCAAGAAATTTTAAATAAGAAGACTGAAAATGAAAATATCTCATGCAGAAAACAATAAACATAGACTAAAGGTCAAGACAATATACTTTAATAATCTCTGGACTGTGGGGAGCCAAAGAGGCCTGAGCCAGGACTTCAGAAGATTACCTTGATATCAGTGGATCCGAATATCAAAGACCTCTTTGAGAAGGGACTTTTCCTCAAGTCAGCTCCTGATTTCTTTTGATATGGGTTACACTTATAAGGATGGTGTTTAAGTTCTGAGGCCAACAGACTCTGCCCAAAGACTTCAGTTGTTCAAAACCTAAATATTTGAATTCTTAGGTGGTCAGTTCCTATGTAAATGTACTTGATGGTGCAGCTTTGGCTTCAGGCCTTGAAGCCAGCTCTCAAGAGCATCCTTTGTAATGTGACTACATATGTAAGGAGTTAACTGACTTTTCCTAGACTTTCTGGCACCTGGAGAACAAAAGGCCTTACTGCCCTGCTACTTCCAGGATGTGACAGACTAAGATAATGACAAGAATACTTGAGATCCCTTCCTTTGTCTCATTGCTCTATAAAAACCTTGTCCTAAGAATCAATAAACGGAGCTCATCATTTACCCTTGTACTACCCACATGGCCTGATAATTTCTTATTCACGTCTCTGAATCATGCTAAGTACTGGACAGTGAGCAGCCAACAGCACTGGACTTCTTGAAATTCATGATCAAAAAATTCCCCTGCACATTTTATTTTGAGAAATCATAAAAATGATCCATTTCTGTTACAACTGGAGGGCAAAGTGAATCAAAAGAAGACACCATTCATTTCTGAAAGAGACTATCTCCCAAAACAAAAGTCAGAGGATTTCCACACCCAAAACTCTAGATATCTCATGTTAGAGAAAAACAACTCTGCAAGACTCTGAAAGAGGATCTTCAAATACCAAAGAATCTCAATCTGGATCACAAAAACCTAAAAGCTTCTGCTCTAAATGAGAGTAGATTTTGAATAAAATATTCAAAATTATGTGATCTCAAAACTCAGAATAATTTACATTGTAAAGCTGAGTATATATAAAGGAAAAATAATGGAGAACTTTAAAAGAATAGAGAACTTCAAGCATTTCTGATAGATTAAAACACTACCACCACCAAAAGTAAGAACATTTCAAAGGCAAAAAAAAGTCCAGAGAAAAATAGATAGGCCAATTTACTTGAATAATTAGAAGGGGCTGTATGATTGTGCAGGGCTAACATTACATGCTTCCTGCACTGGAGAAAATGACTCAACATGACTTTCTCTTGGTTTTGCTTCTCAGAATTTGCTTTGACACATTTTCTTGGTCATTACGCAGGAGGTTTCAGTGGAACTGAGACAGAGTTGCTACCTCTCAGTCAGTCAGATTGAGTCTGCTCTCAGTGACATTTGAATAGATAAAAGAAATTCCCCTTCTGATGCTTAATGTCTTCAAAGGATACATACAGAGTTTAATAAGAAATCATAGCACTTAGATGAGGATTACTTTAATCATTTTAAGAGGGAGAAAAGAAGGGAGGGTAAAAGGAATACATTCCTATAGATGTGAGGGAGCCACTCCTCATATTTGGGGTCCAAGAGAAAAGAGTATACAAAGAAGTAGGAAGAAGTGAGGGAGTGGACATCAGACGAACCTCATGTTTCTACACAATGTACAGAGAAGAGTTAAATATGTACACGTATACATAATTTGATGTAGGGATTTATCAAACTCAAT
This sequence comes from Gymnobelideus leadbeateri, assembly GCA_011680675.1. Lineage (NCBI taxonomy): Eukaryota > Metazoa > Chordata > Mammalia > Diprotodontia > Petauridae > Gymnobelideus > Gymnobelideus leadbeateri. The sequence continues at coordinate 3,078 of WOXC01008451.1, read as the reverse complement.
CAGGAAATGCAAGAATTAGGATGGAAGAGGTTAAGGGGTAGAGTAATCATAAGGAGGGGAAATTCATTATTAAATCTACCTTTAGTAATCTTGAAGAAGGATTTACAGAGGGGAGAAAGAAAACAACAGGAACCTCAGTGGGTGTTCTAGATCGTCCTTTAGACAATCGGGGAATGGTTGGACCCACAGAAAATGAATATAAGGAATAGCATAGCAAGCACCATGTGAAACTGTAAATGAGATGATTTCAGGGAACCCTGGGTAATAGGAACTGATGCAGAGTGAGGGGAGCAGAACCAGCACATGATTTATGGAAGGACAATATTATTGTAAGTGGGAAAATCTTTGAGAGATGTAACTACTCAGGCCTTCAAAGGACCTCTGATGAAGCATGGCTCCCAGCTCATGACTGAAAGTAATGCACAAAAGTACAGAAACATAGTTTTCATAGGAACACCAGCTAGATTAATCTGACTTAACTCTCCTTAGTCGTTATAAGGATTTTTCTGTATTTTTAACGGACATTTAAAAAAAAATGCTAGATAGGGTTAACAATAAGAATGTCAAAAACGAGGAAGTGTGTGTGTGTGTGTGTGTGTGTGTGTGTGTGTGTGTGTGTGTAATACAGAGGAGAATAGAAGAAAAATTGAAAGTACATGCAACAGGATGGTTTTCAAACAACACATGGAAGTTATGGGTGTATGTGAGTGTATTTGTGTGTGTGTTTGTGTTTGTATAAGTGACTGAGTGTGTGTAAGTGTGTGAGTGTGAGTGTGTGTGTGTATGGGTGTCTATGTGTATGCTTCTGAGTGCATCTGTTTGTATGTGAGTGTGACTGTGCATGAGTGTGTGTGTGTGTGTGTGTGTGTGTGTATGACTGTGTGTGAGTGTGAATGTGTTAGGGAAATTTCAAGTCTCTGCTTTTATATTCCACTGGGCATGCAGAAATGCTTGGGTTTAATTGTGCATATTTTAATTAAAAATAATTAGAACAATACAAAGAATCTGGTCTTGAAGTCATAGAACAAAAAAACACAACTATGGACAAAGGCAACTAACTAGTGACCATTAGGGAAATACTTAAAAGGATATGATTGGCAGATAGTGAAAGGGATCCCAGAGAGTCCTCACCCATCTGCCCATCTCTTTACAAGGACAGGGGCGCCTGAGAGGTCTGCTCCTTACTGGTGTCTCACCTTTTCTTGGCACCACTCTGACTTCTCCCTCTAGCCTATGTTCCAGGAGACTCCTACTTTTTTGTGAGCCCCTAATCTGTCACTTCAATTAAAGTCAGTTTCCAAAAGCACTCCCAAGCCACCTAATCTGTGCAGACGTTCACGATCAGAGCAAAGTATATGTACAATTTTATTAAAATTTCAAACCTGTTTCCAAGGACCGTCTGGGCCTGGCCTGATAAAGCTTGCTCCTAATAACATTCTACAAAAATCTGTGACGCACTTACTCTGTATGAGCCCCTGTGATGGAAGATGACAATGTGAGCATGAGTTGAATAGAAGAGGTGGGATCCTGGGAATTCCCTTATGGATTTGATGGCCTTTGTCTGGGACTTTGGTTGTGCCACCAAGAGTGGCATAAAGTGTAAGAAGACATTAGGACCATGAGGAAGGATATAAAGGGGTTTTGAATGAGAAAGGATTTTATTTTTAATAGCAGAATTGATAGGGAGCAAATGGAGTTTATAAACTAGGGGCTAAAAAAGTCAGACCTGCACTTTGGAAGCATCAGTTTGATGGATGAGTGGACAATAGCCTGGAGTCCCTGTAGCCGTTGACTGTAATAAACCAGGTGTGGGCTGAGCCCCAAGGTAGTCGTGGGACTAGAGGGAAGGGGACATATACAAGAGATGGTGTGAAGGTGGAAAACACAGGACTTGACACCAGACTGGATACATGGGGTGAGTGTGAGGGAACAGTGGAGGACGGCAGTGAGAGGATGAGCCTTGTTGGCTTCCTTCTTTTCCAGTATTCTTGCACTTGATTCCCCTCCACTGGTTCCATAAGGTGGCTAACTGGAGGATATTTTTGTCCATGCACACAATGGTCTCCTAACTCTGGGACTCCCTGGTGGCTGTGCCTCACACCTAAAATACTATCCTTCCTCCAATCTCCCTCTTAGTTTGTCCGGTTTCCTTTAAAACACAGCTTCAATCCAATATAATGCAGAAGTTCCTTCTATACCCATGACTGCCATTGACTTCTCTTCTCAGGTGATCATCCCCTTTTCTTCCATAAGGATTTGTATGTATCTCTCCACTGTAGACAGATGCACTTGGTTTGCACACCTCTAGACACCAGTGGCTATCCCTAATAGCCGTCATGGTTTCTCAGTGATAGAAACCCAGGGAAGGTACTGGAGAGCAGATGAGATAAAGCTGAGGGGAAGGAGAGGAGATAGGAGAAGAGAAAGGAGATAATTATGGGAAAGATGCCCAAGCCATTAGTTCAAGGCCACAGTGGCATAGAGGGTGGGCTCTATGGGTGTCTCCTTGGAGCTGGCTTTCCTCTTATTTAAGGTCCTTATGTTCAGCCCAGTGTAGGTCACTGTGAGGGGGCCTTCAGCCAAGGGAACCTGAAGGGAAATTGAGGTTAAGAGAACAGGGAGTGACTTTGGAGCAAGGGTTCTTTATATATTGGTTTGTTGTGAATGCTTGGATAGCCTATCTCATTAAAGCTCTGGCTGCCTTCTCAGAATCACTCCTTAAATTACCTAAAATGAGCTTCATAGGATTAAAACTACAATTATTGAAATATTAAATATAAAATAACCCAATAATTTCAGGAAAGTCTACTTCAGATGTACTCTACTGGGAAGGAGAAGAAAGAATAGGTAAGTGATTAAGAAGTGGTCCAATCCTGGGTGTCAAACCTATTGGGAAGAGTAAGGGTCAAGGATAAAAGTCTCCTCTTGGGGAGGACAGGAAGGGGCTAACTCACTGATGGGTCCCTTGGTCTCTCCTTGGCCACTTCTGCATCTGAGGAGGATGGAAGCTTCTATCATTCTCCCAGCTTCCAGGACCAGAAATCCCCTTCACCTGCCCTGCCCTGCCCCAGGATCATG
>WOXC01008450.1:0-474945 GCA_011680675.1 Gymnobelideus leadbeateri | reverse complement strand
AACTGATGGACTCTGAACACAGACTGAAGTAGACTTTTATCGTTTACTTTATTCATTGTTGTGTTTTTTTTATCTGTTTCTACTTTCACAACTACAACTAATATGGAAATATGTTTTACATGATAGCACTTATATTGCCTACATCAAATCATCTACTATTTTTAGGAAGAGGGGAGAGGGAGGGACAGAGGGAGAAAAAATTAGAACTCAAAATCTAAAAATGAATGCTAGAAATTGTCTTGACGTTATAGGGAAACAATAAAATACTATTTAAAATAAATGCTTGTTTTCCTGTAGCAAAAGGGATTCAAGTTAGACTAGTCAAGAAAATAAACATTTCAGTTTTACTTTTTTAATTACCAGACCAGAACAATTTTTATCTCTCCAAAGACTTCCATTCCCTATTGGTTATCTCTAGACAAAGGTTAATATTACATGCAACTGGGAAATAAGATATACAGGCAATAGGGTATAGAAATCTATCTTGCCCTGCATAAAATAGATGAGAAGAGGGTGGCTGTGGTGATAGAAGGGAGGGCAAATTGGAAGAAGGGGTAATCAGAATGTACACCATCTTGGGGTGGGTGGAGGGTAGACATGGGGAGAAAATGTCTTGCTTTTGATGCCTTCTCATTTTCCCTTTTGGTATACTTTCATCCTCTCTTAGGCTACCCTATTCCTATTAATACCTACCCCCCACTCCTCAGCTCCAAGGCATGTTGTAACGGGTACCATTGTCCAGGGCACCATTTGCTTGGCGTCTCTATTCTTGTTAGGCAAATCCAGTAAATAAGTTTGACCTAAATTGTTTTGGCTGGTAACAGACTACTCCTCTTAGAGAATAGCTGCTTTCAATGCCTTCATCCAAAGACTATCCTGTAGGAATTCCATAAACTATGACAGAGTTTTTTGGATAGGGGAATGCTTCTGTACTTTTCAAATCACACTAGTTGGTTGACCATTTTCTTATGAGAAAAACTAAGAATTGGTCTTAATGGTGTGTAGATCTGCTCATCTTGTATGTTTATTTGAATTTCTTTTCATTGAAGCTTTTTTACAAAGCTCTTTTAGGGTGCCAGGAATCCAATTATCTTAGGAATTAGACTCAGAGATGATTTCACAACTCCCCCTTTATAAGATATCTTTGTGCCTCACTCTATGAAAAAGAAAGTATCTCTTAATGTCCAACCTAAAACCTCCCAATGGCCCATTATATTTTGCCTTGCATGGAAATAGCTGCTTACTATGTACTAATTCTTGAATCTGTAAGCACAACCCCATAGATATCAGAAGAAAATGCCACAAAGAAAACAAACAGTTAGGAGGTCAGACCAGTTTAGGGGACTAGAAAGTTGGCTCTCTTCCCAAGTCTTGGCAAATCACTAAGAAAACAAGTGACTTAGTGAATGAGTAATAAAATCAAGGTTATGTAGTGCTATTAAACTATACTTAAATGAAAGAAACAATAAAAGGAAAACAAGCCACTATGGGAAAAGATATCACTAAAAGAAGTGTGTATGCTTAAATGTACCTTAGTTATAACTTGCCTTCACCTGAATTACCTAGAGTGTTCTATGGATTCCTCAGCTTTCATTCCTTACAATTAAAAAGCATAAGGTAAGACTTTTTAGTGCCCTCAAATGGAGGAAAAAATGTAGCACAAAATCAGTTATTTTAGAGTGCTGTGACATTTTAATAAGGTTTCATTTACTCAGTAAAAAAAACAAAACAACTGATGTGTTATTTACAAAGGGGATAAGAGATGCTTTTCACGGTTCCTGCTCATTGCATATTTTTAGGAAAACAGCTATTTTTGTCCCCAGTAATCCTGTCTATTTTCAAAGATTTTTGGACATCACCTTGAAAAAGCTAAGAGGAGATCCTGGAATAAACGTCCCCTCAATGATTAGTGTCTTCTGGATCATTGGTTCCCACTATGGTTACCAGAAGATGAAAGAAGCTTTATGTTAAGCTCACAAATATTCCCCAGTGGTATAATGCTGGGCAATTTACTTCTCAGTCTCCTTTTCCTCAGAATTAAAATGAGGATAACAATGGCATCTACTACACAGACTTGTTGCATGGACCACATGAGAAAAAATTTATATAAAGCATTTTACAAATCTTTTTGTTGATTTGTTTCAGCCATGTCCAACTCTTCATGGTCCCATTTTAAGTTTTCTTGGCAAAGATACTGGAGTAGTTTGCTATTTCCTTCTCTAATAGTCTGTGATTTTGTGTGGGACTGCGTTCCCTAAACAAGATTATGAAAGAAGTTGAAATAAATATTTTTTTCCTAAAAAAGGACATAACTTTTTAAAACAAGATAGGGTGCTTCATAGTACATACTTACTGCTCTCTTTTGTTTTTGCATAATATTCATTTGTAAGGTGCCACTCCTTCTTCCTCTACCCAACAAGCCAGAGTTTGTAACAAATATTTAAAAGGGAGGAAAAAAGCAATAATGAAAACTAACCATTATGGGTAGATTTTTTTTTAAACGAATGCTTTATTAATTTCTGTTTTACATCATTCATTTCCGCCAGATTTTGAGTTACAATCATTTTCCCCCCATTATTCCCCTACCCAGCCTCCCAGAACAGTAATCCCACAAGATATCGCTTCCTCCAATCTGCTCTCTCCCATACCTTCTCCCATACCCCCATCGACTTTTCCATTAGAGGAAGGTGAATCTTTGTATCCCAATGCCTGCACATCTTATCTCCCAATTATAAGCAAAAGAGTATTAATAATAGTATTTATATATATTTGAAACATTTAATGTTACGACCTCGAATTTCAGATCCATTTCCTTCCTCCCTTGTCACCCATTCCTTCTTGGGAGATAAGTAATTCAGTATATGTTGTACATGTCTAGCTATGCAAAACATTATCATAGTAGATATATTGTACAAGGCTGCTTATAATTCCCTCCCACTCATCCCACCCCCCACCTAGTCCATTCCCTACATGATCCTGTCCCTCTTTTATATTGGGTACTTCCAACCTCCCCTCCCCCCAAGGATGCCCTCCCATCCATCATCCCTCCTCCCATCCCCCTTCCCCCTATCCTGCTGCAGGTTGAGATATCCCATTTACTATGTATGTCATTTTCTCGCTGAACTAAATTCAATTTGAATGTGCTTTTGCCTTTTTAGCCTTCCTTATTCTCCCCCTCTTTTGCAACAACTTCCCCTTGCTTCTTCTGCATGGGATAGTTTACCCTACCCTATCTCTCCCCATCTCCTCTTGCCACTTTCCTCTCTCACCTCATAATTTCATCCCTTGAGTATTCTCCCTTCCCAACAAATTCAACTTGTGCCCTCTATCCATATATAACTGTAACCATATACACACACATTCACATATGTATTCATATGACCACACCCCCTTCTTCCATTATTTTCATAGTGAGAAAGATATCATCAGTCACAGTTATTGCTTTTCCATATAGGAATGTAAATAGTTCAACTTTGATAAGTTCCTTTTGATTTCTTTTCCCTGATTACCTTCTCAGGCATCTCTTCCTTCTTGTGTCTGGCTGTCAAATTTTCTATTCAATTCTGGTTTTTTCCTCAAGAATGCTTGAAAGTCCTCTATTCCACTGAATGACCATATTTTCCCCTGAAACAAAATACTCAGTTTTGCTGGGTAGTTGACCCGTGGGTTCATTCCCAGTTCTTTTGCCCTCTGGAATATCATATTCCATGCCCTTCGATCCCTCATTGTAGAAGCTGCCAGGTCCTGGGCTATTCTGATTGTGTTTCCACAATATTGAAATTGTTTCTTCCTGGCTGCTTGTAGTATTTTCTCCTTGATCTGGGGATTCTGGAACCTGGCTATAATATTTCTGGGAGTTTTCTTTTTGGGATCTTTTTCAGGAGGTGGTCGGTGGATTCTTTCAACCTCTATTTTGCCCTCTGGATCTAAAACATCAGGGCAGTTTTCCTTGAGAATTTCTTGAAGGGTGATTTCTAGGTTCTTTACTTGATCATGGCTTTCAGGTAGTCCAATAATTTTTAAATTGTCTCTCCTGGATATATTCTCCAGGTCAGTGGTTTTTCCCATGAGATATTTCACATCGCCTTCTAATCTTTCGTTTGTTTGGATCTGCTTAACAGCATCTTGATTTCTCATAAAGTCATTAGCTTCCATTTGCTCCAGTCTAACTCTGAAGGAATGAATCTCCTCAGTGAACTTTTGAGATTCTTTTTCCATCTGGCAAATTCGACTTTTTTTTTTTTTAAAGCAATTGGGGTTAAGTAACTTGCTCAAGGTTACACGGCTAGTCATTATTTATGTGTGGGTGCTCATTTTCTGAGGCCGGATTTGATCTCGGGTCATCCCAACTCCGAGGCCGGCGCTCTTACTCACTGCACCGCCTAGCCGCCCCTTTTTAGGGCAATTGGGGTTAAGTAACTTGCCCAAGGTCACACGGCTAGGTTTTTGTTTGTGTGGGTTAAGTGTCTGAGGTCAGATCTGAACTCAGGTCCTTCTGACTCCAGGGCTGACGCTCTACTCACTGCGCCACCTAGCCGCCCCCAAATTCGACTTTTTAAGGCATTCTTCTCCTCATTGCCCTTTTGGGGCCTCTTTTGCCATTTGAGTTAGTCTATTTTTTAAGGTGTTGTTTTCCTCAGTCAGGCTGTTGACCCTCCTTTCATACTTTTCCTGCATCCTTCTCATTTCTCTTTCCAATTTTTCCTCCACTTCTCTTATTTGATTTTTAAAGTCCTTCTTAAGGTCCTCTATGGCCTGCAACCCGCTCATGTTTTCCCCTGGGGCTTTTGGAGCAGGACTTCTGACCTCACAGTCCTTTTACTGCTCTATGCCCCCAAAATAGGAGTCTAGGGTTGCATTTTTCTGTTTCCTTTGCCTTGGCATGTTGCCACTTAATTACTTGACTTTTGGGCTTGTTGCCACACTATGGCTTTAAGGCCAGATAGAGGAATTTTCGTCCCAAACATGTGGGGGGCAACTTCCGTTTCTGGCAAGCTGTAAACCCACCCACGACTTCCACCCCAGATCACAATCCAGATCCAGGGAGGTTAAAGCAAGAGCGATTACCCCCCAAGACTGATCGCTGGATCTCCCCACGATTTGTAGGCTGGGAGCCGGAAATGCCTATGAAAACTACAAAATGGCGTGTCTCCTCAGCGGCTTCTAGCCCCCAGGGAGGGAGCTGACGCATTCCCCAAATACAGGTCCCAAAGTCCATAGGACACTAACCTCTTACTTTGTCCTAGGCATGTCTATGTTGATAATTCTGGAGTCGCCACAGCTCCTGGTGTTCTGGGGTTCCTCCAGCTGGCTGCTGGCCCTGCCGCCCTGGGGCTAAAACCTCGGCTCATGCGGACCTGGGCTCGGCTCGGCTTGGCTCCTGCACTCTGCGCGCTGCACGCTGCCAGATCCCAGACCACTGTGCTGGTTCTTCCTGCAGGGCTGCTGGGCTGTCCTCAGCAGGAGTTTAGCTTCTCTGTGTCATTCTGTGGGTGCTGGGGCTCCAGAAGTTGTTCAGAGTCCCCTTTTACATCGTTTGGGGGGAATGTGGGGGCAGAGTGGCTTGGATGATCTGTTTCTACTCCGCCATCTTGGCTCCGCCCCCAAAAACTAACCATTATGAAGCCTTCATTTTTCCACCCTCCGACTTCCCTCTCTCCACTGGGGAAAAAAAAAGATATTTAATTAATTAACTTGTCTAAATAATATTATTATCAAACCCTGTAAGCACAGTCAGACAAAATAAATTCCTACATTGGTCAAATGTGTCTTCTATTCTGCAGTCCCATCACCTTTCCATTAGGAGGTAGGCAGCCTCCTTCTTTTTTTTTTTTTTTTTTTTTGGAGAGGGAAGGCAAGGCAATGTGGGTTAAGTGACTTACCCAAGGTCATATGGCTAGTAAATGTCAAGTGTCTGAGGCTGGATTTGAACTCAGGTCCTCCTGACTCCAGGGCTGGTGCTCTATTCACTTTGCCACCTAGCTGCCCCAGCAGCTTTGCTTTTTATCAGTCCTCTAGAGTAATGGTTATCTACTGGTTAGATAATTCCTAAGTCTTTCAGAATTGTTCTTTTTTTACAATATTGATGTTATAGTAAAAAATGTTCTTCTGACCCTGCTCACTTTACTCTGCATCAGTTCATACCAGTCTTTCCACTTCTTTTTGAAATAATCTTGTTTCCTCGTTTCCAACAGCATAATAGTATTGCATCACATTCATATGGAGGCAGCTCGGTGGTAAAGTGGATAGAGCACTGGGCCTGGAATAAGGAAGAACTGAGTTCAGATCTGACCTCAGACACTTAGTAAGCAACCATTGAGCAAGTCAGAGCCTCAGCTCAGCCTCTCTCAGCCTCAGCTTCCAAGTCTGTGAAATGGGGATAGTAATAGCACCTCCCTCCAGGTCTGTTGTGTGGATCAGACGTGATAATATTTATAAAGGGCTTAGCACAGTGTCTGGCACATAGTAGACACTTAATAAATGCTTCTTCCCTGTCCTTCACATACAATTCGATCAGCCATTCCTCAGTGGATGAGTACTCCCTTAGTTTCTAGTTTTTTGCCACCAAAAAAAAAAAATAGAGCTGCTATAAATATTTTTGTACAAAAAACATTTTTTTTTTGTACATAATAGGACTTGTTCCTCTTTCTTTGAACTCTTTGAGTAATAGACCTACCAATGGTACAGGGTCAAAGGGCATGTATATTTTGTCACCTTTGCCAAGATGATGGGTATGGAGTTGAACTTTAGCATGACTTTAATTCACATTTCTCTAATTTGAAGCATTTTTTTAAAAGGGCTATTGATAGTCTGGGTTTCTCCCCTTGAGAACTTCATATTCACATCCTTAAAACTCTTGTCAACTCTTATTCTTATAAATTTGAATCAGTTCCTTATATGTCTAAGAAATAGGATCTATATTAGAAATGTGCTACAAAGACTGTTTTCCTAGTTAACTCTTTCTCTTCCAATTTGGTTGTATTGGATTTGTTTGTGCAAAAACTCTTTAATTTTATATAATCAAAATTGTCCATTTTATCTTCTGTGATCTTGCCTATTCCTTGTTTGATCATTTATTCATCCCCTACACACAGTTCTGAAAGGTAATTTCTTCCTTGTTTGCTAGTTTATGATATGACCTTGTATTTAGATCATGTATACATTTGGAACCTTAGTATAAGATGTTCTAAAAGAAGAAATAAACATCACATGGGAACAAGATAAAGCACATTTCACCCCCTTAATTTTGTCTGCTACCAGAATTGTCTGAAAGACGCTTTGCAGTGAGCCCTTGTTTCCCAAAACATATTCATTTACAAAAAGCACTTTATTCACCTGTGCAATTATTCACAGAACATTAAATATAAAGAAAAAAACAAAAAAATAGCAGTTTAGCAATCTGTCCCAGAGATACTTCCATATGAACTTTATCAAAAATGATTTTCAATCAATTAATCAACAAGCTTCTATAATGTGCCTAGCATTTGTGCTAAACCCTGGGAATACAAAGAAAGACAAAAACAACTCACCTGCTTTTGGTGAGTTTACATGCTGAAGGGATTTGGAGTCTTAACATCAAATCCGGATTCCATTAACTAACCATAACCCTGTGCAATCCAATCTCTAGTCTTAGTTTCTGGTAAAAAAAAAAAATAGGGTGAATAGGAACTCTAAATTCTCTATTATCTACAAACCTACTGAACTCCCAAGCAAGGCAAGAATTCCCAATATAAGATATAAATTTGACAGATTAGGGTCTAGAGAACTAAGATCCATGAGATTATAAAGGGTCTCTAAAGCATCTGAGTAGCAGAGATGAATAGGTTGTTAGGCCTGGAATCAGGAAGACCAGACTTCAAATTCTGCCTCAGTCACTTACTAGCTGTGTGACCTTGGGCAAATCACTTAATATGTTTGCCTCAGTTTCTTCATCTGTAAAATGAGCTGGAAAAGGAAATGGCAAACCATTCCAATAATTCTTCCAAGAACCCCCCCCCAGCGGGGGGTAAGGAGGTGGAGAATGGGAGGTTCTGAACAAAGAGTCAGACATAACTCAAATGACTGAACAAAAACTATCTCCCAGGGTTGTTAGGAGTATCAAAGAAAATACTACTTGTAAAGTACTTAGCACAGTGCCCTACATGTAGCTTAATAAACACCTATTCCCTTCCCATTCTCTATAACAATAGTCCAAGCAGGTGATAATGAGAGTTGAGCAGGTGGGATAGCAATGGGAATAAGAGGGGTGGATGGATTCCAGAGACATTGTAGAGGAAGAACTGACAAGATTTGAGAATTAATTGGATATTGGCAAAGGAGGGCCTTGAGTCAAAGAAAATTAGTTGCATGAATGAGTGCATTAAGCATTTATAGATGCCAAGCATTGTGCCAAATGTTGAGAATATAAACATCAAACTGAAGACAGTATCTGCCCTCAAAGAATCAACCTTGGTAGCATGAGACTCCTCTTAAAAGAGAGGGATGTCTTAGTGCAGAGAGTTACGGAGGTGATGAGTGGAACCCCAGGGAAGTAGTTTGATATGTCCTCAGCCTTCTAGACTTCCCTGCAATCTCTGACACTGCCAATCACCCTCTCCTCCTCGGTATTCTCTTCTCTCTAGGTTTTTAAGACACCACTTACTACTGGTTCTCCTCCCTATCCAATCACTCTTTTTCATTCTTCTTTTCTAGATCTTCAACTCATACCTGCTCAATTTGGATTTAGGGTTAAAACTGGACTCTGTTCTGGATTTTCTTCTCTTCCCCCTCTAAGCTATTTCACTTGGTGGGGTGTACGGGGTGTTCAGGGAGGACTAGCACCTCTGGTGTGAGGGCTGTCCACCCTTTTTTTTGGGCGGGGGAAAGCAAGACAATTGGAGTTAAGTGACTTGCCCAAGGTCACCACCTAACTCTCACCTGTGGCTCTGAGAAGTTTTAGCACGCGCAATGGCCACACCCTGGTAAAAATTGACTTGGCAGATGGGCTAAACCAGGTTGAGGGTAACTGACAGGTCTTTAACAGGTTGGTGAATTAGGGTAATGTCTACCCCAAGCAAATAAAGACTTCTCTTGGAAGAATAGGCAGATGAGAAAGCTGCTGAAGCAGTGCTGGGGAGTCTGGAGTCTGGTCAGATATCCAGAAACCAAAGTCTTCCACTGTATTTCAAGCCATCAGCAGCTGCCTAGTCTTTTGTCTTACCACTGAATCTTGGTGACTCAGAAGGAGAGTGAGGCTGCGGACTTTTGCAGCTCTGCCTCACTTAAACCCAGTTCACAGTCAGGACATCATCCTGTGATGTCATTGGTCTTCAGAAAACAAAGGACAAAACACCAACAATTCCTCTTGTTGATCTCACAAGCTCCCATGGATTTGATTATCATTTCTCTGCTGACTACTCAAATGACCTCTTTGCTAACCTCAAGGCAAGATCTCCAACTACCTCTTCCACACCTCAAACTGAATGACCAATAGATATCTTAAACTCAGCCTGTCCAAATCTTAGTTTTCTTTTCCCAATCTTCATAGTACCTCCGGCTCACAACCTAAGTGTCATCCTCAACTCCTGGCTTTCACACACCCCCCGCCATAACCAACGTGTTGCCTATGGATTTCACTTCTTCAACATCTCTCTAAGCCCCCTTCTTTCCTTTGATACTGCCTCCACCCCAGTATAGGCCATAATCTTGTCATGTTTAGACTATTGCAAAAACCTGTTGATTCGTCTGCCTGCCACAAGTCTAAGCCCATTCCAGTCCATCCCTCAGAAAATCACTCAGTGATTTTCCTAAAACACAGGTCTGAACATGTCACTTCTCTACTCAATAAACTCCATTAGCTCCCTATCCTTATCCCAGGATCAAATACAAAATCCACTGCTAGACATTCAAAACCTTTCATAACCTGGCCCTCTCACTTACCACCTTTCCTGTCTTTCTATACCTTATACCCCACCACCTTCCAAGTACTTCTTGACCCAATGATGCTGCCCTCCTTGCTGTTCCTCAAAAAAAGTGACTCCTGGGCCAGCTAGGTGGCAGCAATGAATCTAGAGCACCAGCCCTGGGGTCTGGAAGACCTGAGTTCAAATCCAGTTTCAAACACTTGACACACCCCATTGGCTGTGTGACCTTGGGCAAGTCACTTAACCCCAATTGCCTTGCCTTCCCCCCTCCAAAAAAAAAAAAACAACACTCCATCTCCTTACTCCTGGCATTTTCTCTAGTTGTCCCCCATGCCTGGAATCCTCTTCCTCCTCAACTGCACCTCCCTGCTTCCTTCAAGTCCCAGCTAAAGTGCCATCTTGTGCAGGAAACCTTTTTCTGTTGTTTCGGGTTTGTTTCTATGCATTTGTTTACATGTTGTCTCCATTAGACTGTGAGCTCCTTAATGAGACATTGCCTTTCTTTGCATCCCCAGGCTTAAGTTCAGTGTCTGGCCCATTGTAGGGGCTCAATAAATGCTTACTGACTGATGCTTTCCAGGAATAAAGACAAATGATTTTAACATAGTGTAATGGAAATGCAGATTTGAAGATCTTCCCTGCCCCTAGGCCCTTTGATTGGCTTAAGTGACTCTGAGAACCTTCTTTAATTTGAAAATATACTCTGCCCCCTAATAGGCTGAATGTGGTCACATGGAGCCTGTGGTAGGAGGCTTGGTTTTCAGAAATGACCACTCCTTGATGCTGTGTGATTGGGCAGTGGGTCAAGAGGGTAGTTACATTCTCTGACCCAGGAGAAGGCTATATAATTCCTGATGTGAGGCTTTGCTTTGGGCCTCACTTTGAAAAGTGTTGTGTGATTTGACCAGATGAGACTCTGGGAAGCCACTGAGAGCTTTGAACACCCAGATGTTGATGCTTCCCTCTCTGGTAACTGTGATTTGGTATTGATATAATGGTTGGACAGTTTGGAAGCCTGTCTGTTTGATCTGTCTGTTTCTCTGTTTTGAAACTTCTGTCTGTATACTCTGAAGTTCAGGGTGCTAACCTTTTTCCCCTGAACTAGGTGATATATGTTTGTTTGATTAAAGTAAGTTTGTTAACCTATTTTGAGTTACTTTCCTTTTGAAAAGCAGATCTAAGAACCTGTGTTGGCAGCCACCCTGGGGATGTTGGGGTGCTTGCTGCTAAACATAGTTCCAGAACAGAAAATGGGGAGGTGCAGGTCACAGGTGGAACAGGGTGGCATGGCTGGCCAGTAGGGAAGTAAAAGGAACTAGTCTAGATGTACTCTGAGACTCAGGTCACCACTGACCAGGACAATGAGAAAGAAGGCAGGTGGCCAGAGAATGAACTGATCAAGTCCTGAACTGACTGAATTAAATGCTAATGAGTGATTTACAAAGACTGAAAATTAAGGCAAAGTAGCCAGCCTACCAGTTTAACAGCCCTGAGATCAAGATAACTTCTGGGAGGAAGGGGATACAGACAGATCTGAGCTGGGAATGGGAAATTCCCCTCTACTAACCCTGTCCCCGAGTCCTCTCTTGTAGAATTTAGATTCTCCAGAGTTTAGGGAGAATTTGTAGGGCTTGAGAGATTCCTGCTCCAAGAGAAGTCATATTTTCATTATATCTCTGTTTATCAACACACCCTCCTCAAGACCCTGGCATTCCAAGGCAACTAGGTGATATGATGGAAAAAACACTTGGACCCAGAGTTAGGAAGATCTGAGCTCAAATATGGCTTCAGACACATACAAGCTATGTGACTCTGGGCAAGTCACAACCTCTGCTTGCCTCAGTTTCCTTAACTGTAAAAAGGGAGATGATAATAGTACCTACCTCCCATGGTTATTATGATGATGAGACAAAATAATATTTAGGGTAAATTGAGATAATATTTTACAAGAGCTTAGCATGGTATCTGGCTTATTATATCAGAGCTCTTGCCTTCCCTCCCAAAGTCAGAGTTCCCCTAACCTCTTCCTACCTCCCTTAATGTCTAGTCCCTAGGTTCATCAGGCATATTTTCTAAGAGGTCATTTGAATAATTTAGCCTTTGAGAGAGAACAGAATTCAGTCAGGATCTGAACCTTGGCACTCCCCTTTTGTGGGTCTGATGATAAGCCATCTAGCCTCTTATAGTTGCAATACTCTTACAACCAAATACCCAAGGCTTTAAAAAAAGTAGAATAACCAATTGGATAGGAGTCGCCAAACTAGATGGTTTCCAAGGTCCATTCTGGTCCTAACATTCTTTGTTCTAAGATTCATTATAGTCTTACTATTCTGTGTTCTAAGGTCCCTTCCAACCCTGGCATTCCATGAGTCTATTTTTGTCCTGGGCCTTCTCCTGAGGTCCCCTTTGTTCCCTCTCCAAGGACCAGCAGTAGCCTCTCGGCCTGACTAGTCACTTTAATTAAATATTTCAATGGGGCCAGAGAAAGGTGGGGGTGGAGTATCATTAGGACTTGGGGAGAGAGGAAGGATGGAGGAAATGCCTCTTTCCATTGGTCATAGCTACCCCTGGGACCTGGAGGAGAGATGTTTTGCTTAGCCAGGCAGACTTTGGGAAGCTCAGGCCAGTCTTCCTCCTCCAGCCCCCTTTCATTTAGGTTGCTGCTAGAAGGCTTGACCTGGACAAGACCAAACAAAGCAATGGTGTGTCCCTAGGGTCACAGGATTCATTCCCCTCCTCCTCTTAGGGTCTAGGACCCCTCCCTCTCCCTGGAGTCCAGCTGATTGAATGGGGGCTAGTGATTAGTGGGGCCAGTTAATCTGTTACAGATGTTCCCAGAGGTGGCCCACCAATCCAGCAAGTCAGGATTTCCCCTCCTCTCTCTTCTCCTCCCAGCTCTACCTGCCTGGAACACCCAAGGATATGCTTTACAATCTGTTTATTTCCTGAACTTTTTAAAAGAAAAAGCAGGGAGGGGAAGAGAGGAGAAGGCATTTAATGGTCTCTCCCAGCCAGGACCCCCAACCTCTCCCCAGGCCCCTCGCCAAGACCATAGTCAGCCCTTAGCTATGAAAGACTCTTTAATAGGTTTCACCCTATTAAGTAATACTAGAGACTGCAGTCTAATTGCATTAAAAAAAAAAAACTGGATCCTGGGGTCAGAGAGAAAATAGGTTAGCTGTCCATAGGAATAGTTTATTAATTCCATGGTAGAGAATCTTGGACTGTAGTTATTAAAAGAATTGGGAATGAAGGCGAGAAGACCAAGAAGAACATAATAGCTGATGTCAAGTATTTGAAATTCTGTCATATGGAATACAGATTAGACTTCCTCAGTTTGGCCCAGAACCAGGAGTAATGGGTACAAGTTACAAAGAGATAGATTTAGGCTTGATGTCAGGAAAAACTTCTTATCAGCTATGCCTGTTCCAAAGGGAAATGGTCCATCCTGGGAGCTGGTGGGAGCCTCTTTCTTCACTGGAGGCATTCAAGTAGAGTCCAAAGAACCACATGTGGAACAAATCCTGGTGGGTATTATTTTTCAGGCATGAATTCGACTAGATGGTTGCAGAAACTCGTTGCAAGTCTAAAATTCTGTGATTCTATGGTATAGGAGAGTCTGTAGTTCTAGACAGCTACTTATCAGCTAGCTGTGTGGCCTTGCCTAGGGTGTTTCTACTCTCCAGAGGAGACTGGACCAGATAATCTCTATCAACGCTTCCAACTATAACATTTTATATCCT
Source organism: Gymnobelideus leadbeateri (assembly GCA_011680675.1). NCBI lineage: Eukaryota > Metazoa > Chordata > Mammalia > Diprotodontia > Petauridae > Gymnobelideus > Gymnobelideus leadbeateri. Next base: position 461,300 of record WOXC01008450.1, on the reverse strand, counting down.
ACATTTTGTAGTCCTTTCCAGATCTGACTTTCAGTGGTCTAGGATTCCTCAAGGGTTCAGTGTATAACAGATGTAAAAGCAAATGGTAAAACATAGATCATAGATAGAACTTTAGAGCTGAAAAACTGCTTTCTCCAAGGTAACCAAGGTACTCTTTTTTTTTTTGCTTTTTGGAGGGCAATTGGGGTTAAGTGACGTGCCCAAAGTCACATGGCTAGTTTATGTATTAAGTGTTTGAGACCAGATTTGAACTCAGGTCCTCTTACTCTAGTGCTCTATTCACTTTGCCACCTAGCCACCCCTAGCCAAGGTACTCTTAACTGCTAAGTCCAATGGCCTTTTCTCAACCTTCATCCTTCTTGAATTCATGGCAATATTTGACATTGCTGATCACCCTTTCTTCCTGGATATTCTCTCCTCCCTTTGTTTTTATGAAATTGTGCTTTTTTATCCCAGAAAACAGCTAAATTATTTTTTTTTCAATTAGCAAAATTCTGTTTTCTCTCCCTTCCACCTCAACTCCCCTTCCCCCACACACATACACACAAAGAAAGAAAAATAAGAAAACCCTTATAAAAAAATATGTATAATTAAGGAAAACAAGTGCCCCCATTGATCATATCCAAAAAAATATGTCTTACTCTGTATCCTAGGTCCATCACCTCTTTGTCAGAAGGTAGGAAACAGGCTTAATCATCAGTCCTCTGGAATCATGGTTGATCATTGTGTTGATCAGGTCTTAATGTTATCAAAGTTATTTGTTGTTTGTGTTTTTACATGTTGTTTTTCTTGTATAAATTGTGATGTTGGTTCTGCTTTTTTCACTATGTATCAGTTAATACAAATCTTAGGTTTCTCTAAAATCATTCATCCCATTAATATACCATAATTTGTTCAGCCATTCTCTAAATGATGAGTATTCCTTTAGTTACCAAGTTTTCACACACACACACACACACACACACACACACACACACACACACACACACACACTGCTATAAATATTTTTGTATGCATGGGTCCCTTGCCTCTTTCTTTGATTTCTTTGAGGCATGGCCCTAGTTGTGGCATCATTGGGTCAAAGGTTAATCACAATTTAGTTTCATTTTAGGAATAGTTCCAGAATGGCCAGACCAGTTTAAAGATGAATGAAAATTAATTAATGTGCCTACTTTCCCCTAACCCCTCTAATATTTGCTATTTTTCTTTCTTTGTTAGCTTTTTTAATTAGATAAGTGTAAAGTAGAGACTCAGAATTGTTTTCATTTGTATGTCTCTAATTATTAGGATTTTGGAGAATTTTTTTCATATGGTTAAGGATAGCTTGGAATTCTTCCTTTGAAAGTTTATTCATATACCTATTCATATTCACTTATCAATTGGAAAATGTCTCTTATTCTTGTAAATTTGAATCAGCTCTTAATACATCTTAGAAATAAGATCTTTTGGGGAAATTTGGTCCAAATATTTCTTTCCAGGTTATCTGCTTCTTTTCTAAACTGCCATTAGGCAGGCAGGAAGCCTGAAATTCAAATCCAGCCTCACTTACTAGCTCTTCAACCCTGAACGAGTCACTTAATCTCAGTTTCCTCAACTGTAAAATGGGGATAATGACAGCTTCCACAAGGTTGTTGTAAGGATCAAATGAGTTAATACTTTTAAAGTACTTAGCACAGTACCTAACACATAGTAAGTGTTTTAGAATACTTGTTTCTGTATTCCTGATTTTAGCTGCATTGCCTTAGTTTGTACAAAAACCTCATAATATTTTGTAATCAAAATTGCTCATTTTATCTTCCTTGATCCTTTTTATCCCTTGTTCAGTCATGAACTCTTCTCTAATCCTTTGAATTGCCTGATAATTTCTTCCTTGTTCCTCTAATTTGTTTATGATGTCACCCTTTATGTCAAAATCACTTACCTGTTGGAGATTATCTTCCTCGAAGGTATGAGATGTTTGTCTAGTTTGTGCCTTATACAGATTTTGCCGAATAGTGAGGTCTTACACCAGTGACTGGAATCTTTGTGTTTATCAGACACTGAACACTGTGGTTGTTTACTTCTGTGTATTGTGAATCTAATCTGCTCCCCCAGCAGAACTCTTATTTCTTAACCAGCATCAAATCACTTTGATGATTACTGCTTTGTAATTTAGTTTGAGATATAGTATTTCTTACTTTCCAGTGAGAATTTCTGACCTTTCATTCATCAAGATAAATATAATTATGTTTTTTCTAGCCCTATAAAATAATCCTTTTATAGTTTAATTGGTATAAGACTAAATAAATTAATTAATTTAGGTAGTATTGCCATTTTATTACATTGGCTTGGTCTACCCATAAGCAATTAATATTTCTCCAATTATTTAAGCTTTTAAAATTTGTGTAATGAATATTTTGTAATTCATGTAGTTCCTATATGTGTCTTGGTAGATAGACACTTAATTATTTCATACATTTTATTGTTATTTTAAATGATATTTCTCTATGTCTTCCTGCTGGATTTTATGGATAATACAAAGAAATGCTGATGATTTATGTAGATTTATTTTATAGCCTACAACTTTCTTGAAGTGGTTAATTGTTCCAATTAATTTTTTAGTTGGCACTGTAGATTTCTCGAACTACATCACCATTTAATCTGCAAAGTTATAATGTTTGGTTTTCTCTGTGCCTATTTTCCCCTCAATTTCTTTTTCTTATGCTATTTCTAGAGTTAGCATTTCTACCACTATAACAAGTAGTAGTGGTGATAGTGAAATTTTTCATTTTATCCCTTATCTTATTTTAAAAGACTTTTAGTTTATTTTTTGCTTTTTGGAGGGGGGAAGGCAGGGCAATTGGGGTTAAGTGACTTGCCCAAGGTCACATGGCTAGTAAGTGTATCAAGTGTCTGAGGCCAGATTTGAACTCAGGTCCTCTTGACTCCAGGGCTGGTACTCCATTCACTGTACCACCTAGCTACCCCTTCTAGTTTATTTTGATTATATATAGTGCTAACTTTGCTTTTAGATAGGTACGACTTATACTAAGGTGCATTTATTCCTGTTTTCTAGTGTTTCTAATAGGAAGGAGTGTTGTATCTTGTCAACAACTTTTTCTGCATTTATTAATATAATCATACGATTTCTATTGGTTTTCTTATCAATATGATCTATTATGTTAATAATTTTCCTAATAGTAAACCTACTCTGGCTTTTGGATATAAATCCAACCTGGTCATAGCATGACAGTGTATTTTCCTAGCCCTCTTCCTACCCATGTGATTGCTCCGTCTTAGTCTCCTTTACTGGATCATCATGTTGTTGCTGGCTCCTAACCATCATCATCCCTCAAGATTCTGTCCTGGAGCCTCTTATCTTCTCTCTCACTTGATCATCTCATTGATTCCTATGGGTTCAATTATCATCTCTATTGCTCTTAACTCCCTAATATATTTATTCAGTCCTAACCTCTTGCCTCAGTTTTATCACTCATCACCAACTGTTTGTTGACCATTTCCCATTGGATATCCCATAGACTTCTCAAATTCAAACTGTGCAAAACAAGATAGATCATCTTCCTTTTTATGAACCTTGGGAGTTCATAGCCTTGGGAGTCTTCAATTCTTCGCTTTCCTTCATCTTCCTTCCACATCCAATCAGTTGCCAAGTCTTGTTCATTCTACCTTTCCATCCGTTCTCTTCTTGCAAATCATATAGCCTATATTACTCCATTTATAACCCGCTCACCTCTTGTCTGGATTATTGCACCAGTCTACTTGATCCCCCTACTTTCAGTCTATCTCTTCTCTAGTCTTCCACAAATCTACTAAATCCATCCTCCTCTGCTCTGTACCCCACAAACCCCTGCCAAGAACTTTCAATGACCCAATCAACTCTAGTTGGGCATGTAAAGCCCCTCACTGTCTGACCTCCTTTTCCAGGTTTATTTCACATTACCCCTGCCCTTTCAGGAACACTATATTCAAACCAGCCCATTTATTGCTCCCCAAACTTGGTGTTCTCTCTCCTATCTCTATGCTTTTGCATGCCCATAAGCTACTCCCTCTTCACCTTTGCCTCTTAAAATTCCCATGTTCTACTCTCTATGGGAAGCCTGTCCTCCATTGTCCATTTGTCAGTTTTCTCTCTCTCTCTCTCTCTCTCTCTTTCTTTCTCCCTCTCTCTCTCTGTCTCTGTCCTCTGTCTCTCTGTCTCTCTCTCTTTGACTCTGTCTCTTTGTCTCTCTCTCCTCCGAGTTGTTTCAGTCATGTCCAATTCTTTGTGACCTCATTTTAGGGTTTTCTTGGCAAAGATACTGGAGTGGTTGGTCATTTCCTTCTCCAGATCATTTTACAGATGAGGCAAACAGGGTTAAGCAACTTGCCCAGGGGTCACACAGCTAGTAGGTATCTGAGGCCAAATTTGAACTCAGGAAGATGAGTCTTCCTGGCTCCAGGCTTAGTGCTCTAGCCTAGCCACTGTGCCACCCAGTTGCCCACCATTCAAATACTTACCTGCTTATGTGTCCTATCCCTTCAGTACAGTGGCAGCTCCTTGGGGGCTGGAACTGTTTTTCTAGTTCATCTCCATATTATCAGCCCCTGACACTGTCTTCTATGAAGTAGATACTTTTATTTTTTTCTTTGTGTCCTTAACCCTGAGTGCACAGTGCCTGGCACTTTAGTGAATGCTTGTTGATTGATAAATGTTGGTTGGATTGTTTGGAGTGAACTGGATGGGACTTTGGATCATACAGTTTCAGAGATGGAAGGGACCTTAGGTATCATCTGGTTCAATCATTGTATTTTGCAGCTGACCCGGGGATGAACAAGTGAGTTGGCCCAAATCACAACAGGAAGTTTAGTGGTAGAATTAGGAGTAGAAACCAGGACTCCTTACTGAGGAGGGGATGTATGATGAAATGAAAATCATTTCTCTAATTATAAATTATTTGGTGTACTTTTCCATATGGCTACAGATAGCCAGGGTTTCTTCCCTTGAGAACTGCCTATTGATAAATGCCTTTAAGTCATTTATCAATTGGGAAATGGTTCTTATTTTTGTAAATTTGTGTCAGTTCTTTGTAAACAGTATTCCCAAAAGCCTCGTTAAAGTTTTAAGTTATTGAAGGTTAAAACCTTAGTAACTTTGGGACACACTACATTTTGGAAATAAAACCTTTATCAGAGAAATTTGTTGCAAAGACTTTTCTCCCAGTTAATTAAATTTCCCTTTAATCTTAGCTTTATTATATTTGTTTGTGTAAACCTTTTTTTAACTTGGAGTAATTAAAATTATCTATTATCTTCTGTGATCCTTTCCTTTGTTTGGCCATGAACTTTTCTCCAATCCACAAATCTGAGAGGTAATTTTTATTTATTTATTTATTTACCTAATTTGTTTATGAGGTGACCATTTATTTCTAGGCCACAAAAGTTAGAGGGATTGTGGGAAAACAGAAGTATTGAGACACTCTTAGTGGAGGTGTAAATGGGTCCAACCATTCTGGAAAGCAATTTAGTAATTTACAATTACTGTATACACAAGTTACTAAACAGTGACCCTTTGACCCAGCCATTTACTGCTGGGTCTATACCCAAAGAAAGAGGAAAAGGTCCCATATGTACACAAATATCTATAGCAGCTCTTTTTGTGATGGAAAAAAAAACCAGAAATGGCAAAATAGATTGTGGAATATAAATGTAATGAAATATCATTGTGCTACAGGAAATTGGGAAACAAATGATCTCAATGAGATATGGAAAGACATATAAATTGATGCAAAGTGAAGTAAACAGAGCCAGAACAATTCTTTACAATCACAATGTAAAAACAAACAACTTTGAAAGCTGTAATACAGAACTCTGATCAAAACAATGACTATCCCATGATTCCAGAGGATTGATGATAAAGCATGATATCTACACTTCCTAAGAGGGAGGTCATGGACATGTATTTTTTGGACATAACCATTGAGGAAATTTGTTTTGTTTGATATATGTATATTTGTTACAAAGATTTTACTTTTATTTTTCTTCTTCCAAATTAGGTAGAGGATAGGAGAAGAAACAGATTTTTGTTAATTATCTTTTAATTCTTCTAATGACACTAGGAGTCAGAGCACATGGCTTCAAATACTGGCTCAGCCCGTTACTGACAAGTCATTTCCTATCATTTCTTCTGTAAAATGGAGGAGTTGCCCTAGTTGATCCCTAAGACCCTTGGAGGTGCATAGAACACGAGGCCTGGAGACAGGAAGACTCAGCTACCTGAGTTCAAATCGGCCTCACACACTTATTAGCTGTGCATCCCTGGGCAAGTCACTTAACCCTGTTTGCCTCAGTTTCCCCATATGTAAAATGATCTGGAGAAGGAAATGGCAAACCACTACAGTCTCTATATTGCTAAGAAAACCCCAAATGGAGTCACAAAGAGCTGGACATGACCAAAAATGACTGAACAACAACAAAGGTCCTAGAAAGCTCAGACATCCTCTGATCAAAGAACACTCATGATGCAACTTTAATTCAATTCAATCAGCACTTATTAAGTATCTACCTATATGCCATGCACTGGGTCAGGCACTGGGGATAAAAGACAAAAGAGAAAAGCATTCCCAGCTGTCAAAGAACCTATGGTGTATAAAGGATGTCCCTGAAGTCTGGACACATAGGAAATCTGATTAACTATGCATGTTTTCAAGAAATGAAATGAATGAAATTTTCAACATTTTATTTAATTAACATAAATTTTAGCCATGACAATTTCATATGGAATAAAAGCTGTCATTAGCTACTGGGGACTATTTTCCATATTAATGAGATTAATTTAATTTAATTAATTAATGAGATTTCCTATCTGTCTCCTATGTCTTCCTATAGCTTCCTATGAAATCTCATTTATGCTAATTAAATAAAATGTTGAAAATTTCATTTATTTCATTTCTTAAAACTATGCATAGTTAATCAGATTTCCTATGTGTCCAGACTTTAAGGACACCCTCTATAATGCTTAAGCACACACATCTATGTAAGACAATTTGAAGAAGGGGAAAGTGCCACTGAGGTAGATAAACCAAAGCTTCCAGTAGGAGGTCTCTGACATCCTATGTACTGTGGTTCTGATGCTCTGTGTTCAAAGGCCCCCATGAGCTCTGCCCTTTGATGGTTCCATGAAACAGAGCCCCCAGAGAGCAGGGTTCTGGTTCGACCCGGCCAGGTTCAGTGCCCAGGACAGGAAGAAGTCCCAGAGGTGCTATGCCACTGGATAAGAAGATTAACCAGGCCCACCTCTGCTCTCTTTCCTCCCTTGGCAGTCCCTTCCCTAAGGACCTCATTCACAAGTTAGCCAAGGCTTTTATGGATGAAATGTGCAAGTCATTAAGATCTACTTCTAGCCTGTGTTTCACCATTTCCTGTTTTAAGAAGAAGTAAAAGAAAACACCTCCCCTCCCCTTCCTAAATACTAAAAGATTGGGGGAAGGGAAGAGGAGACTCCCAGGGGAGGATTGGTTTGAACTGGGTGGGCCCATCTCGAGATGTGCTGCTTTTATTGGTGCAGAGAACAGAGCTGAGAAGGCCAGAGACCTGGGCTGCAGAGTTTCTGGAGCTGAAACAGACTATAAGGCCACAGACTTAGGCACCCCTAGAGCAGAACCCCAGGAACTTTTTACCTCCTTTGTGTCTGGACCCCTCTAGCATTCTAGTGAAGGCTGTGAACCCCTTCTCATGATAATGTTTTTACATTCACAGAAAAAAATGTATACAGGATTACAAAGGAAAACAAATATATTGAAATTCAGTTATCAAAAAAAATTTTTTTTAAGAAATCAGCGTTAAATGACTTGCCAAGGGTGCCACAGCTACTAAGCATCACAAGTCTGAGGCCAGATTTGAACTCAGGTCCTCCTGATTTCAGGGCCAGAGTGCTATAGCCACTGTACCACCTAGCTGCCCCCCAAAATATATTTTAGAAACAAGTTCATGAGGGACAGCTAGGTAGTGCAGTGGGTAGAGCACCATCCCTAAAGTCAGGAGGATCTGAGTTCAAATTTGACTTCAAACACTTATTAATGTGTGACGCTAGGCAAGTTTAACCCCACTTAACCCCAAATGTCTCACAAAAATAATCCCCAAAAAACAAGTTCATGAACCCCAGGTTAAGAGCCCTGATCTTGTCTAATCTACTCATTTTACAGAAGGGAAAAGAGAATTTGGGGCAAAATGACTTATCTGAGGTCACAAAAATGCTAAGTAGGAGATCTGAAATTCAAACCCATGTCCTCTAATTCCCAGTCCTTCCCTAAGCTCCTTCCCCTATGCCATGTTGCCTCTCTTCCTGTCTCTGCTACCAACTCATGTAACCTCTGGCAAGTCTCTTCTCTCAGGGCCTCAGTTTCTTCCTCTGTAGAATGGGAGAGTTGTAAAAGGGAAAAAAAAACCCTCATTCTAGATTGACCCAGTGTCCAGGTGGCAGTCACCATGATGTAGCCAAAGAAACACTGGACTTGTAGTAGGCACATGAATTTAAAGGTCCATTAGGTGACTAAATGGGTTGAATGGCCTGGAGTCAAGAACACACATCTTCCTGAGTTCAAATCTGGCCTAAGACACTTACTGTGTCTGACCCTGGGCAAGTCACTTAACCCTGTTTGCCTCAGTTTCCACATCTGTAAAATGAGCTGGAGAAGGAAATGGCAAACCACTCCAGGATTTTTGCCAAGAAAACCCCAGTGGGGTCATGGAGAGTCAGACACAGCTGAACAATATCTGAATCCTGCTCATGCTACTTCATATAACTTTGAACAAATCACCAGACCTCCCTAGGCCTCCCTCAGCTGCTTTATCTATAAAATGAAGAAGTTGGATTAGATGATCTTTTCTAGCTCAAAATTCTCCAAATCTTAGGAAACGAGAAGGCTCAAGCCCATTAAAGGTAGACTAGGCTTACTAGCCGTGTGACCTTGGGCAAGTCACTTGGCCCCAATTGCCCTACCTTCCCCCCTCCAAAAAAAAAAAAAAAAGGAGAGATGGAAACTGGAGACTGAGTGGTGAGGCCCTTGAAAGGAGACAATGCCCAAGATGCCCTTCCCTTTTGACAAGAAAAAATAGCAGGACCCAGGTTAAGAACACAAGCTGTCCCTTCTATTAACAGTAGCTAACACTTAGAACAGCACTTTTGGCTTCCAACACCCCAACGAACTAAACAGTTCAAGAATTACCATCCCGGGGGTGGTTAGGTGGCTCAGTGAATAGAGCACCTGCCCTGGAGTCAGGAGGACCTGAGTTCAAATCCTATCTCAGACACTTAATACAAAAACTAGCTGTGAGACCTTGGGCAAGTTACTTAACCCTAATTGCCCTCCAAAAAAAGAAAGAATTATCATCCCTATGTTGCAAACAAGGAAACTGAGATCAGAGATGAAGTGGTTTACCTAAGCTAACATAGCTCTAAGTGCCAGGACTCCAATGGAGGTCTTCTGACCCCAAATCCAGTATTTTCCAGAATTTGCTACTATTAAATATTTCTATTCAATTCAATAATCACATATTAATACCTGAGGGTAAGCCAACCTAGTTGAAGCAGCAAGGCACCTAGAGAGAGAGAGAGAGTTAATCAGTCAATGATTAAGTGCCTACTAGGTACTTTACCTCCTACTAAGTGCTGGGGATACAGAGAGAGGGGAAAGACAATCCTTGCCCTCCAGGAGTTTACCTGTTCTGATAGGGGAGAAGACAAGCAAACCACTATGTACAAATAAGCCACTCAGGATGAATAGGAAATAATCTTGAGGGAGGGCACTAGAATTAAGAGGGATTGGGAAAGGTTTCCTATGAAAGGTAGAAGTTTAGCTGGGACTAGAAGGAAGCCAGTATCCTGAGATGAGAAAGGAGAGCATTCCAGGCATGGGGGATAGCCAATGAAAGTGCCCAGAACCAAGAGAGTCAGCAAATGGTAGTGAGTCACTACCACTATGACCTCAACTGCCAGCTCCCTTTAGATCCCAATGGAAATAGCCCAGGACCTAGAATCCAAGAGCCTTGGGAATAACAATTCTTTTCAGTCTTGCTTCCAGCCCTGAACTAATTAACACCCATCCATGAAGGGACCAATCACTGTGGAGAAGGGTCTTGTCAACATCACCATCAACTGATGACCATTTGCCACCAACTGGCAGGTAAGCCCATTAATTCTGAATCAGAAAAATCCCTCAAATCAACAGTCCTGATTCCAGCCCAGTCCCCAAAGCCATCATCAAAGGAAACAGCCCCTGTGCAAATGTAGGCTGGCATTTCTTCTGAGAATTCCACAGTCACAGTCACAAAGACCCAGAAAAGAAACTTGTCACCCCAAAGTCTTTGGCACTGTGAAAAAAAAAATTACATTTCTGACTCCGGAGACAGGAAACTGGGAGACCCTAACCTCTGTAACTCAACCTTACTTCCTCCAAGTCACAGATCTCATCCACCTTCCTCCCATCAAAAGACATTTTACGCTTATCACCACCCAGGAGGTGGGTCAGTCAAGGTCTATCCCACAAGGAGCTCTTTCTGTGTATAGAGAGAGAGAGACCTGCAAAGAAAGCTTTCTGTCTTTCTCCTTCCTGGAAGACCACATTCCTACACTGGGATTTCAGGGAATAATAGACCTTTCTTCCCATCCCACCCCCAACTCCATGCCTTCTAATGACAAATTCCAGGAGGCCCTGAATGAGAGGTGGATGGGGGCTGGGGAAGGGAAACCTTTCCTGTATCCACCAAAAGTCAAAAGTCAACAGTATGTTTTCCTTTCAAGGTATAGATTAGAACTTCCTAGGCCTGTAGTTCTGGAGTAAAGGGGGTGGGGGAGGAACGGATCTACCGTAGCCTCTTTGGGAAACATATGTCTGCACAAAACTCCTATGCCTTTACTGCCCCGACTCCCCTGCCAACTACAGGGGCTAGAACTAGAAGTTAATGAAATTTGAATTTGACTATAAGCTAAGAGCTAATAGAATCCTTGGTGCATCTCTCTCATCAAGAATCTCAATTGGAATCTGAGAATCAGGGAAGCACCTTGCCCAAAGTGGCACTAAACCAAAAGTTTTGGTTTTTTGTCTTTTGTTTTTCTGATCCCCAAGTCAGAGCTCTTTCCTTCAAACTCTACAGATAATTTCCAAATCAACAAGAGATGGTGGGGAGGCAATGGAGGAAAGAAAGGACCTCTTCTACCAGCTGCCCCCTTCCCTGCCTCAGATAATCCACACTCACTTGCCCTTCTAACCCTTGAAATCAAAACCAGATCATCCATGGGATTACTTATTTTTATAAATTAAGCACTTTATTGAATATCAATAAATTGTGTGTATATAATTATAAAAATGTTTCATCAGTACAAAATGTGGCATAAAAATATAAATACCAGTGTACCTTTGAAATGTAAACATCTTCTGAGTATGTGAAAAAAATAACAGGCTGAGATCCCTATTTGGTGCACCTGTCTGCACCATAAATAGCTGAGGACACACCTGTCAGCGGGCCAGGCCCTGCACAGCCCTCTTATTGTATGCCCGACAAGTGCTCACTATTAGTCACAGTTCTCTTGAAAAGCAGTTAAGAGTCATATTAACAGGTGCTCCAGCTCAGAACTGCCCCAGTAATAGGGACTCAGACTTGAAATGGCTCCTCATGCTTCTTGGGGAGGTTGTCAATGGCCCAGGCATCCCAAGGGTCCATCCTTGTGGCAGGCAGCTGGACCATGGCCCGCCAAGTGCAGTTACACCTTAGAACATGCAGTGGCTTCCTCCAGACAGACTGTCAGAACCCACTGGGAAAGGTTCACTGGGACACCCCCGATTGCCTTTTTTGTCCTTCATCTTGGCGGAAATCGTAGGATTCTGAATAGGAATAGTGACCAACAGGCTTGGTTTAAGAGCACCAAAAAAGAAAAAAAAAAAAGCCTTCACTCTCCCCCTGCCTCCACACCCTCCTCACTGGAGGAGGCTGACAACACCCCCACGAGACTGACTGTAAGCGACATTTCAGACACCAGCTGCAACTGTCACGGTTCAAATTGTAAACTACAGTCAGGAAATGCCGGAACGGCCTTAAAAAAAAGACAGAGTCCAAAAGGGGGTGGGGCGGGGAGGGTGCGATGAAAATTGTCACCAGTTCCTTTCACAGAGGACTGAAGCAGCAAGCTGGGGGGGGGAGGGAGTGTGTGTGGGTGGAGGGCGGGGGGCGAATGTTGCTCCACAGCTGGAGTTAACACAGAGGGAGCTATTTCCTATAGAAACTTTTTTTCCCCTTGAAAATCATAATGGCAGATATTCCCTTGGCTCTTTCACAACATGGGAAGGGCTCCTGGCAGGGGAGAAAGGGAGACTCCAGGCAGCCTGGGCCCTCCCTGGACACGCAGTCTTTCAGCGGGAGCCGGAGCAGCCCGCCTCCTCGTGCTTGTGCAGCAAGGACATTCGGGAGAAAGTCCGGGAGCAGCTTTTACACTGGTACTTCTTGACATCGGAGTGGGTCTGCAGATGGGCCCTGAGGTTGGAGCGGTCGGCAAAAGCGCGGCTGCAGTGCGTGCAGGAGAACGGCTTCTCCCCTAGGGAGAGACAAGGCAGTGAGGCTCCCAGTGAACCTCTCCCCTCTCTTCTGGTTTAAAGGGCCACCCCCCATGCTCCACCACCCCCCTTCACTGAGGCCCAGATAACCTCGGCATGACCAGTAAGCCCAGGAATCTGGACTAGTGCGCCTTCCCGCACTATTTTTAAGAAGAGCTGATTATAATCCTATCATGGTTTGGGAGAATTTAGGGCTGGGAGGGGCTTTGAAGCCCATCAAGCTTACAATTGTGGTGCAGGGGAAAAGAGTGCGCTATGATGTCAGACCATCTAAGTTCAAATCCTACCCAGGTGACCTTGGGCAGGTCACAACCTCCGGGACCATATTTCCTCACTATTAAAATGAGAGGGGATTGGAAAGATGACAATGAAGGCCCCTTCTAAGGCCAGTAGTTGCCCATTTTACAGAGAAGGGAAGGAAGGTGCCCAGGCTCCCAGAGGCAATGAAGGGAAGAGCTAACAATTGGACTGAAGTGTTCTGACTCCACATCGTGGCACCTGAATGGCAGGAAACTCTGTAAAGGCAGGGGAGCCATTTTCCCTCATCCTTAAAATGGGAATAATCACATGTACTACTTCTCTCACCAGACTCTGGTGAAGTAAGCACTTTATAAACCTCAAAGCACTATAGAAGATGTATTATTCTACATCAGGGAACTCAAAAAAGTGAAAGCCAGAGGGAAAACATGGCAGCTCAAAGGGAGCTGAATTAGCCTCCTAGGAAGGGGCAGGCATGGTCAGTGGAAAGAGCATGAGATTTGAAGTCAAAGGTCCTGCTTACTCCACCTGCTACTACCCTACTTTAGGCCCTTTGTCACCACTCACTTGGATGGCTATAATGGCCTCCTAATTGTTTTCCTTGCCTAAAGTCTTGGCTCCTTCCAATCTTTTACACTCTGGTCAAAAAAAATCTCCCTAACTGACAAACATTTGTAAAGTACCTACTCTACCAAGGAACTGTGCCTAGACACTGTACTTTCCACTTTCAAGAGGAAGATTCTATTAGTGGAGAGGTCTAACAATGCCCCTTCTTCCTGTGCTCAAAAACCTTCAGTGGCTCCCTTCTGCCCTTATGAGAAAAATAAAAACCTCTTTGCCTTTGCCAGATGTTAGGTCATCAACCTGGGTGCATTTTTATGCATTTCCCTATCCATCTTCCTGGTGCTCCTCCTTTGAGAGTCATTGTCCGAATTCAAAGCTCCAATCAAGCACCACCTCCCATCTTAAAAACCTTCTTAATCACCTCCACCAGAAAGTGCTCTTCTCCTTATGGCACATACTCCTAAAGTACTTTGTTTGGGATGTCTCCTTTGCCCCACCCCAACCCACACTCTCTGCTTTAAATTATACTGATCTTTGTATATAAGTACTTATCTCATACCTTCATACCCCCAATAGAACATAATTTCTTTGATATTCAGTGCCAAATGCAGCGACCTGTACATAATACGTTCTTCTTCGTTGAATGAATGAATGAATCTTAGTAGAGTTGCTTACTTGGACAAGTCACAAACTCTGAGGCTCATTTTCCACCTCTATAAAATGATAGTTAAAAAAAAGGGGGAGGGCAGCTAGGTGGCACAGTGAATAGAGCACTGGCCCTGGAGTCAGGAGGACCTGAGTTCAAATTCGGCCTCAGACACTTAACACAGAAACTAGCTGTGTGACCTTGGGCAAGTCACAACCCCAATTGCCCTACCCTCTCCCCTCCAAAAAGCAATAAAATAAAATAAAATCAGATACTTAGATTCAATTATCTCTAAAGACCCTTCTAGTTCTAAATCTTATTGATGGTATGGAACTCTCCAGGAGAACAAATAAGAAAAGGTATAACTGGAATAAGGGAGAGTATATATTAAGCCATAACAGGGATTCAAGGGGCTCTCTTGAATCATTATAGCTGCCATGGACTTGGCTACAAAAACTTCATTCAGAAAGAGCCTTTAAAAAAGAAAAGGCTTTTTTGGGGGGGAGGTGCCTTTTTTTTTGAGGCCTCCAAGCCTTATGCCCCAGTGGATTGCCTCCGCCTCTCAACCAACTTCCTTCAGACATCTTTATACCATGCTAAGCGAGTGTGAAATCAGCACCGGCAAGCCTGACCCAGCCCTGTGTGGAGTATAAAGGCAGGGGAAGGCTGCATTGTATATGTGATACTTCTTGGATTAAAAGGGGAAGGCACCCTGGGCCCAGCAGCTGCCCGGCCCACAGTAACAGGTGCACAGACACTGCTCCATCACAGCACCTGCTCACTCTTCCTTCCACCAGCCCTCACTGTCCCCCCCAACCCCAAAGCTGCCATTAAAGCAGACAATGAAAATCAAGGTTTGAAATTATGCATTTCAACAGCAGCTTTTGTAGTAGAATTTTGTTGGCTTCCAGCTTGAATGAATGTCCCTTTAAAAAAATATATATGTGTAGGGGAAATCTGAGGGGATGAGTGGGCTTCAGAAGAGCTGATCAGTCCCCCATAGTACCTAAGACTTCACCAGGGAGACAGTAGGATCATAGGATCTTAGGGGACCTTAGAGGTCACCTGGTCCAACCCTCTGATTTTACAGATGAGGAATCTGAGGCCCAGAGGAGGAGAAATTACTTACCTAAGATCACTCTGCTAATAAATTGACAGATCCAGTATTGGATTGTATCCCAGATTAAGTAGCTCTTTCCACTATATCTAGAGGCCAGATGCTAGAATGGGTGAGGCCTTTTTGCATATAAAAGCCCTAGTGAGGGGGATGGGTGAGAGAAGGGAGAAGCTGGAACAATGAGGAGGGGGAACTTCCTGGTCTGAGCCTTTCACCTACACCCCGGTTTGAACCAGGTGGTTGACTAGCATCACAGTCTCCCTTCTTAGAAGAGTACTCTCAGAAATCCAAAACTCCATTTTCCCATTTGGCTGAGATGGGAGAGAACTTGGTTATCCAAAGGAGGCCTCTCCCAGAGCAAAATGAGACAATAAGATCACTTTCTATCTCCCCAGCCACTCCCTTGAAATTCTGTGCTCAGTAAATACTTCATTCAGTAAGTGTTTGGGTTACTAACAGCATCAAGCCTATTTATTTCTAGTCCCCTCATCCCTCCTGGTACCTGACACATTGTTTTCTCAGAAGGCCAGGATATTATTAGTCACAGTGCTAAAATCAATTGATCTTAATGCTAAAATTAATGAATGAACAAGCATAACTATACTTGTATGAGTAAGGCATTAAGCTCCTGTGACCTTAGGCAAGCCATTCCCCCCCACCACCCCCCACCCCTCATCCATTAATCAATCACCAGTCCCACTTAACTCCCCAAAACTATAGTGGGAAGTGCATGAAACTGCCCCATACATAAAAAAATTAAGGAGTTGGGTTAGTGGATCTCCAAGAGAGTCCTCCAGTTCCCAACAATCTAGTGTATTTCAAGGCCCCACCTGAAATCCTGTAATCCTAAAACATGTGTGAAGAAGGAAAAGAGGATGGGATAGAAGATACTTTATGGGTCACTTACCTGTGTGGGTTCTGATGTGACCCTGCAACAGCCAGGGCCGGGAGAAGGCCTTTCCACAAATCTTACAGACACAGGGAAGCGTGTGGCTTCGGATGTGCATTTTGAGGGCACCAAGGCTCACATACTCCTTCTCACAGACCTTGCAGATGAAGGATTTTCTAGGCTGGGTATCTTCACTGTGCTGGAGCTGCTGGTGTTTGGAGGGGCTAGGCAAGGGGGTGTAGGATTCAGGGCACTGATCACAGGAGAACTTCTCTGCTTCCTCTTCTGGGGAGACTGGACTTGGGGGATCTGATCCCTTGCCACTGTCATAATCATCACTGGACAGAGAAGTCAGGTCCAGGGCCTTGGGCTCTTCTGGGGGTCCAGGAGCAGCTGCTGGCACGGGAGCAAAGAAACTAGAGAGCAGCCCACTATCCCAGACCAGTGGAGGGTAACACATGGCTGGACTGAGGACCTCTGGTGCTGGAATGGCCAACATCGGGTAGGATTGGTCATATAAGTGAGGAGACACAATCACTGAAGTGTGAGAAAGAAGAGGGGAAAGAAGAGGGTTAAACAGGACACAGCCTCTACAGATTAATGGGACCCTTTCCTCCCAGATCTATCTCGAATTTTTCCAGTCCTCCCCAGTCCTAGGCTTCTCTGGTCCTTCCCCTTACAGGCTGATACCCCAAGCTCCAAAATTTTCAGGGAACCATTTCCATTTGGTATCTTAGCAAAAGGTTCCCCAACTCCAAACCCTTTTACTCCTAAGGCCCCCATTTTTCTTATCCCCAAGTCACTCCAGGACTTCCCCACTAGCTCATCCTGCCGGCACCTAAAGTTCATCCAGCTGTGCCCAGATGTTCCCATCCCACTGGGGATACAGGAGTTCTCAGGGGTTGGTACCTCCTCTTCTTCAACCTGGCCCACTCAGTCATCTTAAGGTTGGTCCTATTCCTGGCCAGTTCCTATTACTGGATCTGTAAATAGTCCTCTCCCTCCCCTACTGCCCACCCCAGCTTGGGTGCCTTACCTGTCTGACTCTCCAGTTCGCTGTAGTTGGGTTTCTTGCTGGTGGAGAAATGTTTCTTGACTAGAAAGGAGCGAGGCATGGTGATTCCGGGGCTGGGGCACGATCGCAGACCACTGTGCCTGGGGATACAGTACTGGAAACTCTACTCAACTCTCGCACGCCAGTCTGAAATTGCCAGCCCCGGGAACTTCCTAATAAAGGGGCTCTGAGCCCAGCGTAGCAGGAGGCGGGATCGCCCCGCCCACTTGTCACCTCTAGGCCAATCAGCAACCGAGCCATCCCCAGGCCCCGCCCTCAGAGACTCCGGGGCAGGTGCTGAGTTGAGCTCGGCTGGGTCCGCGTGGCTCGGGACAAGAGCACTGGTCCTGCAGCCCGGGCCACATGCCGGCCTCTGACCAGACTGAGACCTTGGCTGGTGGAACAGGTGCTCAATGGAAGCTTGGTTCTCTTTGTGTTAGTTCTTGTAACACTGGCAGGAAAGTTCACAAGTTTCCTGTGCCGGGACACGTGGCGCCTGTCGCACCTCCCTCCTTTCCCCACCCCCAGCCGCCAACCCCTCCTGCACCTGAGCCCGGCAGGTGTAGGCGGAGGCAGGATGTGTGGGTCAGTTCTGCCCCAGGGACGTGGGAGGGGCGACTGGTCTGGACCGGCACCTTCTGGGGGCCCCTTTTATATCCTACTCTGGCTTCTTGGGGCTCCAGATGTCCGTGACCTAATTCAATACTGCAGCGGGAGCTGGCGAGAACCCAGAAAAGTCCTCGTTGCCCCGCGTAGAGTTGAGTTCTCAGCGATTCGGGTGCGCCCTCTGGCGACCCTAGCCCAAGCTGGGGTGGCTCCTCCGCTCCGTTCAGCTCCCGTTATATAGAATTTTTTAAGTTTTACAAAACACCTCCATCGCAATACCCCTCGTAAACAGTAAAAGTAAACCACATTTTACAGATGAGGAAACGAATCTTCAGAGAAGTGAAGCTACACGCCCAAGGTCACACAGCTAGATAAGTGTTAAGGCGGGGATGTGAAGCCAGAGCCCTGGACTTCCAAGTCCAGGGAGCTTTCCAAGACCCCACTATGCTCTCCGCCCCCAATTTAGGCGAGTCGTCATAATTCCAGCCCTCTCTCAATCCACAGGGACCCATTCCCCTAGCCCTGGGGACTGACACCTGAAATTCCGGCTTCTGCCCTTAGCACCTCCTTAATTGGGCCTTTGATCTTCTTGTGGGAGGGGAAGGAGAAAGGGGAGCCCAGAAGGTGGCAGGAAACTTTCTTTCCCTTCACCTCCCCACCCCTTTACCCAAACACCCTCACATAGCACCCAGAACCAGAATGACAAAGTCGAAAAACTGGAAAGAACTTTGGAACATAGAGTCCTCTGATAATTATGGATGTGGGATAAAATAGAGCAACCTGAAGCCAAAAATAGAAATGACTTGCCCAAGGTCATGTATTTAGCCATAATAATGTGTTATGCATGTATAGTAATTATTCAGGTGGAAATGCATCGTGTAGGGGAGTAATGAAAAGAAGGGAAACCGGGGCCCTGGGTTCGGAGTCTTAGCTCCGACCCTTGCTTTGCAAACTATGGCTCTGGGGAAGTTCCTTCCCATCCCAGAGCTTCAGTTTTCTCATCATGTTGGGGCTGACAATAATTGCTCACCTTAACTGTTAAGGACTGCTTGGGGGGGGGTATCACATTAACTCTGAAGTGGTACCAACATGTGAGTGTTTCCTACAGCCCTCTCAAGTTTACAATAGCCTTTCTCACATCTGCTCTGACTTCATCTTCACAAACACACTGATGAAGGCGGCAAGGCAGGATATACACAACAGATTTTTTTTTTTCCCAGAGGAGGAAACAGGCTCAGAGAAAAATCTAAAGAGGTGAAATACAGGTAGAGCCCAAGGTGGGAAGCGTTCACTCTTCCGACCCTAAGGCTGGTGGTGTTCTTTGTGTCAAACTACTGTGCCTCCCTTGTTGTTGGGGGGGGGGGGGCGGGGAGGGAGAGGTAGTGAGGCTGATTAAGCAGGTCCTCTAACTGAAAATTAGACAAGATGACCTCCAAGGTCCTTTCCAAACTCCAAGTATCTAGAATTCTATATGCTAGGAATTCACTAGATGGGAGTGGCGGGGGGCGGGAAGGGGGTGGAAGAACTGAGTGAGAATTGTCCGGTGTCACACCCAGAAACCCGGCTGGTGCTAGGTGAGATTTCCCCAAAGCCAGGGCAATACCGCCTCCCACGCCCTTTGCAGAAGTAACCTGTGTCCTGGAAAGAGGAGTCAGAGAATTTGAAATCAGAACACGTTGGACTGGACAATTCTCGCCCCTCCCCCGCCCCCCGCCAACAAGTGAGGTACACCTTTGTAAAATGAGGGGGTTGGACTGGATATTTTCTGAAGGAACCTTTGGGATCCAGATCCATGAGCCCGTGTTAGTAGAACTCAGGTGTTACCAAATGTTAGGTGTCAACTCAGAGTCCTTTAAAAACTAACTGCAAATTCTCTCACAGCTCCCTGGCTAACACTCCACCCAAGGAGCCCTTTGAAGTCTGGAATAGGAGATTCTCTTTTGATTGAATCATTGAAAAACCAATTATCTCCCCAAATTCTCTGAAGTTCACAAGACCTAAGTCTAGGGAGTGGACAGCTTGTAAAGTAACCTCAGGGGCTGATAAGATTAGATACCTGAGCAAAAAGCTTAAGCCCCTTGGTCTTTTGATTGAATACTTGTAAAGTAGCCCCTAACAATGGGCCTAGTTCACAACTTCCTGGGAAAGAGGAAAGGACCATTTGACTTTCTTTCTAGGTGAATCCACTAGAGGGGCTGGGTCATTTGCCATGGATGTCCAAGGACAGGAAATGAATTGCTTCCCAAAGCTGGGGGAGGAGAGGGAGACCAATCACTAACTTGTAAGTTCTGACCTTGGTCCAGCCTGGCCAGATGTCAGTTCTTCCAAGAACAGTACTCTACTGGAGCATCCTCAGAACCTAGTGGTCATGGAGTCGGGTGCCTTTCTAAATTAGGGTCAGATTATCACTCTGTCTCTATAGGTGGGGTGAATAAACATTCTCAGTAATGCTTTATTGCCCTCTGCTGGTCGAAAGCAGTTTGAGCTTTTGTACTCAATACCTCCAGGTCCAGTATAATAGCCCCAGAAAGGCTGGGGAAGAAAGAATCACCAGGCAATGTTAAAAATATCAATAAAACATCCATTTTATTTTATATACATTTTTATTAAAGTGTTTTTACAATACTTATATTTCTCAATCTGTCCCTCCCTCTTCCTTTCTACCTCCCAAGTCAAGCTCTTATTAGGTGCTTAGAAAGGAGTTGGAATGGGTAGTTAGGTGTCAAAGTGGATTGAGTGCTGGGACTGGAGTCTGGAAGATGATCTTCCTGAGTTCAAATCTGGTCTCAGACACTTACTAGTTGTGTGACTCTGGACAAGTCACTTAACCCTGTTTGCCTCAGTCTCCTCATCTGCAAAATGAGCTGGAGAAAGAAATGGTAGATCACTTCAGTATTTCTGCCAAGAAAATCCCCCCTGAGGGTCACAAAGAGTCAGACAGACACCACTGAAAACAACTGAACAACAACAAAGTAGTTGGGAATACATATACAAGTAAAAAGAATGGTGGTTCTTGCCCCCAAGGAGCTGACATTCTAACTAGGAAGACAAAACATAAAAGGAAGCTGGAAAAAAAAGCTGACTGGGGGGTGAGGGGAAGAGAAGGTACTACCATTCCCCCATGATAAAGTACAGAAAGGCCAGAGGGGCTAGGAGAGGAATGGAGGGGTAAGCAGTGTTGGCCAGAACACTTCCTCAGAATGGACATTCTAGGGAGGAATTCATTTATCAGAGGAAGGGCTGCTTCATAGAGGGATCTTCCAGGTGAGAAGACTGCTGAGAAATGGTGGAGAGGTCTAAACAGAGTCAGAAGAGGAAATGGGAAAAGAGAACGATGACTTATAACAAAGAATTAAAAAGAAGAAAACAAATTTTTCAGCATAACAAACATGGGGGGGATGGATTGATGTCATATGTGATGTTTTATACCTATAGTTTCCCACCCCTACAAAGAAATGCCTCCTCATAGCTCTTCTTTGATGTCAAGTTTGGTCATTTTAAATTAACAGCATTCATTTTTTATTACAAAATATTAATTTGAGAGAGAAAGAGATTGAGAGAGAGAGAGAGAGAGAGAGAGAGAGAGAGCGAGAGAGAGCGAGAGCGCGAGCCCTGACCTGGAGAATATAAACCTAGATTCTAATACCAGTTGTGCCTTAACTCATTGCTTGACCTTGAACAAGTCAAATAAGCTCTCTAGACCTCAGTTTCCTTACTTGTAAAATGAAGGGATCAGAGCGGATTCTCTCCAAGGCATCATCTCAGTCTGACATGTTATGGTATAAGATCCCTTCCCACTCTGGTTCCATGAGTTTCCTTATTGGAAGCCACCCTTCCTTCCTGGGTCTCCTAGCTTGACCATGCCTGCCTGGCCAGGAAGAAAGAAGCATCACTCCACTGAACTCCTTGCACCTGTCTGCTTACAGAGAAGGGCTAAAATCTGAAATGCCATTCATTCCTTCTATAGATAACCTGCCTAAGCTTGCCTTCATATGGATACTACCTCTCTACCTTCCAGCTAATGCCCTGATAAGACTTCACTCTGAGGCCAAACCCCTAATTAGGGATGTTAATAACCTACCTGAACTCATCCCTCAACTACTGACAAGCTCTTGCTTCATCCTAGTGATTCTGAACCACCTCCTCCCCACTGTCATTACTTACCTGTTCTGCCAACTCCCTTGTTCTCATTCTCCTCAACTTCCCCAATATCCCACTCTAAAGCTGCCCATCCTTTATACTGTGCTCTCTGGAATGCCTGCTCCATAGGTTTTCATTTGAAATCTTTTCCTTTCCCACTCATTCTATCTTATGACTCTTACTGCAACCTGGCTCCCTCCTAATGACATAGTTTCCCTGGCTACCCTTTCCAGTTGCATGTTTATTGATAGTCCCCAGTTCATTGGTAGAGGTGGGGGAGCCAGAGAGCTCTCTGATCCCCATTGCCATTTCCAGGCCCTCCTGATATCACCATCACTCAGAAACTTCTCCTTTGAAATTCACTCAATCCATAAAGCTGAGATGCAACAAAATGAAGATCAATTCTCTGCTGCTTGTGCTAATTTTAGCCTAACAATTAACATCAAGAAAATGGCAGGTTCTCTACCAGCCAGCACCATGCCATCCATACATGGAACCAGCAAATGGAGAAGTTTTGAATGCTGTGGATAATTTCACTGACCTTGGCAGTATACTTTCCAGGGGTGTACACACAGATGATGAGGTTGAGGCACACATTGCCAGAGCTAGCTCAGTATTTGGAATGCTCTAAAGGAAAGTATGGGAAAGAAGAGGTATTAGATTTCCTACCAAACTGAAGGTCTACAGAACCCTTGTGCTGACATCATTATTGCATGCTTGTGAAACCTGGACAGTATACCAGGGCCATGCTAGGAAACTGAATTGCTTCCATTTGATTTGTCGTATGAAGATTCTGAAGCAAGATAAGGTACCAGAAACTGAAGTCCTTTTTTTTTTTTTTTGCTAAAGAGTTTTCATTAATTCAAGACTCATAATTGTTTCAAACTATACAAATAACTCTTAAAATCTCATGAAATATTCTTGTAGAAAACTTGGAATTTTTTATTTTAGTCATAAGAGAAAATCAGTGCAGCCATAGGTTAGACTTTTTAGTCTCTACCCCACACTCATTCATTTATTCCTTCATAATTATTTTGTGCATTTAATACATGAAAAGCAAAATGTACACAAGTGGGATGGGAGTATAAAAAGGTGAATAAGAACTCGGGTCCTTTCTTGAGCTAAATTGCCAAGCATTCAAACTCTACTACAGAGAGTACAATTCCAATTGGCTGGCCATGTTGTTAGAATGCCAAATATACGTTTGCTTAAAATACTGTTTTACAGAGAATTCATACAAGGCAGGCACTCATGTGGTAGTCAGAAGAAGCAATACAAGGACAGTCTCAAGGTCTCTCTGAAGAACTTTAGAATCACTTGCATGACATGGGAGATGCTGGCAAAGGACCGGACTGCACAGCATGGCATGCCCACATTAAAGAAGGCTCTATGTTGTATAATCAAAGCAGAATTGCAGTAACTCAAAAGAAACAGGAGATGTGCACATTTAGAGATATCTCCATTCCAAATGTTCTCTTGGACTACTTGGGCCCCACCTGTGGTAGAGTGTTCTAAGCTCATATTGTCTGATCAGCTACAGTTGGACACACTGTACCTTGACTCCAATATAGTGATGTCATTTTGTGCCTCTTCAAGAACAAAAGACAACAACCAAGAACCAACCATTTACCAACCAATCAAGATTCTGGTAACTGTTATCCACTGACTTCCCAAACACTCCCCTTTTTCCCTCAATGAGTTCAGTACCTGAATCACAGTCTTTCCTCCCCAACTCCTACCCCCATACTAAGGGACCTTCAAAACATACAATAATACTCCTTTATACACCTTTTTAAAAAGTTTTGATATGTTGTTTTATTTTTGTAATTTTATTTGATGAAATTATCTACGGTTTTTTGACCGATCAATTCTTTATGATTAAATGATTTAGTCTCCATTTAAGTTGGAATTGTTCTTTCAAATGCTTTTTACTTATTGTAATTATTATTGTACTGTGGTCAGTAGAAGGTGTGTTTAATATTTCTGTTTTTCTACATTTACTTATAGGTTTTTATGTATTAGTATAGCCAATTTTTAAAGATATCTTACAAAGCCGAGAAATATATATGGATATGTAGATTCCTTTTTACTTCCACTCAGTAATTGTCAGAGTTCAATCAAATTTAATTTTTTAAAATCCTTTTCAGATATTTAGCTTCTTTCTCATTAATCTCTTTGTTAATTTGGTCTAGGCCTGAAACAAGCACATTAAGGTATACAACTATTGTAATTTCTCTGTTTATTTTTCCTGGTAATTAAATTAGCCTTTTTTTTAAGGCCTTAGATCCAAAGTCATTCAGTTTATATATAAAATATTAATATTATTTCATTATCTGGATAACTTTAAGCAAAATGTAGTTTTCCTGCTTGTCTCTTTTAACCATCCTATTTTTAATATTGTCTAAAATCATGATTGCTACTCTGCTTTTCAATTCTGAATCATAATAAATTTTGCCTGATACAATCATGCCTGTGTGAATTTTTCTATTTTAAGTGTTGTTCTTGCAAATAACATATTATCAGATTCTACTTTCAAATCTATTTAGTTGCCTTCCTTCATTTATGGGTAAGTTGATCCCATTCATATTCACTATTATGATTGTTAATTCATTTTTATCAGCCCTCTTATAATTTTTTCTTTTTTTTCCTTCCTCCTTTTTACAAAGAACGAAGTTGTTCTGTGCCATGTCTAATGATTTAGACTCCAGGGTTAAAAATTCAATGAGGGATTCATGGTTTATAAAATGTAATAAAAATCAACTTTTTAAGAATAACAAATTAAAAGAAAACACCTTTCAAGGCTAAAAAGGATATGTAAGATGCAACTCCCCTCTTCCTCCACAGTTAACAGTTCAAAAACTCAGGAAATCATCCCTCATAAGCAATAGGAACTCAACTGTAAACTCTGATACCTCCTTTATAGGCTAGGCCAAGGTGTATGGGGTATTCAGGGAGGATTAGCAGCTCTGGCATAAGTACTTGCCAAGCCCTTTTAAGGTCTCTTCATCCACCTTTGGTGTCTGGCACTTAGCTCTCACCTGTGGTTCCAAGAAGCTCTAGCATGAGCAGTGGCCATCCCCAGTAAAATCTTCTCAGCAGATGGGCTAAACCAAGTTGAAGGTAGCTGAGAGGCCTCAAACCCATCTGTGATTTATATGGGTATCTACCCCTAAATATGTGAAGACTTCCCCCCAGCAGACTGGGCAAATGAGAATAATTTGTTCAATGGCCATGAAGTTGGTTGAAGCAAGTGCTGTGGAATGCTTAGAACTTGGTCAGATATCAAAGATACCAAGGTCATCCACTGCATCCCAGGCCATCACCAGTCATCTTAACTTTTGTCTTGCTGCTGAACTTGGAAGACTTTGGAAAAGAAAGTGAAGTTGGGGAGGCTAGGTGGCACAGTGAATACAGACCTGGCCCTGGAGTCAGGAGGACTGATTTCAAATCTGACCTCAGACACTTAACACTTACTAGCCCTGTGACCTTGGGAAAGTCACAACCCCAATTGCCCTGTTTTCCCCTCTCCAAAAAAGTTTAAAAAAAAAAGAGAGAGTGAAGCTGATGATTTTGTAAAATTCTGCCTCACTTAAATCCAATTCATGAGGAGTTAAGATATCACCCTGTGATGTCATTGGTCCTCTTCTAAAACAAAGGACAAACAACGGAGACTAACTAGGCCACTTAACCTTCAGGTGGCAAACAATGAGGTACTACACCCAGTATACAAGAGAGCTGGGTAGACTGCCCAAAAAAAAGGTGATGGTGATATTGGCATAGGGATAATAAAAAAGGCCAAAGGCACTAGAGGGACTCCGCCTCAGCAACTACCCCCAGTGAAATATCTGATGTCCATATAAAACAAGCACAGGTCCTATCACAGGGGTGGAGAAAGAGAAGTAATCCGGTCAACACCAGTAATGTATAATGGAAGGGGTCTGTTCCTATTTTTTTATCCTTCCTTTATTTTTTAGAAATGTCTATTGATGTCATTTTAAAAAAATCATCATAATTTCTCCAGTTTCCATATTGTCTCCCTTCCAATAAACCATCTCATATAACAAATAATATTTTTAAAGAAAAAAAAGTGTTTAAAAATCAATATATTGGATCAATACATTGAAAAAGTCTGAAAATTTATACAATGTATTACAATTGTGGACTTCCCACTTCTGCAAAGGGGTAGAATCAGGGTGTCTTACATCTTCTTTCAGGACATGCTTATTCTTTGTAATAAGAATACAAAGAATTCTTCACATTATTTACTTTTGAATTTTTTCATGGTTGACCTTTCCATTTACATTGTTATAGTCATTGTATATATATGTTTTTTTTAGCTCTGTTTACAGAGCCACTCTGCCTTCTGTATCAGTTCTTGTTTCCTGTGTTCATCTGAGTCATCATTTCTCACAGCACAGTAATATTCCATTATATTCATGAACCACAATTTATTTAATCATTCTCCAATCAATGGGCATCAACTTTGTTTACAGGTCTTTGCTATCAGTAAAAATTCTGTGACAAATATTTTTGGCATTAGTGAATATTTTCTTCTTATCAATGACATCCTTGGGGTATTAGCCTACTAGTGGAATTTCTGGGATCAAAAGGTATGGACTTTTTAGTTGCCTGCTTTGCATAATTCAAAATGCTTTTCAAAATGGTTGTGCTGATTGACAGATCCACCAACAATGCCCTAGTGTGTCTATCTTTCTGTAACCGCTCCAGAATTGACCATTCTGTTTTTTGTCATTTTTGCCAATCTGCTGGGTGTGAGGTGAAGCCTTGAAGTTATTTTGATTTTCAATTATTTTATTGTCAGATATTTGGAGTATTATTTTATATATTTTTGTTTTAATAAGTTTTAATTGATATTTGCTGTTTCTTACATCATTATAGTATCCTATGTATAATTCCTTCTTTTGCTCCCAGGGAGTTATCCCATATGATAATAATTTTCAGAGAGGAAAACAAAACTCAACACAACTGATCAATATATTAAAAAAAAAAGTCTGAAAACACATTCAATGTGTAACACCTCCATGAAGGGGTATGTTGGGAATGTCTTTTCATATCTCTTCATAGGGTCCCAAGATCCTTCTATGTCTATACTTTGTAAGGTTTTTCATTGTTGTTTTAGCATAAATTGGTATCAAAGGCTTTTTCTGCATCTGTTGAGAAAATCATGTGATTTGGGATGTTTTGGCTTTACATATGATGAATTATGTTTATTGTTTTCCTAATGCCTAATCTTTGCATCTATGGTATAAATTCAAAGCAGACATTATTATTATTATTTTCAAATCACTGTAGGCTGTTAAGGTTTTGTTAAATTTTTAAGATCTATATTCATTGATTATATCACTATTATTCTCTGGTGCTTTCTTCTTTGTTTAGGTATTTATCTCATAAAAGGAATCTGGCTTTCTTTTCCAATTTTTGAAAAAAAACATACATAATATTGGTGCTAACTATTCTTTGATCTTCTATTAGTTTTGATATATTTTATATTTTTGAAAGTATTCCTCTACTCCTTTTGAGTTCTCAGTTTTTGTTGAATATAACTGTGCTTAATAGGTTCTGAACACTCTTTAAATTTCTTTTGGTTTTGTTATAATTTTGCCTTGTCTGATATTTTAATTTTATTTTCTGCCTTCTTCTTTTTAACAATTATATTGGCTAAAAGTTCATCAATTTTATTAGTCTTTTCAAAAAAGCCATTAGTTTGATCATTTTAATATTTTTTGTTTCTAGTTTGCATATTTTCCTCTAATTTTTAACATCTCCTCTTTTGTCTTTATTTTAGGTTTGTTTATTAGATTTCTAATTATTAAAAATGGATATCTAGTTCATTAATCCACTCTTGCCTGTCTTTTTTTTTTCCAATCTCAGACTTAAAATTTCTTTCTTTAAAAAAAAAATTTCTCCCTCCCCCTATTCCTCTCCCCCAGGACTTGGACAACCTTGTGGTCAGCCATTCTTTGCTGAGTTTCAGAGAAAACATAAGAAGGACATGAATGAGAACAAAGGTGCTGTCAGCCCACAATGTACCACTTATGAATGTGCCAAGTGTACCCTCTCTTTCAGTGAAGGCCAGTATTGAGATTGACCCCTCTATGAAAGTACTGTCTTCTACACCTCTATCACACCTGCCCACTTTGAAGATTTGAATACTAACCTCTTCCATGGCACACTGGACCCTATGGAAAAGGTCCTAAGGGATGTTAAACTAGATAAATCACAGATTTATGACATGGCCTTGGTGGGTGGTTCCACTCAAATTCCCCAAATTGAGAACCTTCTGCAAGACTTTTTCAGGGGCAAGGAATTCAACAAGAGTACCAATCCTGATGTGGCTGCTGCCTATAGTGCAGCATCCCAGGATGCCATCTTGTCTGTAGACAAATCTGGGGATGTTCAGAACTTGCTGTTTTTAGATATCAGTCCTCTTTCCCTTGGTATTGAAACTGCTGGTAGAATTATGACAGTTTTGATCAAATGTAATACCACCATCCCTATGAAGCAGACACAGACCTTTACCACCTACCCAGATAACGTGTCTGATGGACTTATTTCAGTTTATGAAGGTAAGAGGGCAATGACAAAGGATAATAAACTATTTGACAAGTTTGATCTCCCAGGAATCTCCCGCTAACCCCAGAGATGTTCCTGAGATTGATGCAAATGACATCTGCAATATTTCTGATGTGGAGAAGAGCACAGGCAAGAAGGATAAGACACTACAACTGATGAGAAAGATCTTCTGGGCAAAGAATATCTCTTCACTCTTTGGGTTATCAGTAAGAAATGAAGTGTTGGGGTTTTGGGTTTTGTTTTGCTTTTTAAACAAAGAGAAAGGTCTGAAGCGAATCAGCAGAGGGGAAATCTAGCCTAGGTCAGGAGCCTGGAGGGCAGAAAAAAACAGCACAGATGAGGAAAGAGAAAAAGAGGGCCACTGAACACTGAGGGCCAAGCAACAGATATTACTTGTCCTTTGTTCTCACTTCTGGAGGAGTAAGGTCTTGACTTGCAAGTGAATTGGATTTAAGTGAGGCAGGGCTGTACAAAATCATCAGACAGGTGGAGCTAGACTTAGCTATTTGTGCTCCAAGGAAGGAGATTTGTATCCACAGGTACTTTAGGAAGACTATACAATATGGGTCAGAGGAAGAAAAGATATTCTGTAATGGCTGGTGGTTTCCTCCTGAGGCAGGGGTGGGGCACAGGTGGCCCTCAAATGCTGCTCTTTGACTGAATCCAAACTTCACAATCCTTTAATTAAGGGGATTTGTTTTGTGAAGTTTGAATTCTGTCAAAGCGTCACACTTGAGGACCTTGAGGCCACAGTTTCCCCACCATTGTGAGGGACAGTGAGGCAGTGATTTGTCCCTTAAACATTAATAATCGAGGGGTTGGCTGTATTTTTGAGACATGACTCCAAGATGGAGAATTCCCAAAGACTTATGAAAATCACGGGATTGTCATGCACTTCAGGTCATTAACAGTAGGAATAAAAGATATTGTCAAAAGAGATTTAGACAGCATTGGCAAGGAATACAAAATCTTAGGGAAAAATTAAAGGCCTTCGTGATGTTTCCATTACTACTGCTAATCTAGAAGACAAGAGGAGATTTGAGGAATGGACAGCTAGTTAAAAAAATAGTGTCTTCACATAGAACCTATATCAAAGTGTTTCCCATCTTAGGGATGGGGGGAGGGAATGGAGTGACGAAGGGGTCAGGGAGTTCAGGAAGTCCAGGAACCCCAATAACCAAGGGCAAGTACGAATGTACAAAGCTTAAAACTGCACTAAGACCTTGTGAACACTCAATATGAATTCACAGACTCAAGCATTCTTTGAGTCAAGGTGGCAAAGAAAGTGTTCTTAGGGAGCCTGCAACCTTAAAGGGGTACAATTAAAGTTTATATAGGATATTCTATAGTATAACCTGTGCCAATTATGCTAACCAGGTGAGTCAGGGTGGAATTAGGGAAGAGTTAAGGAGTGGTCAGTTGTTAAAGGAATATGCACTTTTAATATCTACTGGTCAGGCATATTTCCCAGAATTCACTGGGAAATAGCCCAAAGGGGGGCTGCGTGGAGGTGTGGTTTTAGGCTTGAAACATCCCTAAGTCAGTTAGTGGTCAGGGCTAACCAAGCTGCCACCCATCAATGTCATGTTTGACAAGATGGATTTTGGGAGCATACATATATGTCCCAATCCTAAAGCATACATAATGAGGGATTCAGGATGTGTATAATGAGCTGGAGAGTTACTTACAGATAATCTAGTGAAGGATTCATAGGTGCAGCTTGTTATTGTACCAAAGGGAGATAAACATTTGGCTAGGTTTTGATCATCAATGGTTGCTAGGCAGAGTACTGGTACAGGGAGAAGCCGGCAGAGAGAATGCTCTGAGGCTAGGGAGATTTGAGAATGCTAGGGACTCGGGAGAGATATGTTTTTACAAATTGGGGTTCAAGCACAGGCATCCAAGCACCCCATCAGGAGGAAAAAAGAAAATTTGGAATCCAAAATTTTACTAAAAATCAATGTCAAAAATTGTCTTTATATGTAACTGGAAAAAATAAAATACTAATAAAAAAAGAAAATAGTGTCTTAAAATCAAATTTAGATTTCTGGACCATAGCTCAAAATATACAAATGAAACACTTTTAAACATGATGGAGTGTATCTAACAAGGGCAAGTACGAATGTACAAAGCTTAAAACTGCACTAAGACCTTGTGAACACTCAATATTTGCCTTGAGTCTTGCAAATCTAATCAAACAGATTTTAAATCAAACATGTAACCTGCCTTTGCTGTGCCCATCATATTGTTATGGAAAATAGCACAGGAACTGTTTATGGTAGGACAGATTATTCAACATGCTGAAGGTTCTTGTGGCCTTGCCCTGACCGTGGATGGACTTCTGGGAAGAGGAAGAAGGTCTCAGGCAACTGTAGAGGAATCACGTTGAAGATGAAGGGTCAAAAAGGGTCATCTGAACAGAATGATGGACAGAAGCAGAGGGTGATTGGATCAGGAGCCCAGGACAAATTGGGACCTTCCTTGCTGACCAGGCTTGAACCAGGAGGACAAGATGGTCGTGACCCTTTTACTTCTCCATTTCTCCCTCTAGGGAAAAGCTAGGATATTTGGAGTTTTTCCCCCTCTATTTGTTGGTCAGTACATTTACTTCCTTTTTCCCCCTTTGTGTGTTCCTGACTGCTTCAGCCAGCACTGGGAGTTTCTGTTTGCCTATTTGATTTTATTATTATTAAATTGATATTAAACTGATGGATATTTTTAAAATCGATGGCCATCAAACCTAAGCTGTTTGCATTGGTTGCTGACTCACAGACAGGGATATAGAAGAGAGAAAGGATTCCGTTCTTTTCAAAGGGGAAGACTATTTTCCCCTCCAGCACAGGTTGTGGGGCTGGGGGTGGAGATAGAGAGAATGTGTTGTTCTTGCTATTCTTAGAGCTCTAAAAACTGCATGGGTCTAAATTCTAAGCCCTTGATTCAATTTCCTTTTTCATTTGTATATACTTGAGTCAGGAGAAAACAAAAAACAAAACCACAAACCAAGAAGTTAAGCTATAAGGGGAGAGCAACCGTCCTGGTTACTTAGGAGACCAGCCTAACCCAAAAAGAGAGGAAATGATGACTTTGCATACATCCCTTGGTCTGAGCTGGAGATCCAGAGCAGCATTGCTTGAAGGTTTCTAGTCTCACTCATGCACTCCCTCTGGTGGTTAGAAACAGGAGGGAAAAAACAAAGGAAAGCACCTTCATTCACATTCCAAGTTAGAAAGCACAGTACCAAAATATAGGAAGACACTCAGGCTGGCTGCTAGCACAGGTTCTTAGATCTGCTTTACTAGGAAAGAGAGCTCTTTAAGAAGTCAACACTCTTTTTAAAATTATGTTCACTAGTTCAGGGGGAAAGTCAATACCCTGAACTTCAGAGAAATTAAGACCAAGAGACAGGACTCTATCTGAATCAACTATATACTTTACATATATCCTTCCATCAAGAGAGCCTTTACATCTAAGCAATCAGAGAGCTCTGAACATACTGCCACTCAGAATCTCAACGAGGGAATCACAAGATCCTTCTCATAAGCAAACCTCCAACGCAAAATACCAGCTCAGAGTATATATAGACTTCTCAGAGCCAGAAGGCATCACATGTTGCCATATTTCATATTAATGCACCAGTGTGTTTATATACTCCTCAATGAAAATATACTTTGTTTCTAGTTCTTTGCTACCAAAAAAGTGTTGTTGTGACTATTTTGTTGTATGAGATCTTTCTTTCTGTTGTTTACCTCCATGAAGTATACTCCTAGCAATGATCTCTGGGTATGGACATTTTTCTCTTTTTTTTGGATAATTCCAGAAGGGCTGGACCAATTTTCAATTTCATCAATAGCATATTTGGGGGTCTGTCTTTCTCCAATTCCTCCAACATTGTCTATTTCTATCTTTTGTCATCTTTTAGAAGGCAGGTAGGTGGCACACTGGATGGAACACTGGGCCTAGAGAAAGAAGATCTGAGTTCAAATCTAGCCTTAGACACTTACTAGTTGTATAATCCTAGGGAAGTCACTTAAGCTCTGCCTGCCTCAGTTTTCTCAGCTGCAAAATGAAGCTAACAGTAGCTACTGCCTAGGGCTATTGTGGGGATCAAATAACATAATATTTGTAAATCACTTAACACAGTCCTTGGCAGTGCAGGATAATGTAAAGACAATATCAGAACCCATTCAACATCCCAGGCTGTGGAAAGAGCGGAGGCCACCAGTGGCACCCTCCCTTTCTTTCCTTGTCTCCCCACCCCACAACACAGAACAGTCCCAGAACCTATTGGGGTTCCATTGAGATGTTCCATTTGCCCTGTAGCTGAACTCTTTTATAATCCATCTCCCCCAATTAGCATCTGAGCTCCTTGAGAGGGACTGCATCACTTTTTCTATTTGTATCACCAGAACATGGCATGTAGGAAGTATTTAATAAATGCTTTTTCATTTTCCTCCTACTCTTCAAAGGCTATGTCAGGGCCTTCTGCCTTCACTAGTTAGTGCAATCCCCAATGCTTTCTCCCTTCTCTGAAATTCCCACTTAAAATTTGGAGACCTTCAAATAGGGCTGGATAACCACTGGCTTGAGATACTGTTGACAGGATTCTGCTCAAGAAGTAGGCTTCAGCTGAGAGAAGAGCCTTCCCCATAGCTCATCAGAAATGATCTATCTTCAAATTTGCCTTAAGCAATGTGTTGTGGAAAGAACAATGGCCTTCCAAGTCAAGAGACCTGGTATTAAATCTTTTTATTCCCTATGTGACCACAGGCAAGTCATTTAACCTCTTGGGGCCTTAGTTTTGTTATCTGTAGCAATCAGAACAATATTTGCACTCTCTACCTCAGAAATGGTTTATGTAAAGAAACTGCTTCATAAATGTCAAGTACAATTGAAATGTTACAGCACTGTTTTATGCCCATGGTTTAGCCAGAACTATAATTATTACATAGTAATTGTATATTCATGCATATATATGAGAACTCCCCCCTCCCAGATTATAATCTTCCAGGGGGCAAGATCAAGGATTTTTATCTCTCTTCCAGAATTAAGCACTTAATGGTTATTGGAATGAATTCTACAAGTTCTTAACTGCTTCCAGAATTTGCTTTTGCAAATACATAGTAAACTCCTCCAACCCAGTCTCCAGGAGCCTTGTCTTAACCTTAAATGTTTTTGCCATCCTGCAATTTTAGCACCTAACAAATACATCAAAGTACAGTGGAAAAGTACTGGATTTGGCATCAGATCCTTGGACATATCTTCACCTGTCTCAGCTTATTTTGTTACCTATAAAATAAAGACAAAAATACTTGCACTATTTACCCCAGGTATTGTTAGAAGCACATAATATATCATATGTAGATGTCAGCTATTTTTATTAGCAGCTCCAAATACTGGTCAAGTTAATTATGGCTACTTTGGAATAGCACTTCCCCCAATTTCCTTGGTCTACTTCTGATCATCCTGGGACTAAGAGAAGTTTCAGCCACTAGACCGGTCTCATTCTGGCTGAAGATGAGCAGCAGCAAAATTCAATGTGCCAAGTGTCTATTAAAATATGATTTCCAATTATGTTGATGAGGGAAGGAAAGAATCCCAGCGAGTTGGTGATAAGGAGTGTAGAAGAGTCAAAGTTGGACAGAATCTTAGAGAATTTATCTAATCCAATCATCTCATTTCATAGGAAATCCAATGGCCAGAGAGACCAATGACTTTATCCAAAGTAACAGTCCTGTCTCGGACAGAACCTAGTGCTCCTCCAATTGTACAATACTGCCTTATTATGCTTCTAGCAAGACTTCCTCCAGCTCTCTACCATGAAGTCTAGCTCACGGACAAATTTTTTAAAAAATTCAAACCAAATGACAAGGATTTTCAGATTTACATTTATACACTATATGAAAGGCTTCAAGAAACAGGCCCGGCCATTAATTTACTATAAACTCTCTGCCATGATAAAATGAAGCCTGTGAGCACAACAGAACCAGGTCAGTAACTCCTAGATATTACAGAGCCAGGTTAATAACTCAATATATTCTGCTTTAGATTTAGTGAGAGCACTGGCCTTGGGAGCAGTGACTTTTTTTGGAGGGGATGGGTAATCTGGGTTAGGTCACTTGCCCAGGGTCATAGAACTAGGAAGTGTCTGGCAAGATTTAACTCCCATGCCAGTGCTCTCTCCACTGTAGCTGCCCCAAGAACATGACTTGGGAGTAACAAGACCTGCGTGCAAGTAGGGATTTACCACTTATTAG
The DNA here is from genome assembly GCA_011680675.1 of Gymnobelideus leadbeateri. Classification (NCBI taxonomy): domain Eukaryota; kingdom Metazoa; phylum Chordata; class Mammalia; order Diprotodontia; family Petauridae; genus Gymnobelideus; species Gymnobelideus leadbeateri. The sequence goes on along the minus strand of WOXC01008450.1, from coordinate 426,594 downwards.
CTGTGTGACTTGTGGAAAGTTATTTCCTCAGTCTTCTTTCCCAGTCTACAAAGTGGGGAAAGGATTACTCACATAAGAAGATGAGATATTTATAAAGCACTTAACACTTAACCCAGTAGGTACTTGATAAAAGCTTATTCCCTCCCCCTCCCCACAAATACACATCATAGGTTTGCTATATGGAAGGTTTAAGTTATTTTTTCAAAAGAAAGCTTTGTAGTTTCAGCACAGTACTTGGAATTCTGAAGTTTTCTCAACGTTGCTAAGTCATTCCATAAATTAGTAGATGGACAGGAGGAAGACCTACTTCTTGGTGATAAGCTTCTCTGAACTTTACTAGGATGGTCCAATGACAAGAATGTTGCCAGAGTCAAGTTCAAAGCTTTTCAGCTGGGACCAACCAAAGCTCATGCCTAATTGATATGACCTCTGAAAACCTCAGGTCACCTATACCCCTGAGGCATCAGAGGTGGATCTCAGTGGATTGTTAAGTAAACAGCTTTAAGTGGTAGAGCAGAAAATTGCCTTAAGATAGCATGGGGGAGGGTGAGTGATAGTCAAGAAAGGCCCAGCCTCCCAGATTTGTCCCCAGAACTCCCACACAGTAAATCAAAACAGCATGTTGAAAATTTAATAAATTATTAAATTTATTTATATTTTGACTTTTAAAGGTCAGAACAAGATAAAGTTCTCATTTTCTGAAAGGTCTTCTTACAAGAAATATATGAAGTGCACTTAAGATTAATACAAGAAAACTGGAATCAAGTTGATCCCTCTGCCCAGTGAGTCTAATATGCTCTAGTCAAAACTTTCAAATCCCAAAGTTTAGAAACATTTTTTTCCTTTCTAACCTCCAGAGAGTTATAGCTTGCTGTAGTGCCAAAGTTAAATTTCTCTAGAACTTATATTACAGTAATGTCCTTAACTCTGGGATCCAACTATGGCAAAGAAAGCCTAAAAAGATGAAATTAAACCACTAGCACTTGGAATTATATAGGCTTTCAGGGATCAACTGGCATTTACAGATGCTACTTAAGCCCATCAGAAAAGGTAGGATAGCAGCATACAGGCCCAAAGTATGTCTGGTTACCTGGAATATCAGTCACTGACTAGATTAAATCCAGCAAGCAGACATGAAGTCTAAAGAACCTGATCAAAACCTGATCTGGTTCTACCCTCCTTTTGCTCATTAGGAGGCAAGCAGAGCGCAGCTCTTACAGAAGAGGCTCAAAGCACTTTGGCCTTGTGCTTATTAATATTAGCAAGTATGCTGAACTTCAAGTTCCCTGAACAGTTTCCAAAGCAGGTTTCCTGGAATAAAAAAGAAATATGAATCTCAAAATACAGATGATTAATAAAACAACATTTCTATTCTGTGCAAAGAGCTTCTATTTACAATGTTCTGAATATTGGGGCTTGTTTTTTCTCCTGAGGATAACACTTTGTTTCTATGTTACCTCCAGATAATAGAGTCTGAGGGTATTTCTGATCTCTTACATTTTACACTGAATTAAAGATGACATTTTATACATGGATTTCTCTGCTGAAACTGATTCCCCAAAGAAATTAAACAAAAAATTTTCAGTTTATATACTCTATGAAAAACCCCCAAGCACTTTCTACCTCAGTTTCCTTAAGTATTCTGAAATTTTTAACACTTTACTACATGGGCCATTAGGCCAAGAATGTAAGGAGACCCACAAATAAGGAGGATGAATATCAGGCAAGAACAATTGAAAATACAACAGTAGTTTGACAGAAAAATGTCCTGCCCATTTATATAGATTTAGAATTTTACTCTTCAATTTTAGAAACATTTACTTTTACAGATAAAAGGCATTACATTTTATTCAACGCCCTAGTGTACTGGCACTAAACTTAAAGACCATGACTTAGTTGGAATTCTAGAGGTGTTCTGGAGTTGCATGAAAAGGTAATCAAAAATTATCATTTGCAACACTATACATCTTTAACACCCTTAAAAGGCCTTTCAAAAACCCTTACAAAAAAAATTAATCCTAGCCTTAGGCAGATAGGGCCAAGGACTAGGTTAGCCTAGCTCGAAGTCAAACCTGCAATGCTTTTATCATAGCTCCACGGGCAAGAAGATAAATAGCTTAAGACTTTCTACTATCTCAATTCTGCTAAAATGCCTCAGAATGTGACTCTTGTTTATAGGAAGTAACCAGTAAATATTGGAAGGGATGAAAACAAAAGCAGGAGAGGTGAAGGGAAAAAATACACCAGTTATCACTGCATAAAAGAGATGCAGAAATTAGAAGTGCAATAAAACAAAATCTGCCAAAAAGAAGGGAGCAAGATGGGGTCTAAGAGCTTCAAGGACCCCCTCCCCAAAAAATCAGGGCTATGATCATGATCCTTGCTGTAATCATGCCCATTAAAAAAGATTCCGCTGCTTTTGTGTAAACCTTAGAACTCTTGAAACTTAAGTTTTGAGTTCATTTATCTATCAAGGAACGTAGCAAAGCCTGGTTCATCATGTCATCTTCATCCACATCGTAATCCTGAGGACAAAAACAGAGTTATGCAACATCAAATCTCAGGAACAAGAAGCTCATAATCATGTAGTAGTAAAGAGGGATGAGGGATGGGAGGATGGGCATGATTGTACTTAGTTAAGATGAAAATTATACAAATTTCCCTTATAAAAGGGCAAATGAAATTTAAGGGCTGTATTAACCAATCAAGTATTTATTAAGTGCCTACCATATGCTGAACACTGGAGGCAAAGACAAAAGTGAAATACTTCTACCACCCTCAAGGAACTTTCATCCTCCAGAAGGAAACAACATATACAAAGTATATACCAGATTAAGGTGGGAGATGGAGGTTGGAGAAACAGATTTTTCTGTTATTTAAACCTGTGTGAATCTTGATACTTCTAGTGCATTTCTTGTAAAGAATATTCATTCTGCTATTGTCCCACTTTGTGGCTGAGTTCACCTCATTTACATTTACTACAGTGATCATTAATTGTATTCTTTCCCTCCATTCTATACTCTATAGACTTTCTTTTTGCTTTAACCCACGCCTATTTCTTTACAAAGAAGAGTGGAGAGATAAGAGTGTGCTCAGCACCTGTAATGTAGTTTGAAACAATCTTCTTCTGCCACTCCCTTGCCCTTCCTCTCTTCCCCCCTCTTAGAGCCCAAATTATTGTTTCTTACCATTCCTTTCTTTCTTTTTTAAGCCATCTTTACAATCCACCCTCCAAGGTTATAGTTTTTTTTTTTTTTTTTGCTTATGGCTAATCCCTCCCTGAATCTACCACTTGTATTCATTACTTCACTCCTTTCTCCCCCCTCTCAATTTCAATGTATTTCTACATAAAATTTTATGTTTTCTACTCTCTTTTGATAGGTTTAGATGCAAGTGACAATCAAGTGATACCCTGTCCCCTCCACAACCTTCCCTTCCTTTTTGTAATAATATTCTTTTTAAGTGTAAGACAGTTAAGTTAGCTCACCTCTCCTTCCTTCTTTAGGTTTTTCTTTTCTTTCCCTTTCTTCTTTTAAGAAACATAACAAAACCCCTCCCAACCCCTCTGTGTTATTTTTTAATTCTTTCAATGACCCTTACTTACAATATGTTAAGTTCCTAAAATTTCCCAACTTGGCTCTGTGGGAAGACAAATATGGCTTATGACAAAAGTCAATTAATTACCCTTAAAGGTAACCAAATTATTCCAGACCAGGGCAGCAATGTTCACTTTCAGATGTAAAATAAATAGAAGCTTTGCATATCAAAAGACAATGGATACCCAATTGTGGAAAAACCAGGAGCAATTAATTTTTTTAAATTTAAATTTTCTTCCTCCTGTTAACTGATTATATATTTTGGGTCCTGCTATCCCTTCCTGAACTCAGCCTCCCTTCACAAGAATTTAAAATTGCATCATCTAGAATGAAAGAAAAAAATCTAATGCATGGAATAATGTACTATATGAACTATAGCTCTTAAAAGAGGCAATAATGGAACATTTTAGGGGAAAGATGCTAAACATACAACAAGCCCAACAGATTTCTACAATGTTTTCCTCAAAAAACTACATACATATGATTCTGCAGGAAAAGTTTCTAGCTTGGAAATAACACTCACCACAAAAGTATCATAGGAAAACTGATGTCTGCGCTGAATGTGATCTATGAAGTTAGCGCTCCGGTAATTAGGGTCTCCCCAGGGCATTGAGGCACAAATTGGACAAACCTTTAAACCAATGGGGAAAAAAAAAGAACCACAAAATTCTAGACCATCAGAGTCTGAAAGAATCTTTTAAATTTATCTAGTTTAACCACTCATTTTATAGACAGGTAAAGTAGGTTTCTTAATTCTTACTCTAGTGCTCTTTCTAGTACTAAATTATATGAGCCTCTCAAAATGTAATTTCCAAAATCTAAACAGGCATTACCTTCATACTACATAATGAACACACTTTTATTTCAACATCTAACACATCTGGTATAAAAAAGGTGTTTAATAAATGCCTGCCAAGTAGCAGTACAAAACAAAAAATGAAAGATGTTATAAGGTTCTATATAATAAATTGCCAAGCTGAGTATACAGGTAGCAAGTGCTGAAGTCACAGAAGCAAGAAAACACTATATGCTGTGATAGCTCTGGAAGGCTTCATAGAGAAGGGATAAGAGTTTGGCTTTAAAATATTGACAGGATTAGAGTAGGCAAAGAAAAGGGAGAGAACACAGATGGGGGATGGAGAATGCAAGCAAAGAACAGTCCCCCAATATAACTACATTTAAGAAAACCAGTCCACTGTGAATCCAGGATAAAGTTGAAGACATCATTCAATTAAGAAACAAATTATTTAATTATATGAGGAGAGACTAATACTAATCTATACTATCAATTTGTTGTTCAGTCGTGTCTTTGTGACCCCATCTGGAGTTTTCTTGGCAAAGACACTAGAGGGTTCGCCATTTGCTTCTCCAGCTCATTTTACAAATGAGGAAACTGAGACCAACAGGGCTAAGTGACTTGCCCAGGTCACACAGCTAGTAAGTGTCTGAGGCCAGAACTGAAGTCTTCCTGACTCCAGGTCTGGCACACTATCCATTTCACCACCTAGCTGCCCATACTGCCAATGAGATGGAACAAATTTGAATGTCTGAAAAAAATTCAAAGGGACAATAATAGCCTGGTTAGTCCAGTCCCCTTTGAATTATCTTTTTATTATCAGTCTAAATATTCATACTGGGCATATTTTCTATGAGTATAAATCAAGTTTAAAGAAAATCCATATTACCACTGATTTAGTATCCGTGCTGTGGTACATTTTGCAGTGTTCAGCTAGTCCTTCCTGATCAAAGTTCTTCTCAGGACAGTAAGGACATGGAAAGGTAAATCGGTTTGGGATATTCCTATTGTGAGAGAGGGGAAAAATCACTTATACAAATCAACAATCACACAACTGGAAAACTAAGCTACATTTCAACAAACATGTATTAAAGTGCATACCATGTGAAAAATTCTATGTTAAATATTTTAGAAAAATCATATGCTACAAAATTTTTTGACATGACAAGATGATTTTGAGGAGAGGGTATAAAAGAGTGCTATATACTTGAAATCAAAAGATTTTGAGTTCAAATCCAGATTAAGCAACCATGAACAAGTTACTTAATTTCTCTAAGCCTCAGTTCCTCTATATAAAAAATGGGGATTAAAATTTTGGCAATACCTACTTCAAAGACCTGTAATGAGGAAGGTAATCTGCAAATTTTAACAGGTAATCTTAAAAGATTACGCAAATATAAGTTGTAATTACAATTTCCAATGCTAAACACCCACAGTTACTAAGTTTTCCACCTCAGATCAAGTTTTTTATGATATGGATTTCAAATTAAAAACAACTTAAGTAAACTCATAAAACATTAAATCATCCAGCCCTTCCTCCCTAATTTCCAGATTAGGGAACTGAGGTCTACCAAAGGCATAACTTGCTTAGAGTCAGTCAAAAAGTTAGTGGCAAAGATAAAAGTTAGAACCCAGGACTCCCAATTCCCAGTCTAGTACTAAATAAAATACAAACACCAAACATCTAAAACTAATAAAATACCTATATTTCTATCTTCTGGAAGTTATTTAGACACTTGAAAATACTGTGTCTAACACCTTTGGTACATTTAAAATAATTCCCAAGTAGGAATATAAGACTTATGGAAACTACAAAGAACCCCCAAACAGAAAAGGAGTAGTTGAGTGGTAATATATTTACCTTGGCTGATATGCCATATCCTTAGTGGTAGCCTTAACACCCTCCATTAGGTAGCTCTGATACTTGGAACAGGAAGCCACATGGTTACGCATTTTTGATAGAGGCAGCTAGAGAAACAACATGAAGGAGCAAGTTAGAATACTTAAAGGAGGAAAAGAATCACTGTTTTGTCCAAGGGGTTGAGGTCCTTTATTTAGAGAAAGGAGAAAGCAACTGGAACCAAAAAGTCAAAAATAAAGGTATTAGAAACAAGTCCAGGTAAGCAGCACTTGCCTTAGCTTACTAATAATTCTCAAGTTACTCACCAATTGAAGATGCCCATCCTAGAATCACTATACAAAAGACCCAGGAAACTTAGATTAACTAATCCAAACCAGTCTTTTATATAGAAGTGATATCAAGAGAGGTGGCTAGGTGGCGCAGTGAGTAGAGTGCTGGCCCTGGAGTCAGAAGGACCTGAGTTCGTATCCAGCCTCAGCCACTTAACACAAACAAAAACCTAGCCATGTCACCTTGGGCAAGTTACTTAACCCCAATTGCCCTCCAAAAAGCAAAAAAAAAAAAAAAAAAGTGATAATCAAGAGAAGGGAAATGACTTGCCTAGTATCACAAGCCTAGGTCTTCTCTTTTTAGTAAAATTTTATTTTTATCTTGAGTTGAATTGGCCACGTAACTGTCTATGAAAGCCCCTGAAACACCAGGGTTGGGTAGAAGGCCAGATGTATAGTATATTACTAAAACACATAACAAAGTACTGTGTTAAGAGACATTCCGGACAGAGTTGTGTTTAATTTATTCAACAACTATTAAGCACTAGTAAGTATGTGAGGAATTGTGCCAGGTACTGACATAAACCCTACTATAAAAGAAGCTTAATTACTAATGGGGAGAAAGACATTTTATATATATATTATATACACACACACACACACACATATATAAATAATTATGAATTATACAAGAGAGTAATAAATACAAAGATTCAGACAAAAAACTATGAGAAATTTAAGGAAGGAAAGATCACTTTCATATATGTATGAGTATAATGTCAAGAAATGCTTCATTGTGGCAGCTAGGTGGTGCAGTGAATAGAATACCAGCCCTGGAGTCAGGAGGACCTGAGTTCAAATCCGGCCTCAGACACTTAAACACACACACACACACACACACACACACACACACACACACACACACACACACACACACACAAAAAAAAAAAAACTAGCCATGTGACTTTGGGGAAGTCACTTCACCTCAACTGCCCTCCCCCCCAAAAAAGCAAACAAAAAAAAAGAAGAGAAATGCTTCATGGAGGAGTTGGCACCCAAGGTAGGCCTTGAAGGGAGTAAATTCAATACCTTGGGGGAAGGAGGTAGAAAGGTGAGAATCTATTCTAGATAGATGTGGGGGTGATTATTTAAGAAAGGCTGAAGAAAGGAAATGTCATGCCACAGACTGTGTTCTCAAGAACTTCTAATCTAAGACAGAAAGAAGAATGTTATTAATTCAAGTTCAAGTCAAGTGCTAGAAAGAAATTTGAAGACTTAGAGCTACTACAAAGTATGTGACTAAGCAAAGTTAGCCCTCAAGGAAGGAAGGGAATTTCAATAGATGAAAATAGGAGGGAGGAATTAACCCATTTTAAAAAGAGGATAGTAAAGTAAGTGAGACAGGAGAGGGCAAGAGAAGAATAGGGGCAATCCAGTCTTGCTGGAAGGAAGAAGGTATGAAGTAGTAAGAGATAATGCTGGAAAGACAGGTTGTAGCCAGATTGGTATTTTTCCATCCCAGAACCTAGGCCTATTATTTTAATTCAGGAACCAACGAGAAGCCACTTAAAAGTTTCTAAGGAGAGAACATGACCTGCTAAAGATTATATAGGCAGCCGAGTAAAAAATGGATGTGAGAAGGGATAGATTAAAGGTAGGAAGACTAGTTAGGCAACAGTAATCTAGTTAAGAGGTGATAGAGATCTGAACAAGATTGTCTGAAGGAGTGGGAAGGGGGATAGAGTAAGATATTTTATAAATCAATAGGACTTGGCAACTGTTTGGATGTGAGGGGTGACAGAAGAGCTATATGACTGGTAGCATCAACAGAAAAAGAAAATACTAAAAGAAATTTATTACAGGAGTGAGGGTGGTAAGTAACTAATGGCAGTGAGTATAGACTACTTTTTCTAAAAGTCTGACAGTAAGAAAGACAGAAAACTAGTTTGGAATAGAAAAAAAGGGGGGGGAGAATTTTTTTTTTTTAGGATAAAGATCTGATTGTTATGGGCTTAAAGGAAAGCCCTGGTAGAAAAGAAAAGAAGTATAAGTAAAGTCACAGAAGAGAAGGAAAGGACTGAGGATATAGGTGGAAAGGTTAGCCTCTGCAGTAAGGCTCCTCTTCCTCCAAGATTGGAAAGAGACAGGTCTCGTGTAAAAGAGTGAGGAAATTCAAGGAGAGTAGAAGGTAAGATTACTTAAGAGAGGGAGAAGGCAATGGAATTTAGGGACTAAGGAGACAAATGTTAAGAAGTTTTATTAAGAACTTACTATATTCTATATACTCTTCTAAGGCCTAGAGAAACAAATACAAAGAATGAAACAACTGCACCTCCCAAAGAGTCCACATTCTAAAGTAAAGCAACGAGGACCTAAGTGAGGTTTAAAATCATAGAAGCATAGACACAGAGTTGGAATGGATCTTCATTTTTACAGATGAGGAAATGGAGGCCCACAAAAGTTAAATGACTTGATAATTTAACCACACTGATAATAAAGTCACATTAGTAATAAGTGGCAGACCTGGGATTTGAGCCTAGGCCCTTTGACACATCAGTTTTTCTACTACACCAAGGACAGATAGCATGAACTTGTAGTAGAGCAAAGAACAGGCCTTCATTATTTCATCCAGCACTGGGAATGGCAGAAGATCAAGGCAGCAAAAGGAAAGGACTTTACTATAACAGCTATTTACAAGGGTAGAAAGGAAAGTGGGGACAGATTATGGAGAATAGGGAGGAATCAAAGAATTAAAGATCATGAAAAGCAAAGTTGGAGGAAGACCTACGAGATCTTTTCACCATCTGTATTGATTATCCTCTTATTAAACTAAACCCTGCCAGCTGTAAGACCCTGTGTGACCAGCAACTTTTCTAGTCTCTTTAGAGATTAGTTTCCTTCTTTGTAAAATGAGATTGGACTAGATGGTTTCTAATTCTAAAGGTTATTCCAACTCTAAAATTCTGGAACTATGCTAGCCAATGGGAAATGGATTTTAGCTTATTAAAAAGCTTAAGTTAATCAGAAAACTTAAGTTTTACTGAACTAAAGAATTTTGCTTCCATGTTGAATAATTCCCATGACAATATCAACTTAAAGAGGCTGCCTTGAAGGGTATTTTTTATTTATGGTAAAGTTTTTGCCTTGAAGACACATTCTTCAGCACTCAGTAAATCTTTTGCTAACTTTTCTATAATACCACTTAAACTTGGTCAACTAAACACATGAGACTATATCCTAGTAAAGTCTAGGATATAGTAGTAGTAATTCGTATTTAGTTCTGGTAGAACTTAAGACATGAAAGACTACAAGCTTGTAAAATTAATAAACTGTCAAAAAGACAGATCTAGAAAATATAAGACTCAATCCCAAACTGCCCTTTCTATAAAATCTGGGCATTACACTAAGAAATAGATATTTAAACCTACAGAAACTTAATAATATTTGATTATAAAGAACTGACAGACCCAAAAATTGAGAGCTGAGAAGAAACTTAAGAGATTAAGACCAACTTTCCATTTGCAGATGTGGAAACTATGGCTCAAAAAAGATTAAATATATCACTGCTCAAGGTGGCAAAACCAAGACTCAAGGCACAGGCTATGAACTCCAAGCCCATTATTCTTTTCACTACATAAAGAAAGAAGCAAGCAGTGTAATGCAGTAGAAAAATTGCTAGTCTTAAAGTAAGGAAAGTGAGTCAGAATTTCTGTTCACATATTTAGTAGCTGCCTGACTGACACTTCTTCCATTTCTTTTCTGTTAGATCCTCTTTCAGATCATGCCCTCTAACCATAGACATCCCTTAGGGTTCTGTCTAGGGACCTCTTCTCTTCTCCTTCTATACTACTTCACTTGGGGATCTCATCAGCTCCATATAGATTTGTCTTGTGTATGCTAATGATTTCCAAATCTACCTCTCCTGCCCCTGCCTCTCTGCTGACCTCCAATCTCCCATTTCCAACTACATTCCAGACATCTTGAACTGGATATCTAGTAGGCATCTTATTAAACTCAGCATGTCCAAAATGGAATTATTATCTTTCACCCTGAACTCCACCCCCTTCTTACCTTCCCTATTCCTGACAAGGATACTATCATCCTCCCATCCTGAGGCTCCTCAGCTCTTCACTGTCTCTCACTCCATTTGTGCAATCTATTGCCAAAGTCTGCTGATTTCACCTCTGTAACAACTCTTGAACACAACCTATTTATGGTAAGGATATATGGTATGGTTCTGTCTTCAGATATTACCATCACTCTGGTGCAGACCCTTATCATTTCACATCTGAACTATTGTTAATAGCCTGCTGGTGGGTCTACCTGCCTCAAGTCTCTCCTCACTCCATCCTCCTACTAAAGTGATTTTCCTAAAGCAAAAATCCAACCATATCACCCCCTTACTCAATGAACTCCAATGGCTCCCTATCACTGCCAGGGTCAAAAACAAATTCTGTATTTGGCACTCAAAGTTCTTCATAACCCTTAGGTTTTTCAGTCTTCTTACATCTTACTCTCCAACATGTACTCTTTGATCCAGTGACACTGGCCTTCTGACTATTCCATTCAATTCCTGTGCCTTCCTTCTTCTAATTATTTATTTTTGTGCCATTTATATCTTGTTTATACCTAATTATTTGTTTGTTTTCTCCCCTAGTATACTGTGAGTTCTTTAAGGGCTGGGATTGTCTTTTGCCTCTTTTTTGTATCCCCAGCACTTAGCAGAATGCCTAGCATATAAATACTTGATAAATGTTTATTGACTGACCTGTCAATTTAATCTCTTTGACCATTTAGTTTTCTTTCTCCTCATAAAACAGGGATAAAATTCTTATACTAGGAGGTGGCTAGGTGGCGCAGTGAACAGAGAGCCAGCCCTGGAGTCAGGAGGACCTGAGTTCAAATCTGGCCTCAGATACTTAATACTTACTAGCTAGTGACCTTGGGCAAGTCACTTAACCCCAACTGCCCTACCTTCCCCCCTCCAAAAAGCAAAAAATAAATAAATAAATAAATTCTTATACTACCCAAACCCACAGCATTATAGAAAGGAAAGCACTGCTAAATTATCAAGTGCCATATAAATATCAGATTTTATTATTTAGTAGCATAGTAATCACTAAGAATAAATTCCCTCACTTATTTACCAAATGAATTTCAAAAAGGGACAAGTGACAAGTGGAATGCACCTGTATGCTTCCATCTTGATTGTTGCACATACATTTTTTTTGCAGCCATTACAGGTTGCCTCCGTTGCTTCAATTTGCTTTTCTAAGTCCACAGCTTTGGTTCCCAGGGACAGAGCACTTCGACAGACTCCACAGACAGGTTTCTTCGGTTTTAGACACTGCTGCAGGCAAACAGCACAAAAGCTAAAACAGAAACAAAATGATTTGACTAGAGTTCACAGTAAGGAAGATACTCTGTGTATATCTCAACAGCCAACCATGATATGCCAACTAATGAAGATTAGTTGTTGTTATTGTTACAAACAATAAACAGTCCGTCAATAAAGAGCAATTTATCCAATGTAGTGGATTTAAGACAAAACATTTACAATAAGATCTACTAGAAAGCCTGTAATGGCAATATATTACCAAATAGCAGCCATCCTGATAACAAGTACATTCCACTTATATCATTTCTTATAAAGCCCAGTGTTCCCCATAATTAAAATTGTCTCTAGGCTTAATAAAACAGGATGATGCTTTTGTGGACAAGACACAATGGATTCGGATCTGCAATAACCACCAAACATGCTTATTGAACACATGTGTAGACTATTAAAATACTAATTTAAGTAGATACCTATCTCAAAGGAAACTTAATGAAAAGAGTGACCAGCCAACAAAAAACTCTAACAACTTACATTTGTATAGTTACTTCACTTTCACTTCTATCTCATTTAATTCTCACAACAATCCTGGAAAAGTTGGAAGAGTTGGGGTCATTATGCCCATTTTTCAAATGAGAAAGCTGAGGCTCAGAAAGGTAATCTAACCTCCTTAAAAGCAGGCAGATGAATTAGTGGCAGAAAGGGACTAGAACCCAAATCTTCAGTGATTCATAGCCCTGTGTAATTTTTACTATAGCAAACTACTTCTTCAAATTAACACAAAATTGTGTTCCAAAATCTTCAATCCTATAAAGAGGTATAGACACATCCCAACTATTATCTGGCACTATAGATGTTATATAATGATTTATAATTCATATTCAACTAATGTTATTTTAATTCCACTGGTATTTTTAAACGCTTTCAGCTTCCAAATAGGTTTTCAGTTTCAATTTCCTACCATTTCTTCTCCCAAGCTAAATTCTGATGCCCCACCCACTTTTTCTATTTTGAACGCTAAAGTTAATCTTGACTCTAGTGAACTAAACTAGTAGAGTCCTAAGCACCAAACTCATTTCCATTATAAGCACCAAAAAAGGGGTTAGGAAAAGGGAAATGAATGTTAAATTCTTAGTCTAAAAGTTAATTCGAGGGCACAGCAAATGCTTAAGTTTACAGCCAAATTTCAAAGGTCAGTTCGATGGCTTTTATTGCGGTGGGGTCAAGCGGGAGGCACACCCACCTCACCTTTACCAGAAGCCCCTGACTCCCTACGGCTCCCCGCCCCCCAGCGCCTCCCCAAATCTTCATCTCTCCCTCTCCCAGTCACAGGACATTAGACAAGGAAAACCTCACTATTTCATCCCTCTTCTCCAAGTCCTTCGCCCATCTCTGTCAGCCGCACCTTTTCCCCAGTCCCCTTCCCCTGAACCCGCTCCCTCTCCTAGGTAGACCCCTCATTCCCATTCCTAGACCGAGCAGACCCCCCCCCCCCGAGGCTCAACCCCCACACCCCCACCCCGCAGTCTTCTCCTCGGACCCAACCACAAGATCAGCATTTTAGAACTGAAGAGTTCCTAGAGGTCACTGGGTCCAATCCCCGCATTTCACAGATGAAGATGGGGGACCCACAGAAGCTGACTTGACTAACCCCAAGGTCACGCAGCTGGGAAGGTCGGCCCCTAAGACCCACTTCCCATCCCCCCCACCTGGGTCTTCACTTCCCCTCTCCCTTCACTCCCTTTCTCTCCAGGGCCCCCCCCCACCTCTCTCCTGACACACTCCTCGCCCTCCCCCCGTTATCTCCCGCCCCAGAAGCCCCCTTCCTGCGCCCCTCACCCAGGCTCTCGCACTTACTCCTTCTTCCAGTGTCCGTCTCTCCGCCCAGAAGCCGCCCCCGGCCCCTGCGCGCCCCGAGCCAGCCTTCTCCAGGCCCCTTACTCCCAGCCCCGGGCCCCGGCCCCGCTCCGAGGGCAGTCATCTCTCTTCAGCCCCCTCCCCGCTTACATGTGTCCGCAGGGCGCCCGCTCCGGCTTCTCGTACACCTCTAGGCACACCGGGCACGTGAAGCGGGACAGGGGGTTCGCCGCCGCCGCGGCCCCAAACAGCCCCGAGCCGCCGTCCAACGCCATCTTGTCCTCCCCCAGCGCTCCTCAGAGAACTGAGAGACGGCGGCCGAGAAGTAAGGACGAAGCGGGGGTGGGGAGGGGGAGGAGAGACTGGGAGGAGAGGGGCGGGGCGAGGAGCGGAGGGGCGGGGCGGGGAGAGGAAGAGCTGGGAGGAGAGGGGCGGGGCGGGGAGCAGAGGAGCGGGAGGGGCGGGAGGGGGAGAGGAGGGGCGGGAGGAGAGGGGCGGGGCGGGGAGCAGAGGAGCGGAGGGGCGGGAGGGGAGAGGAGGGGCGGGAATGGAGGGGCGGGGAGAGGAGGAAAAACGTGGAGTAATCATAATCATAATTTCATACAGTGTGTTCCACAAGTCTTAGTGCAGTTTTAAACTTTAATAGCTTTAAGTTTAAGCTTTAATAACTCAAAAACTGCGCTGCCTTTCGGACACTATTCTTACAACAACCGGGGATGACTGATGCTATTATCCCCATTTTACAGATGAGACAACCGAGGTTAAAGTGACTTTCCCAGGGACACGCATTTGAACTCAGGGCAGCTTCCTGACTCCAGGTCCAGCTTCCTATCCCACTTCATGACCTAGCTGCTTAGGATAATGGCTAAACAAGAATGACTGGGTTGAAGACCAACCCCAGGTCTGACAATCTCTCTGTCTCTCATTCTCACTCTCAACTCCTGTGTCTCCTTATCACCTCCAGGATCAAATAGAAAATCTTCTCCAGCCCTTTATTTCAAAGTCCCTCACACCACACACACACACACACACACACACACACACTCACACACACACACACACACACACACACACACACACACACACGCTGAATGACTGACATATACTTCGTGACCCAGGGCCAATCATTTAATCTCTCAGTGTTCTAAGCAGTTCTCTACTACTAGAAGTTTCAGAGAAACTACTGACCTTCATTATAGAGGGAATTTCTTCATTCGGGATTTTCCTACCCCAGTAAAATCACAGGCACAGTCCTTATCCCTATTTGACTGTTAAAACAATTTTCCTCACCTCAACAAACCTGGGTAATACTTTTAACTTTTCAAGGGACACGTTGGCTTATTTTGTATGAATTTCTATTGTTCTCAGAGGTTTTGGTCTCAGAATCCCTTTATATTCTTAAAAATCGAGGATCCTTCAAAGAGCTTTCATTTATATACTTATTTTTATTTATGTATTACAAAAATAGGGGATATTATTTTGTCCCAGTTTTGAAAAGAAGAAAGAGTATGGATTCTGCAAACTGTAGGCTAGTAAGTTTGAGTTTGATTCCTATGAAATTCTGGAAGGAATGACTAAAGAGAGAGAGAGAGAGTTAATGAGGCTCTGGGTAAGGAGAATACAAAAGAACCAACATGGCTTCATTAAGAATAGATCATCCCAAATTAATCTTATTTCCATTTTTAATGGGATTACTAAACTAGTAGAAAAGGGGAATGTAATTAGCATAATTTACACCTTTATTTTAGAAAAGTGATAAAATATTTCATGCTGTTCTTATTGAAAAGATGGGGAGGTGAGGGCTAGGTGAGAGTGCAAATAGAAAAGAATAGTTGCTAATTGGTCCATGTCAGCTTGGAAGGAGATGGCCAAAGAAGTGACCCAGGGATCTGTGAATGACCCCAGGTTGTTTCACATTCTTATCAATGACTTGGTTAAAGGTATAGATGGCATGCTTATCAAATTTTCGATCGACCCCAAAGTCAGGAGGTATGGCTAACAAGATGGATGACCTCCAGTTTTCAAAAAGATCTTGACAAGCTAGAAAATTAGAAGATGAAATGTAATAGGGATAAAAGTAAACAGTCCAACACGTGGGTTTGAGAAATTAACTTCAACTAATCTATTCAAGAAATTTAGTTTCCAAGATGAGGGAGATCTGGTTAGACAGTTTGGAAAAGATCTGGGAGTGTTACAATTTCCCTGGCATGTGGGGGGATTGGAATATCCCTAGGAAGTGTCTCCCCAGTCCCATCGGCATTGCCAGGTTGCATCTGAATCGAGGAAGGGGACAGGGAACATTTGGACAAACTAGAAGGGCAGCACCAGGGTGGGGCTGTGAAACACAGAATAATTGAACCTGAGCACTACCTCCCTATGAGGCTGTGAAATGAAAACAATAGGGTCTTTTCTAGTATCTAATATGCTGCTTCTGAAACATAGAGGTCATTTCAAAAGTTATGAACATTGCTAAATAGCCTCAGAAGATGTGGATTGGTTACAGGATCTACTTAGGTGTGGCCAGAACTTCAGTCCAGAAATGATTCTCAAACAAATAATAAGATCATGGACAGTCCACCTCTCCACAGATTTCCTCCATCCTGAAATCATACCCAAAGAGATCACCCTACCAAACAAGAATTATCAAATTCCCAGACTGGACTGATTGTCTAGGTGCTTCCCAAGATAATGTACCAGTGAGGCCTATTTTGATAAATTCTGAAACCTAATACAAATTCACAGTATCTCAAATGGAGAAGTCCTCATCTACCTACTAGAGACAGCTGACAGAGGTCAAAGCAGAGGAGATCTGGAAGTTTATGACATTATCACATTTACAGAAAATCCTTGGCCTGTACTTCCTGGAATAAGTTTTGGACCTTGTCAACTCAAAGTTTATCATCCACAAGTTATACAGTGTTGGTAAAGCAAGGAGTTGTCAACCTCATGGATAAATCCAAAGAATTTCCTCATTAGGTACTATCAGCCATGAAATACTTAGCAAATTGACCTAGTTGTTAAGACTTGAAGCAGCACAGGTATTTAGGTTCAAAAAAGATGTCTTTAAAACTACAGTACATTATTACTATGTCTTTTGAAGTAACATCTGCTCACATTTCAGATTTTTGATGCTTTTGTCAGTGTACTGGGTTTGTTTATAGAAAATTATTTTTGTTATGCCCAAAGGACTATAAATAATTTCACACCCTTTGACCCAGCAATACCACTTCTAGGGTTATATCCCAAAGAGATCATAGAAGAGGGAGGAAGACCCAGATGTACAAAAATATTTATAGCAGCTCTTTTCATAGTTGCAAAGAATTGGAAATTAAAGGGGTGCCCATCAATTGGGGAATGGCTAAACAAGTTGTGGTATATGCATGTAATAGAGTATTATTGTGCTATAAGAAACGAGGAGGAGATGGTTTTCATATTTACCTGGAGAGGCTTATACAAACTGATGCTGAGTGAGAAGAGTAGAACCAGGAGAAATTTGTATGCAATCACAGACACAACATATGTGTGATGACCAACTATGACAGACTGGACTCTTTTTCAGCAATGCAGTGATATAAGTCAATCTCAAAAGACTCATGAAGGAGAGAGATGCGACATCCAGAGAAATAACTAGAAAGAACTGAGCTTGAATCCTGGTGGAAGCAAACTAATTGATCTTTTCTTTTCTTTGTTTGGTTTTATTTCTTCTTTACCATTTTTCATCCCACCTAGTACAATACGCCTTTGTAATTGGACTAATGTCTAATATGAAAGTATTTGCAGATCCTATACTGGACTATATGCTGTCGTGGGGGGTGGGGGGAAGGAGGGAAAGGAAATGTGAAAATCAAGGAAGTATGGAATTGAATCTTGTTAACTAAAAATAAACAAATAAATTAATAAAAAAGAGAAAATTATTTTTGTTACAGAAAATTATTATTGAAGCATTTCAGATTTACTGTCTCATCCTGTCCCCTGAAATTCAGAGAAAGTTACAATTGTTGATGAAGATGACATTGAAGACCTGCTTAAATGAGAAGATGCCACTGTTCTGTGATGGCCTTGGTGCCCATACTCTGATGGTTCAGACTTTTTCACATTGTATTCTGTGCTTCAAAGATGAAGTAAATTTGGATAACCTGTTATGTTAGCTGCCAGGCTAGTGATATTTCTGATGGACAATCTTCAGGAGATCTTGCAAGTTCTCTCTTACTTGAAGAATTTGATAGAGGAACAAGTAGTCCATCTAAAAGGGTCCAGATAAAGTACTCAGAAGCAGATCCCTGCAACTTTGTCTGCAGATTAGCCCAGAAGAATTTTAATAACAACCTCTAGATATATCGTTAGAGGAAATTATCATGGATACCAAATGGTCAGTGAAGAATAAAACGAAACAAACTGAAGGGGTTCCAGAAATCCTATCCTAAAGTCTACCAAGAGTGATTTCCCACACCAGAAAGTGAAGCACTGGTATTTCCAGAAAAAATCAAAATTGAAACCACAGCTGCTGATGTGGGCTCTGAAAAAGGTTTTTCAGCCTTTTCAAAGAACTAGACATTTTTGTTTGTAACTAATTCTAAAGTCATTAATGATCTCTTTTCAAGTACATGGATTTGAGGGTAAGGGAAGTGTATACATTTTGACTACTGAAATGTATAAAAAAAGGTTATCTGAATTTTAAAAAACTGTTGAATCATTATCAGTCTTTTTATAAGGTCTTTATTTCTTTTTTATATGCACTTGTATTATAGGTCAAGCATTTTGTAGTAGGATGGAATGAAAAAATTAAGAATGAGGTGTTTTAATTTCCTTAAAAAAATAAAAAAGCTCTGAATTATATGCTCAATATGAGTCAACAGTGTGATATGGCAGCCAAAAAATCTAATGGGATCTTGGTTAGGCTGAATTAAGAAAGAATCAGATTCCTGTAATGGGGAAGTGATAGGTTTGCTGTAATCTGCTTGGTCAGACCATATCTAGAATATTCATAGGCATCCATAGGACATCTTATTAGGGCACATACCCTGGGAATTTTTATTTTTTAATGTGGACATTTATTGAATACTCAGTTAATGAGGGGCATGTTTAGTTATCAAACTAAAGAAACCAAAACTTAGTTAACTTATTTATTTATTTTTTTTGGAGGGCAATTGAGGTTAAGTAACTTGCCCAAGGTCACATGGCTAGGTTTTTATTTGTGTGTTCGTTAAGTGTCTGAGTCCGGATCCGAACTCAGGTCCTTCTGACTCCAGGGCCAGCGCTCTACTCACTGTGCCACCTAGCCACCCCTAGTTAACTTATTTTAAAAGAATTAGCAACTAAACTTGTACTTGAAACAGTAACATTTTGCAAAGGGCTAGTTTTAATTATACCCTTATCCTTAATATAAATATCCCAATACAGAACAACTTTTTGTTGTTCTTACTTTTTTGGCTAAAAAATCTTTCCATCTAGACCAGAGGTTCCCAAACTTATTTGGCCTACCACCCTCTTTTCAAAAAAAAAAAATTTACTCAATGCCCCTGCTGAATATCTACTTTCTTTAACCTTTTAATGTTTTTTTAAAAATTTGTCAGTTCAAAAAATGTATAAATTAAAAAATACATAAGTTTTTTAAATGACATCTTAAATTTAATAACTTTTTTGGTAAATTTCTATTTTTCCTGCATTGAAATTTTGATGATGCAATATTACATCATGTAACTGTACAGTATCATATTGTAAACAAGTCATTACAAGCACATATTCCTGATGATGTATGCTGGACTTCCTGGCAATTCGAGACATGCTCACCTACCAAAACTTGTTAAGACCTGTCAGCAGACTTGACCACTGATCAATTATAATTTGCATTTTGTGTGTTTATTTAGAAAACAATATAAACACTCTGACTTTATTACACAACAGATGAAGTTTGTAAAAACAGTTTTTCAAAATTTTCTTTTCTTCTTTCCTTATTCTTCTTCCACCCCCTTATTTTTATTCGATGCCCCCAATTGTACCTGAAGCCGCTATTGCCTCCCTGGATGTTCCATTGTGCCCCAAGGGGCAGTATCTACCATTTTGGGAAGCTATGATCTAGACCCTACTCTTCTAGCCCCACCTTTTGTCATGAAGTGCTAGTGTCTCAATTTTAGACTAGTGACAATCAGTTCATTTTTTTATTTAAAATTTTAACTTTTTTGCACTTCCTTTCTGGACCAACTAGAATCTCAGAGCTGTGTATTCTGTACTATGAGCAGAGCTTTGGAACACGAGGTGAACCAAGGAACAGCCTTGTTTGACTGGCACATGTGTGGAGTATCTCTACAGTGTCTACTTGAAAAGGAAAGGTGTGGCAGCCTACTTCTGTCATGGACAATTAATGCAAATACAAGACGGCATAGCCAATTAATATTTGGGAGGGGTGCTTTTATTAGCCGGCGACTGTCCCCCAAAAGGGGAGGCAACCCTGAGAAGTCTGTCCACCAAGCTTATATACAGTAAAAAGTACTTCCTGAAACAAACAGTGGTCAGCAAGGCAACTGTTGCTAAACTGGGGGGTGGGGAGGGACTGCAAGCTAAAGGGGCAGTTCTTTGTTTTAGTTACATCTTGGTTACAAGGCAGGTGAAGGTCGAGGATTCACAATGGTCATACCTTTAAGATAGGTTCTTGGCGCCCCCTGAGGGGCCTTGTGAGAGGCCTTGTATAGGAACTAGCACTATGGGAATCTAACTCCCATTTCACTTCCTGGAAGATTTGTGATGATATAGTTCTGTGTGAGGCATTCATAGACATTATGTAACCGGTTCTAGCCTACTGACCACTAGTTTAGAAGAAGCTTTTTTTTTTTTTTTGCTTCCCTCTCAGTGGATCTTTTGGACTTGTTTACAGATGGCATCTGGCAAAGAAGACAATATTGTGAGGGGAAAGGCATTCCTCCCCACTGAGGCCAACATGTGACTTGTGAAAGCAGGCTTGGGGAATTTCCTTGCTTTGGCATTTGTTCCTTTCTGTTTGAAGTTGTTAAAGAAAGAGAAAATTGTAAAGCTGGTCACAGATCAAGGAGTTCGATGAGAATTTATGAAGGGGAGTGACATGCTGGGTAGGGAGGCCTTTGTAGAGAGAAAGGACAAAGTTCAGAAACAATCATCTGTGGTGTGGCTGAGACTTCTAGCTTACAGGAGGGTCTTGTTTCCAGCCTCTAGTCCAGCCCGCAGAGAAATAACCAAAGTAGGAATCGAAGATGGAAGGGGAATCTACCCTTCTGTCACTCTGAACCAACAGAGATTTCCAGTAGACTGATAGCAGTCTACTCTTGCCCAGACCCAAACCTAGGTCAAGCACTTGCAGAGCTCAGATCAGGGAGGAAGCAAGCAGATTTTTACTGGATCAGACCACTTTGGTAACACTGAAAACTTGCAGGTCCCCAGTCTGTCTCTGAGATCCTAGACTATCACAACACTCTGTATTCCCAAGAAAACAGCAACAGGACTAACCTTTTCTCTAGAAGCGTGGTAGAGCCCAGCCTTAATATGAAGTCCACAGTCAGGAAGCAGGCTGGAAGAATGAGCAAACAAAAAAGAACTCCATCATGGCAGAGATGCTTAAGACACAAAGACAGAAGAGAATGATTCCAAAACACTGACAAGCACCAGTTCAGGGAAAAACACAGCTTGGACTCAAACTCAACTAGAATTCCTAAAAAAAAAAAAAAGAATCAAGAGCTTTTTTTTAAAAAAAGAGCTTACATATTTTTATAAATGGAATGAAAGAACCTAGGGGAGAAATGGAAAAGAAATGAGAGCTACCAAAGAAAGAATTGAAGAGGAAATTAATAGCTTGGTACAAGAAGTACAAAACCTTTTCCAAGCAACAAACTCCCTAAAAATCAGAATGGATCAAAGAGAAGCCAATGACTTCAAGAGACAACAAGAAATATTAAAAACAAAGTTAAAAGACTGAAAAAAAAAATGTAATGTATCTCAGAAAAAATAATTGACTTGAAAAACAAATAGAAGAGAAAAAAATTAAGAATCATTGGACTATCTGAATGTCATGAGCAAAAAAGAGCCTAAACACTACATTTCATGAAATCTTAAAACTGCCCAGACCTCTTAGAACCAGAAGGCAAAGTGGAAACAGAAAGAATCCGGTGGTCACCTCCTGAAACTTCAAAATGAAAATTCCTGGGAATATCACAGCCTATATCCAGAGCTTCCAGATGAAAAAAAAAAATTACACAAAGTGACTAGAAAAAAGAATTCAAGTACCAAAGAGTCAGGATCACACATGATTTAGCAGCCAGCACTATAAAGGAGCAGACAACTTGGAATATGATATTCTTTTTTTTTTTTGGCTTTTTTTTGGAGGGGGGAGGGCAGGGCAATTGGGGTTAAGTGACCTGCCCAAGGTCATGTGGCTAGTGTGTCAAGTGTCTGAGGCCATATTTGAACTCAAGTCCTCCTATCTCCAGGGCCAGTGCACTATTCACTACACCACCTAGCCTCCCCTTGTGGTTTGAATTTTTTTTTTTTTGAATATGATATCTAGAAGGCAAGGGATATGGGCTTACAGCCAAGAATATTTTAGGCAAATATACAAATATTTTGCATGATTTCACATGTATAATTGATGTCATATTGCTTGCCTTCTCAATAGATTGGGCAAGGGACTAGAGCAGGAGTGGGGAACCTGTGGCCTTGAGACCACATGTGTCCCTCTAAGTCCTCAAATGCAACTCGTTGACTGAATCCAAACTTCAGAGAACAAATCTCCTTAATAAAAGGATTTGTTCTGTAGAATCTGAACTCAGTCAAAAGCCATACCCAAGGACTTTGAAGGCCACATGTGGCCTCAAGGTTGCAGGTTCCCCACCCCTGGACTAGAGGGAGGGAGAGAATTCAGAACTCAAAATTAAGGAAAAAAATGAATGCTAAAAATAAAGAAATCTCTTTGAAAAAATAACTTAGCCAATAAAACTTGAGCATAATGCTACAGGGGAAAAATTGATTTTTTTTTAATGAAATAGAGAACTTCTAAGCACTCCTAATAAAAAAAGACCAGAGCTGCATAGAAACTTTGAAGTTCAAACACAGGATTGAAGTGAAACATAAAAAGATAAACAGAATAAATGATGATGAAGACTAAACAAGAATAAACTGCTTGCATTCAAATATGGGGAAATTATACATGTGTCTCCTCTGAAACCTTTTCATCAAAGTTCATAGAGGGATTGCAAAGTGGTTCTGTTATACCAAAGAGCTTAAGAAGAGAAAGAGAGGGGAAGAATACTTTGAGGAGAAAGGAAAGGAAAGTTAAGGAAAAATATTTTACATAATTGGGGTGGACAAATAAATATCATTACAGAGTGGAGGGAATTGAGGAGTGGCTGACACTTAAATTTCACTCTTATCTGAACTGGTTAAAGGAAGGGAGAATAAACACACACAGATTTGAGTACAGAAATACATTTAATTCAATAAGCAAATAGAAAGAAAAGGAGAGAAGAGAAGAAAGGGAACTAGGAGGAAGGTAAATTAGAGGAATTAGGATATACAAAAATATAGCTCTTTTTGAGGCATCAAAGAATGTGAATCTGAGAGGGTGCCCATAAATTGGGGAATGGATGAATAAATTATAGTATATAATTGAAATTATAATTGGTATTGAATATATTTGGTATATATATGGTATATAATTGGAATAATAATATGGAATACTTTTATGCTGAATTCTTTATCAGTATAAAGACCAACCAGGCTTCCAGACAACTAATGATGAAACATGCTACCCAACTCCTGATAGAGAGATGAAGGACTCAGTATACAAAACAAGACAAATATATCTTTGGACATGATCAGTGTTAAAATCTGCTTTGACTAAACCTATTTGTAATGGGTTTTGTTGTTCCTTTGTTCTCAATTAGGGGTGAAGGGTTGGGATAGGAGGATGAGAAGGCAAATCTTTGATTATTAAAATAATTTTTTAAAAATAAAAACACCCCAAATTCCTTATGGTACCCCTAGAATTCTTTTTTTTTTTTGCTTTTTGGAGGGCATTTGGAGGTAAGTAACTTGCCCAAGGTCACACAGCTAGGTTTTTTGTTTGTGTGTGTTAAGTGTCAGAGGCCAGATCCGAACTCAGGTCTTTCTGACTCCAGGGCCAGCGCTCTACTCACTGCACCACCTAGCTGCCCCTATACCCCTAGAATTCTGATGGGATGATATAGCAGGACTCCAGGACCAAGCTTTACTTGCTATACATGTCTAGTTAATGTTTCTATTACTGAAGCCAGCTGGAGTCCCTGGGCAAGAATACAGGCTGGGGGAAGGGTCTTTGAGATGCCTATGATTGAAAAAGAGGAGCAAAGACAGCCCTCCTGACCCTGTGGGAATCAGGATCTTCCAAACAGAATAACAACTGGAGCAGACCAGGCAGCTCCACAGAGTCTGGAAGAGGGTCAATAGTGGGGCCCAGGATTATGGGGTAACTAAGTTGTTAGACTTGGCTTCTTTTTCCTCCTCCATCAGAGACTCACAGAAGTAGCAGAGGGAAGTAGAGGAAGGAAGCAGGAGTTAGAGTGGTGACTACAGCATCTAGAGGTCCTGGGAGATTGAGAAAGCTGCTCCCATATCCCACCTTTCCCCATCCCACCATACTCCTAACCCTTCTTCAGGTTATAGATCCTGGGCATCCCCACCAGGGAGAAAGCTGCTGCCAAAACTGTAAGAGTACTGTGTTCAATTCAGAGCACCACATTTTAGAAAGGACAGTAATAAAAGGAACAGTGTTTAGATGAAGGCAAACAGCATGGTGAAGGGCCTTGACAGCAAAACAAATGAGGATTATATGGAGAGAACAGTAGACAGTTTGCCTGGAGAATAGGAAGCTCAAAGGAGACATGATACCTGTATCTTCAAGTATAGAAAAAGATGTCATGTAGGAGATGGATCTGGTGTGTTTTTATTTAGTAAGAAGGTAGATTTAAGAGCAAAGGGTGGAAGTTGCAAAGAGACAAGTTTATCTTAATAATTAGAGAGAGGCAGGAAAGGAAGACCCAGGAGGTCTTTAAGCAAAGGCTGGATGAAGACTTGTCCAGTGTACCTTAGGAGAGATTTTTATTTTGGATGTAGGCTGCAACCAGATTGTTGCAGGTGAGAAAAAGAAATAGGAACAAACATATTCATTTAGAATCTCAGAGTGGGCATCTTTAGTGCAATCTCTAGCAGGGGTTCTAAAGGCAATAGGTAGCCACTCATTAGTTCATTGAGAGGACAGTCTTGGTCAGACTTGTACTTTAGGAAGATCACTTTGATAACTATGTGAAGAATGGGTTGAAGAGAGCAGAGGCTTGAGGCATGGAGACAAATTAGGGGCTACTGCAATAGTTGTAGTTAGAGGACCAGAACTGATGTGGTATCCATGTGAGCAACGAGAAGGGGATGGATATGGGAGATGTTGTAGAGGTAGAATCAATGAGCCTTGACAGCTGATTGTGTATATAGGGTCAAGGAGAGGAAGGAGTTAAGGATAACTCCTGAAAACCTGGGTTACTGGACAGACAAGAGTATCCTTTCCTTTATTACCTGGCTCCAACCTATATATTTTGCCTTATTACTATTCCCCTATATCCAACCAAAATTATTTTCTTGCTGTTGCTCACATATGTCACTTTCTCTTCCATTTCTTTCTTTGCCCAGACTCCCTCCCCCCAGATGTCTGGAATGCTTTTCTATCTCATATGCACCTCTTAAAATCCTTAGTTTCCCTCAAAATCCAGCTCAAAAGTCACTTTTTTCATGAAGTCTTTACTGATGCCCCTATCTAGTCTCTCCTCCTCACCAAATCATCATCATCAATATCTTTTATTTATCATGTATATACTTATTTACGTACACATTGTCTCCCCTGATAGAATGCAGGCTTCCTGTAGAAAATGGGGATTTACTTGGACCTTAAGGAAACCAGGGAAGTCAGAAGACAGAGATGAGGAGGGAGAGCATTCCAGGCATGGGGGACAGTCAGAAAATGTCCAGAACTGATAGAGAAAGTGTGTCTTGTTTATGGAAAAACCAGAAAGCCAATGTCACTGGATTGAAGAATGATAGGGTGAGGAGTAAGGTATAAGAAGATTGAAAAGATAGAGAGACTAACTTTTGAACTTCAGATTTAATCCTGGTGGAGATAAGGAGCCACTGACCTGCACTTTAGGAAAATCACTTTGGCAACTGAGTGGATGGACTGGGGTGAAGAGACTTATGGCAGGCAGAGCAACCAGTAGGCTATTGCAGTAATCCAAGTGTAAGGAGATGAGGGCTAGACCAGGGTGGTGGCAGTATCAGAGGAGGGAAGAGGGTATCTTTGAGAGATGCTGTAAAGTTGAAATTGATAGGTCTTGGCAACAGATTGGATATTATGGGAAAGGGGGGCAGAGATAACGAGGAGTCAAGGATGCTACCTAAGTTATGAACCTAGGGAATTAGGAGGAAGGTGATGCCCTCAGGAGTGATAGAGAAGTTTGGAAGGCAGGGGGGATTCAGAGCAAAAATAACAAGTCTAATTTTGGACATGTTGAGTTTAAGATGTCTACAGGACATCAAGTTAGAGATATCTAATAGGCAATTGGAGATGAGTGACTGAAGGTCAGCCAAGAGATTAGGGCAGGAGAGGTAGCTTTGAGAATCATCTGCATGGAGGTGATAATTGAATCCATGGTAGCTGATAAGATCCCCAAATG
The DNA here is from genome assembly GCA_011680675.1 of Gymnobelideus leadbeateri. Lineage (NCBI taxonomy): Eukaryota > Metazoa > Chordata > Mammalia > Diprotodontia > Petauridae > Gymnobelideus > Gymnobelideus leadbeateri. The sequence goes on along the minus strand of WOXC01008450.1, from coordinate 400,164 downwards.
AAATACTATAGAGGGAGAAGAGAAGAGGGCCCAACACAGAGTCCTGAAGGACACCCATGATTAGTGCATGTGACTTGGATGACAGTCCAGCAAAAGAGATTAAGAAGGAGTGGCCAGACAAGAAGAGAACCAGGAGAGAATAGTGATAGGCAAACCTAGAAAGAAAAGAATATCAAAGAGAAGAGGGTGGTCAACAGTGTTAAAGGCTGCACATAAGTCAAGAAGGATAAGGATCAAGGAAGGGTCATTTGACAATTAAGAGAACATTGGAAACTTTGGAGAGAGTACTATGTGTCACTGCATAATCATCACAGATTTTATGACAAACTTTTTGCAAAAACGTTGTGTGAGCATTATGTGAAGCTTTTTTTTTTTTAATGTGTGCTGATGTTACTTAAAAGTCATTTATGATTAAACTGTCTTTGGTGCAGGATTAGGATGCGCAGAATACTTATGAATATATGCTAAAACTGAACACTGACAATGTGTATGCGCTGAGCATTCTAGGTTCGTAGCTCCCATGTGCAAGAGATAAATGCATATCCATATGCCACTGGTGAATACACTGATGCTCTGTTTACCTTTTAAGCAGGCTGACAAACAGAATTATACCACGCAATGATTATGCAATGAAAGGCTATAAATGAATTTTTGGACTGAATTAAAAAACAAGATTATGTGGCAGTTTCAGTCGTATGATGAGGTCAGAAGCCAGAGCATAGAGAGTTAAGAAGAGGATGAGAAGAGAAAAAGTAGAAGTATTCATCATAGCCAGCCTTCTCAAGGAGTTTAGCCATAAAAGGCAGAAGAGATTTGGGATAATAGTTAGCAAGATGGAGAGACCAACTGAGGGGTTTTTGAGGACTGGAGGAGGTGTGGGCTTATAGGCAGTAGGGGAAAAGCTCTAGACAGGGAGAGATTAAAGATAAGTGAAAGAATAAGGATGATAAGAGAGGCAATCCGCTTGGAGAGACGGGATGGAATGAGATTACCTGTGCATGTAATGGGGAGAAGGACAACTTCTTCATGTGAGGCGTAAGTGAAGGAGAAGAAGACAATTGCAGAAGGCATCCAATTGATGTGAGATAAGGAAAAGGAGAGAAGAGATGGATCTTAGCAAATGGCTTCAGTTTTTTTAGTAAAGTATGAGGCAAAGTTCTCAGCTGACGGGGTAGGAAGAGGGGAGGACATGGGGATGTTTGAGAAGGGATCAAAAGGTTGGAAGAACTGCTGTGGAAAGTGGGATTGTGAATTAATGGGGGGATGAGTATAAAAGGATTGCCTAGAAGCAATGAGGGCCCAGTTGAGGTTATATAGCATAAATTTGTAGTGGACCTGGTCCAAACAGTTGTGTGATTTTCTCCATCTTTGTTCAGTAGCACATGCTTAGATGTGAAGACAGCAGATGATGGGCATGATCTAAGGCAGAGGTTTGGCAAGACACATTTGCAATAAGTTGCAAGAGATTCTAAAGAAGACAATGACAAGTCAAACTGGTTTACCAAGGGTTCAAGATGGGGAGAGGAGGAGAGTGGAGCTAGTGCAGAGGCAATATCTGGGAAAGAATTAAGGAATTGAGCAATTAGAGGTCACAGCGTGAATGCAGAACCGGGATTTGGAATTGGAAGGGAGAGGGAGAGGTGGAATGCCAATAGATTGTGATCAGGTAAGGGAATTTCAGAGTCCATGAACTTGGAAGTTGTACATTTGTGGGTGATGGCAAGATTAAGGACATGACCATTTTGGGGGGTGGAGGAGTAGGTCATAGGGAATGAGTATGTTGAGAAACTGGGAGATTAGTGTGTTTGAGGGATTATCAACATGTATGTTGAAGTTATGGAAGATAAGTTGAGGAACTGAGGGAGTTTGAGGGAGTATCAATACATTTGTTGAAGTTATGGAAAATTACCAAGTTAAGGAATTGGAGAAGTTTGAGGCAGTATCAATATGTATATTTAAGTTCCCTAGTATGAGAGCAGGAGTTAAGGAGGAAAGACTATCAGCTGGGTAGTGAACTCATTGAAAAAGGAAGGGGAGTGTCCTTGATATATGTAGACAACAGCTACCAGGATGTTTATTGGGTGGTAGATATGGACTGAGTGACTCTCAAAGAAGGAGAAGTTACTGAGAGATAGTGGTATGAGTGTAGGCTGGAGATGGAGATGGGAAGCAGAGTTTTCCAGCTCCCCCACTTCTACCAGTGAATTGGGAGATATGAACACAAATTCAACTGGAAAGGGTAGCCAGGGAAACTATGTGATTAGGAGGGAGCCAGGTTTCAGTGAGAGCCATAAGATAGGAGTAGGAAAGAAAAAGATTTAAGATGAAAGCAAGTTTGTTACCTATGGAGCAGGCATTCCAGAGAACACAGTATAAAGGATGGGCAGCTTTAGAGTGGGATTTGGGGGATGGTGAGGAGAATGGGAACAAGGGAGTGGGCAGATGAGTGAGTAATGACATTTGAAATTATAGCTTTTTCTAGAAAGGAAGGCCAGAGAGGCTGTGTTATCAAGAGGAAACTAGGTCTCAGTGAGAATCAAAAGATGAAAGAAGTAGAAAAGGAAAAGATTTAAGAGGAAAGCAAGCTTGTTGCTATGGAACAATCATTCCAGAGGGTATACACTGGAAGGAGCGGGTATTGGGATGGGAAATTATGGGGATAGAGTGGTGGAGGAGAGCGATTGGTTTGAAGGGAATGAGAATGAAGAATCAGGTAGAAGATAAGGAATGGGGTTTGAATGATGACGGTGGTGTTCAGAATCACTAGGATGGGGAAGGTATGAGCAAGGGGGAGACTGTTAATTATTACTGGAAAATTTTAGAAAGATGTTCAATGTCAATAGTTTTAGGGCTTCAGAATAGAGTCCTTTCTGAGACTAGAGAAATTCAGGTGAAGAAATAAGAGCTTAGAGTAGAAGAAGTAGTGATCTCTCCTTCCCCCAAGGCAGGAACCCCATCTGGAAACATAATAGAATAACACCCTCTGGCCTCACCCCATCTGCAGGAAGCAGGTATGATGGAATGCTACTTTTCCTCTTCCCACGGTAGCTTTAGACTCTACCAAAAAAGTCCTAAGTCCTTCACATGTGTGAATAAAGCTCCCATGTCCTTTCCAAACTTTAGCAGAAGAAATACAAAAGAACCATTTAAAGTTTTGGCCATTTGAGTTCCCATTGAGATAAATACCACTTCTACAGACTCCGGTAGAAAGTGGCTTGCGATAATATCAGTCTTTTTATCAGCTAATTTCCATTGCTACATCCTTGCCAATACCAATCAGATTATGATAAGACAGCGTGTGTCACAATGAAATATGAGTTTAAGAACAGATCAGGTCCTGAGCTTCCCCAACTCCAAAGACAACAGACAGGCAAACGCCTCTAGAATGAGACTATAATCATGGCAGAAGAAGAGCCCTTCCAACATCTGGTTACAAAATCTAGGGGGTTCATTTGGTAAATCAATCAGAAGTATTTATTAAAACTCTTCTTTATGGAAGACACTGTGCTACTAATACTTCTTAATGAATACAAGGAATCCAAAGGCAGAGTCTCTGCTTTCAAGGAACCTCTAGCAAATTACGGACAATGAATGAAAACCTCGTTTCCTAGAGAATACCCTCTCAGTAGTTGCCCAATTGCATATCCTTCCCAAGATTTCAACTAACCTAGGTTTCTAGATTTGAAATTTGCAATGAAAGGAAAGAAATGAACATTTACTAAGCACCTACTATGTGCCAAGTACTATGTGTTAAACACTTTACAAATATTATCTTTTTTGATCCTTACAATTACTCTAAGAGGTAGGTGCTATTAATACCTTCATTTTACAGTTGAGGAAACTGAAGCCAGCTGTGGCTGACTGGGGCACACAGCTGGTAAGTGTCTGAGGCCAGATTTGAAGTCTGGTCTTTCTGATTCCATGTCCAGCACTCTACCAGCTCTAAATAACGCTCTAAGCAAGTGGCTAACTGCTCATTGGCTATACTACTGTAGCATCTCCATTGAGACTACCCTGTGCTCCACTATTCTTCAGAATACTGTTTATAAAGTATGCCCCTGGAACAATGGTTTCATAAACAGGTTTTTCTTCTCTACCCAACAGATCCCCCCAAAACAAATGGGGTGCAACATAACAGCTAAGTTCTTGTTAGAAAGTATGTAGGTTTTTCATTTTATCAACTATACTAAAAGTAGGGGTACATAATTAACATTGTGTGAAAATTATATAACCTGCCATTTGTTATGTAATATATTCTGAGAGAGATAACAACATGGTTGAAAATTCATTTCTCAAAATGGAAAATCACAGGTCTTGGACTTTCCTCATTATAGTTTCATAGGTAAGACACATAATTCTTATTTGGTATATTCTAGAGAACAGTAACTGGGAGAGGTGGGGAAATGCTATTGGTAAATTATAAATAATAATGATAAATGATTTTCAAAATTGTATTTTGAATAACTTTACAATGTATTATTGTATCTGATTCTCACAACTATGTGAAGTAGATGCCAGAAATTTTTGCAGAGAAGTAAAGTCACATGTTTAAGGCTACTTTAATACTTAAAAGGTCTGTGATTTTGTGAGTGAGTGCTCTTCCCTTCCCTCACCTCCCACCCCTGCAGATCACATCTATATACCTTAGGATATAATATAGTCTTTCTTGTGGAATAAATATTTATTGCCTGACAGGCCATTACCTGGTGGTAAGCATCCCTAAAGTTAGGTTGGTAAATCTTTATCATTAGAGGCATCATGGTATGGATTTAAATCCTACTTTCTTCAGTTATCAGTTGTATCTTTGGGCCCTCTTTTTCACTTTACCTCAGTTTCCTCAAACTCTAAAATGAGGACATAATACATTCATTGTTTACCTCATAGGGGTGTTGTGAGGAAAGCACTTTGTAAACTGGAAAGCTATAAGCATATAGGTGCAACGGCAATCCATCATCTCTTACCTTTGTTTTGACAGTCCAGGATGGAAATGCTGCTACACACTTACTCTTAGGAGGGTTTCTGTATGGTAAGTGCCAAGAACGAAGTGTTGTAGAATCAGAATTTCAGAGGTAGAAGGGACCTTGGAGTTTATATAGTTTTCAGTCCCTTCGCTTTACAGGGTAGGAAACTGAGACCAAGAGAAAGAAAATGACTTCCACAATTTATTGAAATGGAAAAACTTAGCTTGAGGGAAAGTTTTGTCTTATCTGGAATTTCTTTGAGCATCATCCGTATAGGAAATCATGTGTGCAAGAGCTTAAATCAAACTCTTCTTGAGTCAACAGCACAGCAGTAATGGAAGGTTTGGTTTCATAGCTCATGAGAGAAGCATCACCTGTTCTGAACTTTATGAATAGGGAAGCAGCATGATATAGTAGAATGAAAACTGTGTTTGGAGTTGGGCTGAATTTGAAAACTGAATGCCACTTACTGAGTCTATAAATTGTAGGAGATTGGATTTAGACCAAATGGATTTAGTTCTTAACCTGGGGTCTATGAACTCATTTTTCTTTTTTTTTTTTTTTTAAAGCAATTGGGGTTAAGTAACTTGCTCACGGTTACACGGCTAGTCATTCTTTATGCGTGGGTGCTCATTTTCTGAGGCCGGATCTGATCTCGGGTCATCCCAACTCCGAGGCCGCGCTCTTACTCACTGCGCCACCTAGCCGCCCCTTTAGGGCAATTGGGGTTAAGTAACTTGCCCAAGGTTACACGGCTAGGTTTTTGTTTGTGCGGATTAGGTGTTGGAGGCCGGCTCCGAACTCAGGTCCTTCTGATTCCAGGGCCGGCGCTCTATTCACTGCGCCACCTAGCCGCCCCTATGAACTCATTTTTCAAAAAAATATTTTGGTAACTGATTTCCTTTGTAATTGATTTCCTTTGTAATCTTATATATTTTCTTTCATACATTGAAAAACATTACTCTGAGAAGAGATGCATAGGCTTTTCTAGACTCCCTAAAGGGTCCATGACACAGAAAGGGTTACAAATTTCTATAACACTAAATGATGTCAAAAATCTCTTGCAGGTCTAAATCTATGATCCTTATATGACACCGGAGATGTCAGATATGTAAGCATGTGACCCACAACACTCCTGGGTGCTCCTGAACTATATTAAAATGTAATTGGAAAATATTTAAAAACAAAAAATGTTAATATTTGATTTTCTAAGTTAATCTGCCACCCAAATGGATTGTTATGTATGGGTTGGTGCTCTCCATTTCTATTTGAGTTTGACATCACTGCCTTACACCCATTCAGGTAAGGATGCCACACAAGAAAACCATTTTTGTAACCTAGCATATGTCAGAAAACTACAGGTGGTTCCAGTTTTTCACCAGCGTTCCTAGAAACCATCTATCAAAGAATGCAGATATTTCCCCACAGGAACTCTTTTGACTGAGGGTTGTGTTCCTACCCAAGGCCTCTGTATGAAATAAAACAGTAGGTCTCAAGTTTTTATAGTATGAGGACCCACTTTTAATTTAGTATTTGTTGATTTGGAACATAGTGACAAATAACAATTAGGAATTCAGTAATACTTTTAAATGAGTCTGTAGTATGTTATTCACAATAGCACCTATATACTTTTAAAATATGTATGAAAGATTGCTTAGTATTTATTAATTTGCAGTTTTCTTTTTTAAGCAATTTAATAGAGTGAACCTCTTGCAATAGGTCCATGACTCCCATCCCCCATAGATTGGAAGCCACTAAAATAAAACCAATATGATAAACAATAATGCGATGTAAAATCAAGGACACAAAAAAGTTTAAACTTTAATTAGCATGTAAAGTAGTAAAATTGTGCTCGTAGGCTGCTGGAGATAGAAGGGATCTTAGGAGATATAACCAAAAACGTGAGAGCCAGTAGGGAACTTTAGAAACTATCTAGTTCATTTAGTCTAAACTCCTCATTTTACAGAGGTGGCACTTGAGGTCCAGAAGCACCATTAGGAAACTCCCATTATTAAACGTGAACTAACATTTTTGTGCGGGGCAGAGAGGCAGTATAGTGTAGTAGAGAGAGTGAGCCTCTGAGCCAAGGAGAGTTGGCTTCAAGCGCCAGCCTTGATTGACACTTATTGGTGTGTCACTTAACCTCTCCAGTGCCCTAGACAACTCTAAAACTTTAAGTTGCAGAGAAGGGGTCAATTTGCATTTGTAGATGGAGTTCCCTCCTCTGGGAGGATATACCAATTTGATATTTCAATGAAATCACAGGTCCAGTCCTTCTCGCTCTGGCACCTAAATTCAATTCCATGTTAAGTGCCGAGAGATAAATATAAAAGTGACACAATCCCTGCTCTCAAGGACCTTATCAGTTTTTGTATGTTAGTTTTAAGTAGGTCAGTTTCATGAGTTAGTATTTGTTATATTCTTCATGTTTATTTGGAACTTCTTGTTTAATCAGTTTATAGGGTATGTAGATGTCAACATGCCTCTTCTATACTCTATTTTGAAGATCTGAAGCAGGTCAGGTGGTCTGGGGCTTCTGCAAGGCGCATTGCCTCTTTAGGACCCTAACCCTAACTGTGCAAGGTGGAGGTTGGTGCTGATCACAAGAACATATATTTAAAACAGGCCATCAAGTCCAATCCTCTCATTTTACAGATGAGGAAACTGAGGCACAGATTTTTTTTTTAAATCTCTAAAGTGTTGTTCAGCTGTCATATAAGAACTTTAACACTGACTGGGAGCCCTGGCTAAGGGATACAGAGGTGAACAGTCATGGTCCCCATGGGTCCGTCCTGTGAAACAGAACCAGGAGGCTCCAGGAAGTTACTGACCCTGGGCCTGCTTTCTGGAGAATCCCAAAGCGCCCGGTTTCCTTCCTGTCGGAGACAAATGAACATAAAGATTTTGGTCAAGATATTTTCAAAACTCTGAAATTATTTGCTGCAAGGCGTGAATAAGAAAAGTCACGCCTGTGGAATGAGGTGTCCCGTTAAAGAGACAACCCAGGGATCTGAGCACTCCAGGGCAACTTCAACCCCCGCCGCCGCCTCACCCGGCCGGTTTCCAGGGCAACTCAGACCGCCACAATCTTTGGTTGTCGCTAGGAAGCGTCACTTCCTTTCCATTGACTTCCGGGTCGTCACCCAGGCTCCCTGCCGCTTTCCCTCCCAGAACCGGACTAGAGGGAGGCGGCCGTCGCCACCACCGCCGCCGCCTCATCTCCAGCTTCCCTGGAGGGTGTTCACCTCACGCCGGGCGGGGCTCCGGCCTTCCCCCTTTTTCCTACGCGCGCAGCCGCAGCCGCGGCCAATCTTTTTCACTTCCGGCCTGTGTATTTCCGGGTCGCCTCCGTCCCTCAGGGTACGGGTCTGGGTAGCCCCTCGGGTGGCCCGAGCAGCGAACGCCCCTGGCTCAGACCCAGCTCCTCCATCTCCCGCACTCTCCCTGCCACAGCCCGGGGCGGCAGCGGCCTCCGCAGTAAGTGTGATCCTTTAGTGTGGGGCGGCCTCAGGCGGAAATTCCCCCCTCGGCAAGCGGGGCTTCCCCGGACTTAGGGCTTCGATCAGACCGGGCCCTGGGGAGAGACCGGGTCCGGGCGATCTGAGGGAGAGGCGGCTGTGAGCAGAGATCGGGACGTGGGTGGAGAGTCGGACTCGGCGACCTCTAAGGTCTCTTTGAAGCTAAGGAGGTTCTAGGGGGAACCCGAGAGGAGGATTGGTCTGGGACTCCTGGGAAGGAGCGAGAGTAGAGACCCCGCGGAGGGCGGCGTGGCGAGGGGTGGGAGCCGGGACCTGAGGCTGTAGTGAGGGCAGAGAGAGAGAGAAGGAAGCTTGGGCGTAGAGGCTCCGAGGGGGGAGCTGAGAGGAGGAGAGGACCAGTGATCTAGGGTGGTGAACTGACATCTAATTCCTGAGAAGGGCTGGAGCTAAGATCGCTGCCGATGGGAGAGGGAGGCGGGGGAAAAGAGAGGGTTTTTTTTTTTTTTGGAGGAAGATAAGTTGCGGGGCTGGGAGAACTTATCCGGACTTGGTTTTGTAAATCTCTAGGTATCTATGAAAATTAGGGTGGGTGTGTATATCTGCCACCTCCGTTCTTGAGATCCGTTTATGTCGTACTCTGTTGGCCTGCGAAGGTGGCATCGCATTTTTTGTGGCTTTGTCCAAGTGTAGTTTTTCCGGAAGCCTGGGCACTTAGTGCCTTCTAGAGGGGGAGATAAGGGAGGGAGGGAGAAAAACAGCTTAGAAATAAAACCAGGGGAGTTTGGCTTTGGGTGAAAAGGTAGCACTAGGCATCAAGTTAAATCCTACCCAGTGAGAAGTAAGTGAGGAAACTTTTTGATTGCCGTGGTTTGAAGGGCATATCAGTATTATAAACGACAAGGTAGCTTACTTTTAAGAGCAGGAAAGCCAGTTTGATCTCCAGGTTCTGAGACAGGTCCACGGAGACCCGGAAGGTTGGAGATTCCTTAGGCATTCCTTCCAGCCCTTTTCCATTCAAGGGAAGTAGCTTCAGGGTGCCTCCTTCATAGTCCCACAAGGAGACAGTTGCTGTTCAACAGGAAAAGGCCAACTTTTAATAATGTAAATCTCATTCTGAGGTTCAGAAATCTGAGTACTGATACTTTGGATTCATTTTGAAAGGAAGTAGAACGAATGGGCTAGGGTATGAATCCCAGCAAGTCTTTGAATATTAACTGTTAGTGAAAGGGGCCCTGTGGATTTCCTTGGAATTCCATCAGAAGAGTATAAGAACTGGTCACTCTTCCATTGTATCTGTAGTGAAGAAATTCTTATGAAGTTATGCCAGTATGGGGTTGCCCTATCCTGTGGGCTTAAGGTGAAATGGGATAGAAATAACTGTTCCTTGTTCTCTGTGGTTAATGGTGTGTTTTCACCATGCTGATTCTGAAAATGTTTGTGCTTGAATGCGCCCACTGATCTGAAGGTGAGCTAATGCTCATTTGTCCAGGATAATTACTTGAGCTGATTTTGGCTTTCAACCAGCATACCTTTCCATTGAGGTGATTAAAAAATCCTGGTAGTGCTGCAGAACCTCTAATTGGCATTTTGCTTTCTCAAAAGAGGACCTTATTTTGAAGCATTGTTTCTGCTGACTGGGCACCTTAACTTCTTGCAGCTGTCAGATTGCTTTAGGGATATTTACAGTTGAGGCTTTTGGGAAAGTGACAAGTGTTTGCATCCTGATCCTCAAATTGCTTTGATAAATTAACTGCTACTGCAGCTGGGCTGCCTTAGTCTGCTATAACTGTGCTGTTTTGCATAGAGTATAATTTTGTTCAGTCCTCAAAGTGCTGGGAATACTGGCTGGAAATGAATAAAATGCAAAAATTATGCTCAGAAAAGCTTTTGCTGTGACCAGGGACGATGCAATCTTTATTCCCTTCATGGTATGGAGGAGCTAGCTGCCGGTGTAAATTCTGAAGCCAATCAATCTTAGACGTTGGTCCCCACTATAAAAAAGGATTTACCTTTTCTCATTGTGGAGAAGAGGTACTGAAGAATGTAAGAAGGGGTGAGTTTTGTTTTTCTATTCTTGCACTGTGCCAGAAGGCAAAAAATACTTTCATTAGAATCTTATTTTTGGAATTTGAACATATCTGTGTGGACTTTTCCAGTATAATAACCCTCCTAAGTTGAGCTTGCTTTACCTAATTTTAAAGACAACTATAACTTTGTAACCAGATTTGAACAGAATTAGAAGCCATACAGTTATAGATTTGAAGCCAGACAGAGCAGATCTAAGCTTTATGAAGCATAAGTGACTCTTTAGTAGGTTTTCAATCCTTTAGTTAAAATGTATATGAATACATCAGAATAAGTTGTCTGTTGGAGTTAGTAGGCAGCTTATGACAACTTCTTTTACATAAATTATATAAGAAAATACTTTAATAGTTTATTTAATTGCATTAATAAGTTAACGCAGTTTATGTCCTTTGGTAAATTCATCCCAGAGAGCCTTCCAGTGAGCTTTTTCTTCTGTTGATAGAATGAATTGTTTGTCAGTTATCTTTTTCAATGGCTACGTGACTAGCCATTGTCTTTTTCCCCCCTTTTGGTCTTATGACATTTCTCTTATGACATCCTTTTATGTCACTTCTCCTGAAGAATTCCTCCTCCTCAGTCTCTTGCAAGTCTGGCTTCTGACCTCACTATCCAGCTGCAGCCTCTTTCTCCAAGGTTACTGGGTGATCTCTCTCTCTCTCTTTTTTTTTTTTTTGGCCTTTTGGAGGGCAATTGGGATTAAGTAACTTGCCCAAGATCACACGGCTAGGTTTTTGTTTGTGTGTGCGTTGTCTGAGGCCGGGATTGAACTCAGGTCCTTCTGACTCCAGGGCCAGCGCTCTACTCACAGCGCCACCTAGCCACCCCTACCAGTGATCACTTAACTGCTCAATCTAAGGGCCTTTTCTCAGTCCTCATTTTATTTTCACTTTCCGTGGTTTTTTATATTGTCTACAACCTTCTCCTTCTGGGCACTTTCTCTTATGTTGTCTTCATTGCCGCCACTCTTTATTCTCTTTTATAATCTGTTCGGTTACTCCACCTCAGTATCCTTTGTTGCATCATTCATGTCCTATCCCTTTACTATGGATATTCAGTACTTGTCACAGTGTCTATAACATAGTAGGGCTTAATGTTTGTTGAATAGTAATGTCACAGCCTGCTCATGCCCATCATACATGATTGGGCAACCTTCATTGTCCTTTGGGGTGATCATTAACTCTTGTTCATCAAAAATTACAATATTCTGTGACTCAGCTATCTAGCATCACAGGAGGAATATTGGTGTTAAAAAGATGGACAGTTTCAGGAAGAAGCTTGGTTGGGGTTCATTAAAAGAAATATACAACTTGCCTTTGGGAAATGATTGGTTTTTTTTGTTTGTTTTTGTTTTTTTTACTTTTTGGAGGGGGAAGGCAGGACAGTTGGGGTTAAGTGACTTGGGGTTAAGGTCACACAGCTAGCAAGTGTTAAGTGTCAGAGGCCACTAAATTTGAACTCAGGGCCTCCTGACTCCAGGGCTGGTGCTCTATTCACTGTACCACCTAGCTGCCCCTAGATTGTTCCTTCTTTTCTTTTCTGAGCTCAGGTTACTGTCCATTTGCTTTGTCTGTCCAAGAGATATGTACATATAGACAAGTTGTATAATAGGTGGCCCATCCCACTGCGTAGTACATAGTCTGAATAGACATTCTTCACATGTTTGGTTTTTCTTATGTGGATAGTTATTCTTTTTGAGTGTTTTCAGATCTTATTTAGGAGATTCTGCATTCTTCTAGGAAACGATATAGTCAGCACAGTGCCAGTCCATCACCTATCATTAATTAAGCACCTACTGTGTGCTAGGTTCTATATAAAGCACTGGGGATACAAAGAAAGGCAAAAAACAGCCCCTGCCCTCAAGGATTTTACAGTCTAATCAAGGAGACAACATGCAAACAACCACATAAATACAAGGGATAATTTCAGAAGGAAGGCACTGAAATTAAAGAGAACTGAGAAGAGCAAGTTGCAGAAGCTTGGCCTTTAGCTGAGATTTGAAGGAAGCCAAGGAATCAAGAAGGGAGAGTTTCAAAGATGGAGGATAACCAGTCAGAATGCTCAGTCAGGAGATGGAGTATTTGTGGAACTGCAAGGAGACCATTACCACTGGATTGTAAAGAATAGGGAGGGGAGTAATGCAAGTACAAGAAGACTGAAAAATAAGAAGGGAATGGGTTACGAATAGCTTTAAAAGCTAAACAAATGATCTTATAGTTGTTATCCTGGAGTTAATCGGAAGCCATTGGAGTTTATTGAACGGGAGAATGGTTTGGTAAGATCTGCATTTTAGAAAGATCAGCTAGACAGTTGAGTGAATGATGGATTGGAGTTGGGGGAGACAATGCAGGAAGATCAAGCAGCAGGGTGTTACAATAGTCCAGGCTTGAGGGCAGTGAGGGTCTGAAGTGCCAGAGTAGGTAAAGGGGTGTAGAGGAGAGATGTTACAAAGGCAGAATTGACAGGACTTGGCCACTAATTGGATATAGGAGATGAGAGAGAATTATGAATGACACCCAAGTTGCTTTGGATGATGATGATGCCCTTGTCAACAATAGGGAAGTTGGGATTAGGGAAGGGTTAGGGAGGTGAATTCAGTTTTGGACATGTTGAATTTTTGATGTCTATGGGACAGCCAACTCAAGATTTTCAGGAGGAAGCTGGAGATAGATGTGATGGAGTTCTGGAGAGAGGTTAGGGCTAAACAAATAGATCTGAGAATCATCGGCATAGAGATGTTAACTGAATCGGGGAGCTGATGAGATCACCAATTAAAATGATAGAGAGATGAGAAGAGAACCCAGCACTGAGCCTTGAAGGGACCTCCACCCCCAGATAGCAAGCATGATGTGGATACTAGATCCAGCAAAAAAGACAGGGGAAAACAGGTAGAAGAACCAGGAGAGAGCAGTGTCATGAAAACTGAGAGAAGAGAGTCAGAGGCTGCAGAGAAGTCAAGGATGAGGATTGAGAAAAGACCATTAGATTTGGCAGTGAAAAGATCATTGAGAACTTTGTAAGGAGCAGTTTAAGTTAAATGAGGAGTTTGGAAGCCAGACTGTAAGGAGTTAATGGAGTGAGAAGAAAGGAAGTAGACACCAATTGTAGAAGGCCTCAAGTTTGATCAAAAAAGGTAGGGAAGATCTATAGGATGATAGCAAGTGGGGGACAGATTAAGGGAGGATTTTTTTTTTCTTTTGAAGAATGGGAGAGATATTGGGCAGCATTATACAGGGAAAGATTGGAAGTAGGTGAGAGACTGGAGATAGAAGGGGCGACTTACTGGGGAAGATAGGATGGAATAGAATCACTTTGAATGTAGAGAGGTTTCCCTTGGCAAGGAGAAAAGGCCACCCTTTCATGTGAAACAGGTGAGGGAGGAAATAGTGGCAAAGGCATCTGAATGATGTGAGGTAAGGAACAAGAGAAGATGTAGTTCTCATCCTCAACTTTTTTGGTGAAATAGAAAGAGCAAGATTTTCAATGGGGGGAGGGGTGCGGAGCTGTGGAACCAAAGGACCAGAGTTTAAATCCTCACTCTGTTCCTTATCACCATTATACATTTAAGGAAGTCATTTATCCACCCTGCCCCAGTTTCCACAGCTTATAGTAGGGGGCTGGGTGGAGGGGAGGGCTTGGGCTAGATAGCTCCAAGATCCCTTTCAGCTCCAGATCTGTGATATGGATATAAAAGTAAGACTTGACAACTGATTGGATTTAGTGGGGTGGGGGATTGACAGTAAATCTCTATGACTCCAAGGTTAAAAACCTGGGTTATTAGGAGAATAGTGATATCCTTTACCAAAATAGGTAAGTTTGGAGGAAATCAGATATAGGAATGAATAATAATCAGTTTCATTTTGGTATATGTTATTTGAGGTACTTGTAGTTGGAGATGTTTAAAGGATACTTGGTAATAAAAATAGGTCTAAAACTTAAGGAGAGATTAGAAATATAGATTAGTATATAGATCTGAGGACTACCTCCAGAGAAATGATAATTACACCTGTAGAAGATGATGAGATCACTGAGAGAACTTATATAAATAGGAAATAAGAGGGTCCAGGATAGAGCCCCATGGTTAAAGGGTAGGATATTCATTATGAGCCAGTGAAGGGGACTGGCAAACAGGAGCATTTGAAGGTCCTCACCATCCAGAATCCCTCTTTGACTTGTACTTTGTGCCGATTCCATGACAGTGATGAACGCCTTTGGAGAATATACATCTCCCTGTTTTATGTCTTCCTTGAAATTAATAATAACATGTTTACTGAACAAAGTTATCTGTTATATTTTACAAGTAATATTCTAGTATTTTGACATTGATAGAAGATACTTTGCTGGAAGGAAGTCTGTAAAGTAGTGTTTTACTCTATCAAATTTGATGCTTTTTAATAGTCTGTAAACAGAGTAATCATGGTGCAATTTTGTATTTTCTACACTTTCAGTCAACTGTGTTGCTATAAATTGCCTGTTTTAGAATATTGTTAAAACTTGCCTGTTCTTTTCTTATATTTTCATCCACGGTGTGCTTGATGAATGTTTATTCTCACAAAATTTTGTATAAATGGGGAAAGAAACATTTGGGTTGTTAGTTATTGATCATCTCTCTTGGGGGGTAGTAATGTCTAATTCCCCCCCACACACACTTTTGATATCTTTCAGATCATAATTGATCTCTTAACACCTTCATCAGTATGGATACCTATGTTCTTTTCTACTGGCTTTTTCCATCTCTGTTTTCTTCAGTACAATTTCTGCCTCCTTCTCTAGCACATCCAGGACTGTGATGTCAGAGTTCAAATGTGGTGGCTTCACAATCCATGACAGTGAAAAGAGTTTATTATAAAAAAATTTTAGAGGGGGTGGCTAGGTGGTGCAGTGAATAGACTACCCGGGGTCAGGAGGACCTGAGTTCAAATCTGGCCTCAGACACTTAACACTAGCCATGTGACCTTGAGCAAGTCACTTAACCCCAATTGCCCTGCCCTCCCCCCTGCAAAAAGAAAAAAAAATTAACAGTTCTTTTCTATTTTTCATGTTTTTCTGTCCTTGCCCATTTCATGCCTAAATGCCCTTGGGATGACTTCCCAATAGTTGTCACTCTCTCTTTAGGCTTATTTAAATTTTTTTTCCCTCTACTAATATTTTGTGTTTTATGATGTGATACTAGATATCCTCCTCCTCCATAAGATTTTACAAAAGAATTTTTATTTTAAACCTTCTCTCTCCACTTAACAAGGAAATCAAACATATACAGGTTGAGGTGGTTTTATTTTTTTGTTTCCTTATTATGAGAGTTGATTTGTTAGAGTTCTTTACAAAATGGTTATAATTTGTGTCAATAGCCATTCCTTCATTTGGGTCCTACATTGCCACATCAGCAGCTTATTTCAGTAGTCAAGTTGGAGTTGACTACTGTAAACAAAATTTTGTTTTTTGATATTTATTTTGTTTTTTGATGTTTACTTGGTGCTTCATGTTCAATGCCTCCTGATACTTTTCTCAAATAAAATACTTGTGAGGCTTCTATGTAGATTGATTATAAACCATTTGTCTCTCGTTTCTTACTAACTTAATTTACTCCCAAACCACATATTTTGGCTGCCTTTTTAGTGGCCACTTTTGCATTAGACACCAGGTATCAAAGTATGTTGGTTTTAATTTAAAAGGTCTTGTTAAGTTCTTTGTAGAATTTTTCTTTGTCTTCATCTTCAGCAGAAGATATTGGCATGTGAGATGTGGTTATTTTCATGAGGGTCTTTTTTTTTTTTAATTTTTTTTTTTTAAAGCAATTGGGGTTAAGTAACTTGCTCAAGGTTACACGGCTAGTCATTATTTGTGTGTGGGTGCTTATTTTCTGAGGCCAGATTCGATCTCGGGTCATCCCAACTCCAAGGCCGGCGCTCTTACTCACTGCACCACCTAGCCGCCCCCTCATTTTCTCTTTTTACAAGGTGGGAGGAGGGGATCCACACAGGACTGAGTTCCATTTTGTATTTGTTGTTTGTTTCATGGTTTGCCATGGCCAAAAAATTCATTATTGAGTGGCCAGTATCCTGCCAGTGAGCTTCTCCATACTTCTCCAGACTGAACATCAGATAGTCTGTTGCTTGAACCATATTTGAAGCCTTTCTAGCATTATAGGACTTGACAGAGCCTATACATACTTCCTGATAAAGCCTCTGAGAACCTAGAATCACATGAGGCATTAGAGTAGATTAAAGATAAGTATAAGCTTTTAAAAGTGACATTGATATTAGCATCTAGTTTTTCTTGCTTTGAAGAATATTTAAGAAAATTGGCTTTGCATTCAGAGTAAATTCAGAAGATAAGATCAGTTTGGCTGGTTTCTCCAGAAAGTTAGGTTTGGTTCTTATATCTATCCTCAGGACCCTAAGACTATCCAACATACTCATTAAATCTAATAATTATTAAAGCATTTTGTAGTCCACATCAAGGCAAGAAAGCATTGGATTTGGAATTAGGCCTGGGTATGAGTCCTGCCGTTTATTTAGCTATATGACTTTGGATAAGTCATTTATCCTTTTGAGCTTTAGGTTTCTTATCTGCAAAATGGGGATAATGGTATTTTTACCGTAATATAATGAAAGTTTATTGAAATTGTACATGTATATATTATTTTATGGTTAACAATCCACTTATGGGAAGAAAAAAGAATTTCCATCATTTGGATCAAATGCTGTAATTTAAGTGAAAAAATTTTAACTGAGATTATTTATTTCAGATATTTATTGCTTGTCATATAATCTTCAGAATTGTTTCCAAATTACTAAATTTTAAGTTCCCTGAGGCAGTAGTAACTGTCTGTCTGAACTTTGTGCATTTGTTAGCACCTAGCCCAGTGTTCTGTACATAAGAGGTGCTTATAAATGTTTAAATTAATGTTCTTAATAGCAATAATAACAGTAACTGATGATGGAACAGGATGAGGGAAGGCTTATTTCTCAGAAACCTGGTTTATGAATGATCATGTGGAAACACTATTAATATCTTTCTTGTTTCTCCTCTTCCAGAAACCACAATTATCCAAGACAGGTAACATGCCAGTGCCCTTTAAGATTGCCATGCCCCCTGGAAAGAAGCCATGGAAAAGATGAGGTAGCTGCTACCTGGGAATGTTCTAGGGAAGCTGATTTCAATGGATACAAAATATAAAGACGACTTATTCAGGAAGTACGTGCAGTTTCATGAGTCCAAAGTGGATGCCTCCAGCACTAAGCAGCGACCTGTCAATGATGAATACCTCCGGGTGGCGGCCTCGGCCGTACTCAGTCTGCATAAGATCGAGCCCTTTTATAGATTCCGGTTGATCAAATTTTATGAGGTGGTTGAGAGCTCCCTTCGATCACTGAGGTCCTCTAACTTGCGGACTCTCCACAGCGCATTCAACATGCTGGAGACAGTGGGAATCAACCTCTTCCTTTACCCTTGGAAGAAGGAATTCAAAAGTATTAAAGTAAGGCATACAGAAGTGCTTTCGGCTGTAGGGAAGGTTCTTCTCTAGGACTACATCCATCTCCATTAATGTTTCCCTAAAGCTATGGAGGCCTAGTATAGTAGAATAAAGCTTAGACTAGGAATCAAAAGACCTAAGTTTGAGTCCTACACTTGCCATAACTAGCATAGTGACCTCTTAGGTTACTTCCTCTCTCTGCCTTAACTTATTATAAAATAAGGGTTTTGAAACAGATAACCTCTTTCCAGCTGTAATGCTCTTATGTTTTTTACCATTAAGCAAAGAATATATTGCTTGAGGATTCTCTTTTTCTTCTTGGGCCCAGTGGTATATGGAACCCTGGGTTTGGAATCAAGGGAACTGAGTTTGAATCTCAACTGTTAATTATTATCTGTGTGACTTCAGGTAAGCCCCTTCCCTCTCTAGTGCTTAGTTTTTCCTTGGTTGTTCAATGAGGGATTTGAACTAGTTGCCAGTCCCACCCCACCCCACCCCAAGCTTTAATGAACATAGATCACAAAGAATAAATAATTGTCAAGTGTTCTATCTTCTGCTGGCCTTAAAAAAAAGCCTGGGAAAGATGTAGAACCAGCAGCTTTGGCACGCAGTGACTGGTACCACCTGTATACTTGGTGCCTCAGAACCTGTGCTGCCCTTTAAACCAAAACTTGTGTGTGGATGATGAGTGACTGGCGTTGCCATAGTGTTTGCGGATCATAACGGCTCTGTGAGGCGAATGATGATGCAACTACTCATCCTTATTCTGCAGATGAGAAAACTGGGGTTCATGGGAGTGAAAGGATTTCTGAGCTCAGACTTCCTTATTTCAAATTAAGTGTCTCTTTTCAGCACACAATCGTATCTTTCATGGTGAACCATCCCAGATGCTTGGGATTCTGGCAGGAGAATTTAACTGGCCTGGCAAAACTTAACTAGTTGTCAGTAAAAGTCTGTGCCAGTTTATGTCTATGATTTAGAATTGAGCTAATGGGCATTTGAAGGGGAGAGTGGCAAGGGACTTTTTTTGTTGTTGGGGAGGGTAGATAATTCCTTATTTCCCAATTCATTCAAGTTACCTAGAAGATTTGTAGTAGGATAAAGTTTGGTAGTCTAGTCCCTACACCCCTTCCTTACAGAGGAAGTAATCAAAGTTACAAAGAGTTTAGATGTTCCGAAGTTCCAAAAAAGTTAAATGACTTGCCTATGCTTACACAGTAAATAACAGCCAGCACTAGGAACTGAATCATTTTATTTCTTTTTTTTTTTTTTTTTTTTAAAGCAATTGGGGTTAAGTAACTTGCTCAAGGTTACACGGCTAGTCATTTGATTTATGCGTGGGTGCTCATTTTCTGAGGCCGGATCTGATCTCGGGTCATCCCGACTCCGAGGCCAGCGCTCTTACTCACTGCGCCACCTAGCCGCCCCTTTAGGGCAATTGGGGTTAAGTAACTTGCCCAAGGTTACACGGCTAGGTTTTTGTTTGTGCGGATTAAGTGTCGGAGGCCGGCTCCAAACTCAGGTCCTTCTGATTCCAGGGCCGGCGCTCTATTCACTGCGCCACCTAGCCGCCCCTGAATCATTTTATTTCTAATCCAATATTCTATCTGTTGTGGTTTGAACCAAATTTCTGTATCATTGATAGACCCCAGATTGGTTCTTCAGAAATCTTTCTGAAATGTAGCGCACTGAGTTAGATAGTAGTTCAGACTCTCTCTGTGAGAACATTGGAATAATTTACCAGGTTAAATGGGTCAATTGTATTGTTTCATATTAATGGAAACCAAGAAAGAATTGTCATTGGATTTTCTCCTCTGAATCTACTCTTCTTTGTCATTCACTACTGTCTCTGTTGGTAGAAAGCCCCAGCCCCACAAAATCATCAGTTCTTTTCCTGAATTTTCAGAAAGAGTGGATGTGGAATTTCCGTCATACTAGCGTCTTGGATATTAGTAAACATTAATTTTAGTCTCCTAGAGCATGAGTCTAGTGAAGTAGTTCACTTCCCTTACTTTTCTGCCCATGATCTATATTATAGTTAAATGGGAGTTGTTTTTTCATTTGGTTTATACTAAAGGAAAAATACTGGATTTTTTCCCCTCTTCTCTTCTAGACCTACACAGGACCTTTTGTTTATTATGTGAAATCAACATTACTAGAAGACGACATCAGAGTCATCCTGAATTACATGGGCTATGTCCAGGATCTTGGAAGTGCATACAGGCTTAAAGAACTGGTAGAAATTTTGCAGGTGAAAATGGTCTCTTTTGAGCTTTTTTTGGCCAAAGTAGAGTGTGAACAGTTGCTTGAGATACACTCCCAGGTGAAGGACAAGGGTTACTCAGAGCTGGATGTGGTGAGTGAGCGTAAGCACAGCAGTGAAGATGTGAGGGGCTGCTCAGACGCCATGAAGAGGAGGGCGGAGTGTAAGGAGAACCTCAGTGCTTCTATGGCACGGATGGCCCTTCAGAAATCAGCCAGTGAGAGAGCAGCAAAAGATTATTTCAAGCCCAAAGTGAATAAGCCTTCCAAATCTATGGACACTTACGATAGTTACTGGGAGAGTAAGAAGCCACCACTGATGACTTCACTTAGCCTCAGGAAGGAGCCTGCAGTGGCAGATGTGGAAGATGACATTAAAGATGAAATTATTCGACCATCTCCCTCTCTCCTGACCATGTCCAGCTCCCCACGCGGCTGCTCTGATGAATTTGTGCCCCTCTCCTCAAATCCGAATGGCATGTTACGAACCATCCCTCCTTATAACACCTATTTTTCCCCTCAAGATGACCTAGATCTTTACACAGATTCAGATTCCAGGGGTACATATAGAAGACCAGATTCTCTCAAGCCAGATGTGTGGCTATACCGAAATGACTCCAACCCCCTTTACCATAAGCGTACACATCCCGCCAAAGAGACCGCCTCTTCTAAGTGCCAAAGCTGTGGCCTCACATGTGGCTCCTCACTCTGCCAGCGATGTGAAACTGTACTCACGTGTCGGCAGGACTATCCTGTCAAACAGAACAGCTTCCCCATAAAATCAGGCCCCCATGATGGTTTATCCCATGGGGCTACTATGAGGGAGAAGTCTCTGTACACGGCACAGACTCAGGGCCCTGAAAGGGCATCTCACCTCCACTCAAAATCCAAGGCTACAGCTGCATCTCGCTGTGGCTTCTGCAATAGGTCAGGAGCCTCTAACACATGTGCAATCTGTTCAAAAGTCTCATGTGATACCTGCCTCACTGCTTACCACTACGACCCATGCTGCAAAAAGAGTGAGCAACACAAATTCATGCCTAACAGTCAGCTCAACTATAAGTCAACCCAGTTTTCCCATCTTGTGTACAGATAGACTCAAACTCTCATATTCTACACAAAGGGCTAAAACTATACTTTGTGACTTCCTTGGTGCGAAGTCTTACACTGACCTCGGAAGTGGAGCTATGCTGACCTATGGGATATGACATTTCACCCCTCCATTGTTGGTGTTTTTGTGTCCTCATCCATGCTACACACACCTCGGGATCCACACTGCTGTCAGATCTTCCCAGCAATGGATGCTTTGTGATTTGATAAGGGGGAGAGGACCAGCCAGGCTTCCTTTCCAGTTTGGCACTTGGGCTTGCTAGTCCTCCTGTATGTACCCCATCCCCACCCACACTCCTCCCCAGTTTTGTTTTTTAAAGGAATTTGATACCTGGGGTTTTCAAATGACTCCCCAGCTGCTCCACTGATAAGCTGCAGTGGGCTGGGGAGGGACAGTTACAAAGATTCATGGCTCCCATTCCAGGGACTAGTGAAAGTTTTTTGAAAGCAGAGCATTCTTTCACAGCAGCATCTCCTAGGAGTTCTATTGCTGCCTACAGAGGTTTATCTCAAAGTGCTTCCTGAAATATCCAAAAACCTCCCTCCACCCCTCCACACATAGATAATATTTTAAATAGTCACCAAGATCTCGGAGTGGGCTCTCCTGTGCCCCCTCATATTTGGCTCTCTAGGTTTCAGAGTTTGAACAGAAGACAGTCATGCTTGATTTCTGTAGTGCTGCCAATAGCTTCCTCTAGTTTACTGTACAGTATTAGTGGGCTTGTTGACACGACATTTTCGTTGCAGCCATCCAAAAAAGGCCTAATTTTAATTCCTTTTCTCTGTTGCACACGTATTGACTCTCTTCTTTGTACTGTAAATAGGTGACTTGAAAAGTTTTATTTTTTAATAAATATATTCCTTGTTGTGTGCTTTAAAAGTGGTAAAAATCATTATCTGGCTATTTATAACTTCTCCCTGGGTTTTTTGGTTTGTTTTCTTCTTGGGGTGGGGGTGGAAACGGGGGCTCTTGTGTTGCTCTGGTTTGCATTTAGTTCTTTTTTCCTAATGTTCCCTGGGTGAAGCTGTTAGTGGGAAGGAATATTGAAGATGGGTTCCTTTTTTGAGTCAGTAGAGGTAACTAAGCTGTTGTCTTTCCTTTTAAAAACATATATACTGTGTACATATAGATACCTACCTCCCATTTGCACTTCTTGGGGGTTAGTACATACTTGGCAGTGAAACTCTGCCCCTGTAGACTGCAGTACTAACCTCATAAATTTAGAGGCCACACTAAGGGCCTTCTCAGGACTTCACTATGCCCCTATGGTCTCTGGCACAAAAGTTGGACCTGACCCTCTTAACTGTCTTAAGTCTTGTTTCTGAAGGAAATGTAACTTAGTCATTCCTTTTAATTCACTCTCCCCCCCAATCTCTTTATCTTTAGTTTTCAAAATGTGAAACAGTTTGAGATATCTTTGCACTTAAAATGGCCAGAAACTGATTGCTTATTTTTATGTATGCTTGACCTGTCCTAAAAACTCCCTCCAAACTGAAGGATACCTTTGACTCCTGACTCATGCAATGAATGATCAACACTCACCTTTAAATTTTGCTTTGAGCTGAGAAAGGGAATAGAGGAAGAGTAAGAAAATCTAAATTTATGAACATGTAAAAATTACTTTAGCCATAAGTCTGTCAAATGTACAAATCTTTTGGGATCTTACCAAATGTATTTTTAAAAGCAAAGCAAAAAAGAGATGTTTGGCTTTAATGAGAAAGGTGGGAGGAGAGGAAACAAATCTGAATTTGGCTGGACATGGCGGTCATTGTTAACTTAATGGACTTCTAAGCTCAGCTCAATGATTTTTTTCCCTAATTGTCTGACTTTCTAAAATCATTATCTTTATACATATATATGTATATATATACATATACATATGTGTATATATGTGTGTATATATATACACACACATGCACACAAATATCTGATAGATTATGTATAGATAACACTGTATATAAAGCTGAATTTTAAAGACTTTCACTACTGAGATTAGGCACTTCATTCTGGAGTGTCATGCCTATCCTATTTCTGAGGTCTCTAGTTCTCTTATCCCTTGTCCAGATTGCCCACTACAAATTTCCTAACAAACTGTGAAGCCATGCGATTAGACGGTGAACTTTAGCCCAAATGACTGCATTAATAAAAGTCTGGTGTATAGTACATATTGTCATGGAAATACTGTTGTTCAAAACTATTGAATTGCAAGTGCTCTGACCATGCACTTTCTTGGTGTGTATCTTATTGTACCAGGTTGCTGTGACTGAGACAGTAAAAGTATATCTGACTTTTAAATGGAGGTGTTTTGCATTTGATTTCTATCAAGATAGGTGAAGTGATGAGAGATGATTTTAAAAATAAAATGTCTTCCACTGTTGTTAATGGAGATTTCCCTCCCTCCTTTTTGGCTTCATTTTTTTTTTTTGAGGGGGTTTGGAGAGATTGCTCAAATTTAGATGTAGTTATAAAATCCCAGGGCACTATAAATCAGTTTAACAAGCATTTATTTATAGTCCAGGTAGGAGCTGGGGATACAAAGACAAAAGCTAAACAGTTCTGCCCCTACAGAACTTTTGGGGGAAATAACACATAAATATAAAATATATACAAAATGAATAAACTGGAGTGGAAAAAGAACACTGGTAAAGGTAGGGGGATCAAGAAATGCCTTTTATAGAAGCCAGGACTTGCAAGAGGCAGATGAAGAGTTAGGACATTCCAGAATTGAGGGACAGCCTGTGCAAAAGCACAGAGGCACCAGCTGGAATGTTTATAGGGATCAGCAAGTAACCTAGCTTGGTTTGATCATAGAATTCAGAAGCAGCAGAGGAAATGCTGGACCTGTAGTCAAGAAGAAATAGCTTCAAATTCCATTGATCCTTTGCCTCAGCTCACCTGAAAAAGGAGGGGGTTGGACTTACTGACTTACAAAGTCCCTTCCAGCTTTAAATCTGTACCTATGATGGGGGAAGAAGGCATATGAAATCAGTCTAGAAAGCTAAATTAGAACCATGTTCATTTTGCATGCCAAACAGGAAGGCAATAGGGAACTCTTGAAACTTACTGAGCAAGGAAGTGACGTGGTCAGACCTGTGTTTTAACTATCAATTTGAGGAGGAGACAGAATGGAAGAGTGAAAGACTGGAAACAAGAAGACCCATGAGGGCCTGAATTATAGTGGTGGCTGTGAGTGGAGAGAAGGTGATGGAAACTGAATTAATAAGACTTGGTGACTGATGAGATTTGGAGTGAGGAGAGGGCTGAATGAAGAACTGATAAATGATTATCTGGATGGAAACAGGGATGCTAAGTCAGTCCTCCCTAAGATGATCAGCAAGCCGGGACTCTACTAGTTCTGTAGGAGAAGGAGGAATATTAAGTTCAGTTTTGGATGCTTAAGACACATGGGATATGCAAGTAGAGATGTGACTGCCAGTTGAGAGATGGAGGACTGAAGCTTTGGAAACTATCTTGGCTGGATATGTAGATTTAGGAGTCATTTGCATAGACATGATGGTTGAACCTGTAGGAGCTGATGAAGTTGGTAGAGAAGAGGGGGCCAGCTAGGTGGTGCATTGAATGGAGCACCAGCCTTGGAGTCAGGAGGATCTGAGTTCAAATTCAGCCTCAGATACTTGACACACTAGCTGTGTGACCTAGAGCAAGTCACTTAACCCCAACTGCCTTGCCGTCCCCCCTCCAGAAAACCCCCCACAAAAAAGAAGAGGGCCTAGAATGAGCCCAGGGGTACCCTCTTACAATGGGCTAGAGACTGAGTAGTACAAGTAGGAGAAGAATGAGAGAATGTCACGCCATAGAGGAAAGGATGTGGAATGAGAAGGCAGTCAACAGTAGGCTGGCTGTTGATTTGGTTCTTTTCAGTTGTGTCTGACTTTCTGTGACCCTAATTGGGGTTTTCTTGGCAAAGACACTGGAGTGGTTTGCCATTTCCTTCTCTAGTTCATTTTACAGATGAGGGACTGAGGCAGACAGGGTTAAGTGACTTGACCAGGGTCACATAGCCAGATGTGAACTCAGGAAGATGAGTCTTTCTGACTTCAGGCCCAGCATTCAGGCCACTGCCCACCTAGCTACCCCATTACTGCACAGACATCAAGAAAAATGAGGCATGAGAAAAGAATGTTCAGCTGGAAGGGCCTTGGATAACTACTACTTGAGAAAGAAGGCGGCTTGCCCCAGGTTGGTGGCAGCACTGGGTTAATAATTCCTGTCTGCCTCAAGTTGGGGTTATTAATACCATGCATGGGTGAAAGGGCTTTGGAAAAAAAAAAGATAAATGTGAGATTGTTACTAATAAGACTTGTAAAATCACAGAAAATAAAAGCTTGAAGAGATTTTTAGAAACCACTTTTCCCTTAAAAATATTTTTGATTTTGTTTTTACATCACTCACTTTCCAATGACTACTTTCTCCCAAAAGAGAACCCTCTCACAACAAGTCAATAAAAACAAAGTACATTGCCCATATCTGAAAATATATGTCGTGCTCATTGGAGAGGGTAGAAGTTCTTCACCATCAGGCCTCTGAAATCACCTGGACACTGCAATGATCAAAGAGTTCTGAGTATTTAGCTTTACTATTGTGGTTACCTTATAAATTATCCTCCTGGTTCTGTTTATTTTGCTCTACTTTATTCATCTGTTCATACAGTTGCCTTCCCAATTTTCTCTGAATTCTTCACATTCATCATTTCTCATGGTGCAGTAATCCATCATACTTAGAGATTGTTTAGCCACTCCTCAATTGATGCTCACCTACTTACTGCCTTCCTTCTATAAAAAATTTTTTACACACGGGACCTTTCCCTCCAATTTGTCTCTGTAGGTTATATGCCCATTAATAGTATTCATGAGTTAACGGGTTATTTTTTGTTCTGTGGTGTTTTAAAAGTATAATTCCAAATTCAGTTCCCAGATTAGTTGGACCAGTTCACCCTGAGAAACTATCTTATCTAACTCCCTCATTTTACTGATGAGGAAGCCAAGGTCCAGAAAGGAAAAGTGATTTGCCTAATGTCACCTATCAAATTATTAGCAGGGCCCTTCAGTGTGATCCAGGTCTCCAAATTCCCAGCCCAAGTAATCTTTCCTCTCAACTATGTTGCCTCTCTTTTCAATATCCAGTCCTCATTTTGCCTGTCTCAGTGATATACTAGACATCTTTAGCTCTTCTCCTTTGATGGGACTCCCCCTGAGCCAACCTCCTCTAGTCCCTAGGACCATCAGCTTGCTGTGGCTTTCTTAATTCTATAGGAAGCCTTTGTTCATGCAGCCCAGTTAAGCCACCTTCAACAAGACTTGCTTTGGGAGTCTGTGATAGAGAGCCCAGCAGAGCACTTTGCTATACTGTGGATTTCAAGGCATGGCTGTAGTTGGATACACTGTGGATTGTAGGTGCCTTTGCACCAGTTCAAGAGCAGATTGCTTGGTTTACATATGTTTGAGATTTCAAAAAACCCTAAAAGACCTGCATATTTAAACACTCTAGGGATTCAACAGCATAACATTTAACTCTTCTGCCAGCTCATCTTTTTTGCCCATCTGTGAACTACATAGTAATGTTGTGTGAGCAAGTACTGTGGGATTTTAAGTTGAAAAGGCCTAGGCTCAAATCCTGGCTCTTCTACACTACCAACAGTGACATGGGCAAATCACTTCTGAGCCTGTTTCCTCATGTGTGAAATAAAGAGGTTGAGATGGGTGACCTCTAAAGTCCTTTCTTGGCTGTGTGGCCCCAGGGAAGTAGTTTTGCCTTTCTGAGACTATTTCCTTATCTGTAAAATGGGACCTTTAGAAATGATGTAGTCAACACTTTTGAAGAGATGGCATAACCCCTTGAGCTTCCTCCCTTTTCCCTTTAAAAAATAAATTACTGATATAGTTTTTTCTTACACTGTCTAAATTTCTTCCAGTATTCTCCCTCTTCCACTCCCAAAATGCCATTCCATATAACAATGTTTTTTAAAGACAAATAGGAAGAGGAAATCATTAGCAAAACATTCTTAATATCAAAAAAGACTGAAGATAAATGCAATGTTGCACACCTGTGAACTTCCCACTTCTGCAAAGGAGAAGAGTTTATCCTCTCATATCTCTTCTTTGGGACCAAGCTTGTTCTTTGTAATTTTGCAATATTCACTTTACATTGTTTCAAGATGGTGAGTAGTTCTTTCCATTTGCATTGTTATAGTCACTGTGTATACTGTTTCTTGGCCCTGCTTACTTCACTCTCCATTAGTTCATTTAAGTCTTTCCGTGCTTTTCTGTATTCACCATGTTGTCTTTTTCCTCGTTAAATCATGTCTTTCCTCCCCCTTTCCCGCTGCTATTACATGGCTGGTTGTCATATTAGAGGAAGCATGGAGTTGTCTGTAATATGGGACACCTTCTCAACCATGGCAGCCCAAAATCTAGTCAAATCATCTGTGGAGAGAGTCCTTTTAAGGGTAAGGAAACTTAAAGTCAAGGCCCTGTCAAGAGGAGGCCTCTGGTACAATGCATCTATATAACCAGGTTGTGGTTTGTCCTTCATTCTCAAAGAGGACCAAGAGAAGATGACATGACTTGCAGTTGACTTTGATTTGAGTGAGGGAGGGCTGTGCAAAGACACCAGCCTCCCTTTCTCCTCTAGAGCCATCTGGGTCCAATGGCCAGATGTGGACCTGGATGACTGGAGATGGCCAAGGATGCAGTGGCAGATCTCGGCCCTTTTAAGCTAAGGTCTTTTCAAGTTCTCATTTTGACTGAGGTGTTCCCTCCCACCCATTGAATGAATGAACCTCTTTAAGAATTGAGTCAAAGGAGGGTGTTTTTAATTTAAAAAAAAATAAAATTAAAAAAAAAAAAATATATATACATATCAAACTGGGAGGGGAAGACCCTCAGGGTTGCTGGCCAAAAGAGACAGTTACTATTTACATTCACTCTGAGCCAAGAGGGCCCAAAAAATAACTAATAAGTAAGTGGTACAATACATGAAATCCAGAGTGAATTGGGTTTAAGGCTTGGTCTTTCAGAAAGAAATCTAGCCAGTAAAACCCAAGTTAACCAGCTAGATGGGAAGGGAGAGCTTGGGGGTGAGTAGGCAGGAGACATTTTATAAACTTTAAAGTTCTATATAAATGTTAACATGCTACATGGGAGGGTTAATATACATTAGCTCATGGCTGTCATGGGTCTCTGTGGTCTACACTGGCATGTCACTGTGAAAAATAACAAAGTACTAAAGTTGCAGAATACAAATGGGGAACTTCTGAGTCTCTGGGTAACAAAGGTAAATGCTTGGCCAATGATTTGCAAAACTACCTGTGCATTAGAGCCCAATAATGTGCCTTAGGGTTCACTAACATTTATTTTTATTTAAAAATAGATAACTAGGCTCCTACATCATTGTTTCCTATGTGTTTCTGTAACACAATGTGCCTAGATTTATGCATGGAAAAATTCCAGCATAGTGGCTATACATCATGTTTAGTCATCCAGCTTTCCCCCCATTTCAATCCCAGTATCATAAATCATCAATAAACAGACTCACAGTAGTAAAGAAATGAGTTACTAACAACAAACAAAACCTATCACAGCTTATTTATTTGGAGGGAGGGAGAAAAATATGAGGAAAAAACCCTTAACTTTTGCTTGTTTCCACAAATTAAAATGCCTTACAGGATTAAAAAACAAACCAACCCCACTATCCCCTGCACTCTTAGAAAGTGAAGGACTTAATAATAATAATACCCCAGTACAACAATGAAAACTTTCCAAAAGCTGTCATATGGAGATGTTAAAATGACTTTGGTATCAGCAACAAACCAGCCCAAATATGCAGAAGGCAGCAAGGGAGTCAGGCCCTCCCTCATCATCAGAGTATTTCCCTCAGTGCCCAGGAGGACAAGGAGGCTAAAGTGCACATTTCTTTGCATGCATTTGTTTTACAGCTACCCATCTTGATCTTATTGCCTTACTAAACATAGTATCATGAGGGCCAGGACGATAACTTACCCAAATTATGTTCTTCCCTAGCATCAAGCATGATGCTCTGTAGACAAGGCAAGTTTTTAATAAATGGCTGTTCAGTTTCTTTGTTGAATTCGGTTAAGTGGCTTTTGTGAGATGTATCTCAAAGGCAATAACTAATTGGCTGCAGTTTTTTTGCTGTTACCATGTGGGTCTGTCATCATCCTTTCCATGTAAATATGGAAGATGGACCATATCTGACTCAGGCCGGCAACCTGTGAAATGAAATCTGCTACTGAAGCAACTTTGCAGGTAGCTATCAGACAAGGCCAACAGCAAGTGATGGATGCCAGGCCAGGAGACAAGGGCTGACTTCCTTTCCACTGCTCTCTGGGAAGCCATAGTTAGCCAACAGGAGAGGGGACAGGCCAAAACTGGGGAAAGCCTCACTCACCTAACCCTCCATTTACCATCACACCATAAACCCAAAGAAGAGGACATTTTTTTCCAGTTCCTCTTCATGCTTTATACAAGCTATTATGTTTGTGCTGTTTCCTATTTCTGAATGATGTCACTCAACTCAAAGGTATAGGCTACTAGATTCAAGAAAGTGGTTAATTAATTAGTCATCGGTTAAAAAAAAAATCTCGTTAGCAGTTTTCTGTACTGACGGCTGGCCAGTGGTGATCTGGTCTTGCATAGCACTCCACTAACATTATTTATAAGTGACATTTTCTTACTTATGTGGCTAACATTACTTGCTTAAGTTATTCCCCTTCTATGGGCCTTAATTCCTCCTCTGTAAATGAAGTGGTAAGAAAGATGATCTTGAAGGTTGTTTCTAATTCTGAAAATCCTGTTAAAAAAGGCTTTCCAATTTTTAACTTCTCTTAGTCACTTAAAAAATGTTCAATCCTACCAGCAGTACACAAAATACAAATAAATTAATGAAGAAATAAGTTACATTCAAATGCGTATTTTTGGTTCCACAGAAATGTCATTTTTTAAAAATCCACCAAAACTTTGTCACTGTTTTCTTTTATATACGTAAGAAAATTCATTTGCTTCAAATAACTCACTAGGCACAATCAATCACTGCTTCAACTCCATGCAAATGCTTTTCATAGTTGTGCTAAATCTGCATTCTTCCAGCAGAGGGCAGGAAAGCTCCACTGGTGTTATATAGAGGCATAATCTTAGCTTTTAACAAGGCCTGCCTCTTAATAAACAAATAAAAGGTTCCCTCTCCATAAGGCTTTATGTACATGAATTTGCTCCAGTGTAATTTCCATTTCACAAACCAGGAAGGAAAAACATAGAATGGTTTAGTTAAGGAAGAAAGTTCTGGTGATTGAGGCAGGATTCTAATCCTCCATTCTAATGGAGACATTGCTATTTCCTGGTATGTGTATAGTTCTGATTGTAATCACTGGAGCATTTTTTAAAATGTTTCTATTACCCATAAACTTTAAAGGAATACATAATCAATAACGTTGATAAGCTTTCAAAGTCAGCTAAATTCAGGGCTCAGGCAAATTCTGGGAGAAAATTTAAATGACAAATCAGAGTCAGAAGTCTTGATAGATGTACCTTACTTGACATAGTTTCCATGGGTGAAGGTAGAGGTGGAGGGAGAATGCTTTAGGGACCAGAATCTCTGATTGTCAGGACCCTTCTATTATGGACCACAGTTATGCAGAGGCATTTGGTATAGTGGATGGATGGGTAGATTTGGAAGCCCTGGGTTTGAATTCCTCCTCTGATACTTGTGAGCTGTGTGACCATGGGCAAGACACATATAGAACTTCTCTGAGCTTTCGTTTCCTCATCTATAGAAAAACAACAGCAACCACTAGTAAGTACCTACCTTTATAAGATGTGGTGAAACTCAAGTAAGATAATATATATGTAAAGCACTTTGCCAATTTCTGAGCATTATATAAATGTCAACCAGCATTATTATTAGAACTTATCATTCAGGGTCCCCAGACATTACTCTGAGAAAATCATATATACCATTTCTTATAGATTCAAGTTCTACGGTAGTGAAGACAATATTGACTGCAAAAGGCAATATGCAAAGTCATTATTTACTGATTCATCTCATTGTTAAACAGTAGGAAAATGCCCATATAAGGGGATTTCAGTCTTTTACATGACAGTCTTCCTTATTTGTGTAAATCTTCTTACCCCGCCCCTCATGCCTCAGATATTTTAGCATGAACATAAAAACTGAAGCATGGTGATGCTAGAATACTTGGGGTAATTTTGTGTAGGAAAGTATATCTTCTACCTCCTCAAAACAGGAAAAGAGGAAAGGTAAGGATTTGTTCCAAAAAAATATAATTTCACTTTTCAGTCACAAAAAAAGAGAAAGATATGTAAAGTATTGGTTAGACTGTAAACTCCACTATGTTGAGTACTAGGTCTAACCTTTCCCAGTACTATTTGATGATCATTGTTGCTCCCTCCTAATATATTGCTCAATACAAAGAAGAATTATCTATCTTAATCAGCCAAGAGGTTGAGTCTACCTGCCTTTCATTTTGCATACTACCCTGAGTGAGTAAAGGACATTAATATGAACAAATCATCCTACCTGTGATAAATGTTTTTTTCCCTAAAAAGGTGAATAAAATTAAATTGTACTCAAGCCAACTAACTAAGTAAGATTTTAGTGACAAAGTAAGGCTGAGTGAAGTGTGTGCCAGAATAATCTATAGGTGGCTTTGTGAATTTTACTTCAAACTGATGTGATTTGTTTCTCACTACTCCAAAGTTGAGGGTAATGTAAAAGGACATTAGCTGGTCCCTGCCCCTGAAATTCAGAATACTGTGGTGAAGGCCAGAAGTCTTGTTTAATATTTTATTTTATTTGGAGATAATGGGTCCAGGCCTGAGATTTCATCAGTGAAAGGAGCTCCCAGTGTAGAAACTCCTCCAACAACATAGATTGGCAACTCATCTGAAATTTATAATCTTAAAGAGTTATTAGCTCCCTGGGACACTAGCTGTTCACAAAGTAGTTCCATAACTTACCATGATCACACAACTATCTATGTCTCAGAGGAAGGATTTGAATCCAAGTTTTCATAAACTTCAATACCAGCCTAACCCTGCCATGCAGCTTCTCACCATTTAGTAGATTTTTTTTTTTACGGATTGCTCATCTTTTTGTTTCTCAAGAGTATGGGTACCCTAAGTAGAAATATACAGATTTCAAAGATATTTTAAATACTTTGTCACTTAAAAGGGAATTACTTTTGCATGAACTGGGGCACATCTATATTGGGGTTGAGGGCCTGGAAGCAATGAGGTAATGCCTAGGACCTGTAAGTGTAGACAGATGTTTGTCTACACAGGTGGCAGGAAGAAAAGTGAGGAGAGTTGTCCCAACAGCCTAGAAAAGACTTTCAGGTCCTTCTTCTTAAGGAGATCTCAAGGTTATCAGAGCAGTAACCCTGGGATTTAGGTAAAGATTTGTATTGTTTACATGAGCTTCTCTAGGGGAAATAGGGTAGTTTTTGGTGTCACTTTCATTCACCAAATGATGCAGCTAATAAAAACAGATAAGGTAAGAAAAGTGCTGCTGAAGATAGCTATGCTGGTTAAAGGGGATGGTGGGAATAGCAACAAGAATGATGGAATGATAGTGGAGAGACTTTGCAGTTGCCTGGCTAAGCCTGGTGGTGGTAAGGCAAGTGAGATTGCTTTGGTAAGCTAAGGAACAAGAGGAATTAAGAGAAATGTGGTAGAGAAGTGGTGACTTCCACAACATTGTGACCAGAGAGCTTCCCTCTAGCACATCTCCTGTGTCAGAAATCAGATATGGTAACTGGAAGGATCTTTATGCTTTTTAAAAGTATACATATATCGAAACATAGATGTTGATCAACCAATATAAATCTGTACATTTGGCACTCTTTAGAAACAA
This sequence comes from Gymnobelideus leadbeateri, assembly GCA_011680675.1. Classification (NCBI taxonomy): domain Eukaryota; kingdom Metazoa; phylum Chordata; class Mammalia; order Diprotodontia; family Petauridae; genus Gymnobelideus; species Gymnobelideus leadbeateri. The sequence goes on along the minus strand of WOXC01008450.1, from coordinate 366,885 downwards.
GAACTAGAATTTCAACTATAAGCAGTGTAACATTTATGAGAGGCACACTTCCTAGTCACATTTGAAGAAATGGAACTTGCATCTGGTTAAGGGTTCAAATGTAAACATTCATAGTATTTCCTGGGGAAACTAGCTGCCTGTCAACCTAAGATTCTGCACATGGTGTCAACATGTTAAACAAAAAAGACATCATCAATTTTATTTCTTTGGAGTACTGAAAAAAAAATAGGAGGCATCAAAATATGTTGCTTTGTCATTTCCAATAAAACTGCTCTTTGTGTGGACTGAAGTACCTTAGTATTTTGTGGTTATAGGTCTGGTGGTTGTTTTTTTGAGGGGGAGGCTATCCAAGACATAGCTGGCTTCCAGTCCTACACATGCAGATGTTTGCTCATGTTAAGATTATGCCTGCCAACTCAGCATGCTTCCTCCTGAGGGCACAATGAAAACATTTGACTAGGAAAGGCTGAGACCAATGAAAAGGCATCCCCACACACTATTACCTAGTCCTACCACTGTTTGCTGGTCACTTTTAATGTGCAGGGTCATAAATGACAAGATTCTTCTTTACAAAAAGCCACACAATTCACAGCTTGACCTATGACAGCTCCCAGCTGGGAACCAATAAGGAAAAATTCTACAGAGAATGTGCTACACACTCTATCTTGTAGAGTTGTCAAACAAGTATTGATGTAAGACATTTATGGCAAACACCCAAAAAGGAAAATAAGAGGGAAAGAACACATATTTCAAAGCAATCATCTTGGCTTGGAGGTCTGGGAAATTCTAGGTTAAAATCCATCATTCACTGTTTTTAAGCCACTTAGCTGTCCTTCAATACCACAGCAATTATAAACAAAATGAGTTCATCTGAGGAGGTTGTACTTAACAGTATCTGTATGTGCAGCATACTTACATACAGGGCTGCCTCCGGGGAGGCATAAGCTTCAAGGTTTCTTACAGCTTTTAGCATCAGACCTTGTATATGACTAAACATCTCAATGATGGTGATCTCAGTGGTAACTGTCCTAGAGCCTCTTCAGCATTAGAGCAGCTCCTGTTCATCATCCTCTGAGCCAGACGGTCCCTGCCGCACTTCCTCATACCATTTGTTGGTAAGAGTTTTCATCTGAATTCGACCATGATGTAAGTCCTGAGGTAGAAAACAAGAGAACTGCTATCATAGCAGGTTTGTACTCACGGATCAAAACAAATGCAGCAAATAAAACATTTGCTAGGGCTTGCAAATAATGACCGTAAATGGCCATATATATCCTCATGTTTATGACAGAAGACATGGTGCTGTTCAGAATTCAAATAGGACCTATAGAAATCAAGATAAGCAACAGGAAAATGTATACATACATCCAACCTAATGTTAGTTTTGCACAGTACCTGGTACATGGGAGGTGTTTAATAAATGTTTATTGATTTGATTAATTAACTGGTTCTATGAAAACACAATATTAGGGGAAACAGCCATATATAGGTATGTTTGTGTACATATAGCAAAGCAGTATGGTGACTGTAAGATAGTAAAAATGTCCAAAACTAGCTCATGTAGAGAGGTTCACACTGACTCAAGGCAAAATGCTACCATGTTGAGAATCAAATGGTAACTTTGATCATTACCAACTATCTAATTTTTGCCTCAATACTGGCCTAACATCACTATAATGAATGAGGAAGTATTACAATGGGGTTTGGGTATGATGTAATATATTAAAGACACTATAAAATGAGATTAGCTGGATTAATGTTAAAAGAGGGTATGCCTGTACCATACTAAAATAGATCAAGTCTGTATTTGAAAGCCAGGCCAAAGCTTACAATAAACCAGTCTGAAGCTTGTCTGAAAGCAGGAAGAATTTTACTAGACTTTGCATTATCAGCGCCAAATGGTAAAGGAACTAAAGGGTAAAAGCTCTGAGCCAATTCACTGTCAGACTCCTGCACAACTGTTAGATTTATATACAGATCCAGAGCTCAGATTTAATAATCAACTCACTACACCTCTCACTAACTAAAATAAAACTAAATTAGCAAGTAAGATTGTCTATTATTAGCTTAGTAAATATAGAAGTTAGAGAAAAACAGCAGATGCTAAATTCAACAAGCATTTCACACCATAGCTTCCAATCCTACAAGTTCTTTATGAGAAAAAAAAATAAAAGTTGCTTGTTTTCTACAGTTCAAATATAAATGGTCTACCTGAACAGCCTCCAAATACATCTCAATGTTGAGACAGTCCATGTGGGATAAGTGCATGCCTAAAGGGAATGTTGACACAGCACATGTAGGGGAGTCACTCTTACAACACAAGAGTAATGAAACCTACTTCCTGGGTCAGCCTCCGAGTGAGAAAAGGATTCAGATACTTTGCATCAAACCACATAAAACCCTTGAGATCCTGGCGCTTGATATAATGGGCTTCATACTCTTCTTCTGTGAGCTCTGAAAGATGTTCAGACTCAATGGTGTTACCCTAGGAAAAAAAGGGAGCACAGCTGTTATCTCAACTTCCCTGGAAACCTGAAAAGCAACAGTTCTTCCTGTCTCCATCAGCTGGAGTACATACATTATTTCTATGTTAATCATCCAATGGAGCAATGACCTCAGCTGTTTCAAGAGAAAGTGATACACAAATAATAGTTTGTACCCTGCTAGGATCCATAACTATGTTCTAGATGAAGATGTTTGTTGAAGGAGTCGTGCTAAAATCCCTCAAAATAATCAATAGGAGCTGGGCACAGATTAATATAATTATCACTCATTCATTACCTATGTGAGGGAGGTGGAAATCCAAACCATTACCAAAAAGTAAAAAACTCCCATAGTAAGGGTTCTGAACCTGGAGTCCATGGACCCCCAAACAGTCTGTCAAGAGATTTCAGGGAGTCTATGAACTTGGATAGAGAAAAAAATTACATCTTTCTTTTTAGTAACCTCTAACTAAAATTTAGCATTTCCTTTAATTATGAATGTAGGAAACAAAACATCCTAATAGAAGTTCATAGGTTTCAACTAGGGTGACAAAGCTCTTTTTGTGGTGTCAAAGAACAGGAAATTGAGGGTATACCCATCAGTTGAGGAATGTTGGAACAAATTGTAGTATATTGTGATGGAATAGCATTGTGCTAGAAGAAATGGTGAAGGTGATGGTTCATAAAAATCTGAGAAGAAACGATGAAACAGAAGTGAGCAGAACCAAGAGATGACTGTACACAGTAACAACAATGTTGTAATAAATCATCAACTGTGAACAACTTAGCTGCTCTGATCAACACAATGATCCAAGACAATTCCAAAGGCCTCATGATGAGAAAATCCTATCCACTTCAGAGAGAACCAATGGACTCTGAGTGGAGTTTAAAAACGAATGTTAAAAAATATTTTAAAAATTAATAAAAAAGAAAAGCAAAAAAGTTAAACAGAATATGTGTACATGGGAAGACTAATAAGCCAGTATAGTGGACGCAGATCCTACAGACAAAAACTAGGACCTCTGTTTTCACGGTGCACTAGATGGTTGTAGAGACATAATGGGATATAATGGAGAGCAAGCTGGTCTTAGGTTCTCTCCTATGATTTTGTGATCCCTGGGCAAGTCATGTAACCTCTCAGTACCCCTAAAACTCTCTTAGACTAGAAGCTATGGAAGAGGTGCTTATCTGCACTGGCAGGAGGAGCTCTTCACTGACTGCTTTTTACAATGATGAGACCTAGGTCTTATTAGGTAGCATAGTGGGTAGTGTGCCAGGCCTGGAGACAAGAAGACCCGAATTCAAATTCGGCCTCAGATACTTACTAGTTGTGTAACTTAATCTCACTTAAGCCTCAGTTTCTTCATCTATAAAATGGAGGTGATAATGCCACTTACCTCTAAGGGCTATTATAAGGGAAAAAATGAGTTTATAATTATAAAGTGCTTAGCACAGTGCCTGGCACAAAGTAAAAACTATAAAATGTGGTGGTTCAACTTTTTCAGCTATGTCTGAGTCTATGTGACCCCATGGACCTCTGTCCATGGGACTTTCTTGGCAAAGATACTGGAGTGATTTGCCATTTCCTTCTTGTGGCAGAATTTAAGTGACTTGTCCAAGGTCACATAGCTACTAAACATCTGAGGCTAGATTTGAACTCTGGTCTTCCTTACTCAAAGCCCAATGTTCCACCCATTGCACAATGTGGCTGCCTCCTTCCCTACCAACATATGAACATTAGCTATTATTATTTTTTTTTAAAGACAACTGTTTATGACTACTGCACAAGAGGTACAGTCACTACTATTGACAACATCGATTGTGTAGAGGTCTAGTGTCAGTAAAAAGGAAACTTTTCTGTAACTATGGCAAAACAAAAATTTAACTAAATAAAATGAGCCTCAAAGCAGAGATAATCCAATTGCCCTTTCCCAAGCTATGATGACAGAATAAATCTATGAGCAAGAGCCATGGTTCACTTCATTCTCAGGGCTGCCAATGTTATGAAAGGGGAAGGACATTTTCTTTTAGATTTCTTGATTAAGAGGACATCATACAGAAAGACAGCATCATGTAGTCTAAAGAGTCCTGGAGGGGTGGCTAGGTGGCGCAGTGAATAGAGCACTGGCCCTGGAGTCCAGAGGACCTGAGTTCAAATCTGGCCTCGGACACTTAACACACTTATTAACTGTGTGACCTTGGGCAAGTCACTTAACCCCAATTGCCCTGAAAAAGCAAAAAAAAAGAAAAAAGAGAGAGTGAGTCCTGGAATTAAAAGATCTGGGACCAAGTGCATTTACTACATTTTAGTTGTGGTGCTTCCCTTTGAGTCTCAGTTTCTTCATCTGTAATACAGGGATAATAATGCCTGCTCTGGCCACCTCACAGGGTTTGGTGAGGATCAAATGAAACAATTTTTGTGAAGTGCTTTGTCACTCTTGATGTATTTGGAGGAGAGTATGTTCCAGATTTTGGGGGGAATATTTATACCAATTTTTCTTACTATTCTACCTTACTAAAATAGTCATTTCTAAAGGCTAAAAAAAGTGCTTTGTCAGTTATAAATCAATATATAAATCTAAGTTATGATATAAAGCTAGCCTGGAATAGCAGAAATCATAAATGGAAGTAGTATCATACAATGAAACAATATTCCTCAGTGATTCAAGTTACACTTTCAATACAAACCATTTTTTCTGTTTTACTGAGATTGATATCCTTCTTATTTCTTTTCCGGGCTTTTGAATCTTCGATGTCAATCAGTCTAATAAGGGGCATTGTCCCTCCTCCAAGCAGCAGGATGGTGAAGAGCACGATGATGATGGTAGTTGTCCCAATGAGCTGCCGTTTCTCTATAGGTTCCAGGTCCAAATGAAGACTCAGGGCATAAGGAATTGCTCCACGTAAACCTGTCCACAAATAATAAAGAATAATTAAAGGAGAAATGAAGGGGGTAAAGGAAGAAAAACAAAACAAATGCTATCCTAGACAGCTTCAGAACTAAAGAGAGGCAATCTGGTATCATGATGGAAGCACAGAGCTGTGAAGTCAAGAGGCCTGGGTTTTAGTCCTTGATCTGCCACCAACTCACTGAGAGACCTGAGGCAACTCACTTCACTCTGATCATAACTTGTCTTATTTCTCTTTAAAAGGACAGGACAAAACTAGATAATCTCTTAGGAGCAGATCCTCCTAGCTCTGACATCTCTGTTTTAATATACCTTCCAGCTCCAAGATGCTATCATTCTAGTAATGGCTACTCAGATGAAGGCCCATCAGGGAGGGAGAAAGGGAATAAACATTGATATAGTAATGTCTAATAGCACAGTGTCAGGCACTGTGCTAAGCACTTTACAAATATTATTTTATTTGATCTCTAAAATAATCCTTTGAGGTAGGTGCTGTTATTACCCCCATTTCTTAGTTAAGGAAACTGAGGCAGAGGTTAAATGACTTGCCCAAGGTTGAAAAACTAATATGTCTCTGAGGTCAGATTTGAATTTAGATCCTCCTGACTTCATACTGACTTTATGAGAAATCAAGATACTATTAAATAGATCCAAATAAATGAAAAAATGGAAGGCAATGTGAAATATTTCACTGGGAAAACCACTGACCTGGAAAATAGATCCAGGAGAGATAATTTAAAAATTATTGGACTACCTGAAAGCCATGATAAAAAAAAAAAACCTATAAATCATCCTTCAAGAAATTCTCAAGGAAAATTGCCGTGATGTTTTAGAACCAGAGTGCAAAACAGAGGTTGAAAGAATCCACCAATCACCTCCTGAAAAAGATCCCCAAAAGAAAACTACTAGGAATATTATAGTCAGGTTCTGGAGTTCCCAGATCAAGGAGAAAATATTACAAGCAGCCAGGAAGAAACAATTTGAATATTGTGGAAACACATTCAGGATAACACAGGACCTGGCAGCTTGTACACTGAGGGATCAAAAGGCCTGGAACATGATATTCCACAGGTCAAAGGACCTGGGATTAAAACCAAGAATCACCTACCCAGCAAAACTGAGTATCATGTTTCAGGGGAAAATATGGTCATTCAGTGGATTAGTCTTTCAAGCATTCTTGATGAAAAAAAAAAAACAGTTTTGAATAGAAAATGACATTCAGATACAAGAAGCAAGAGAAGCATGAGAAAGTAAACAGGGAAAAGAAATCATAAGGAATTTATCAAAGTTGAACTATTTACATTCCTACATGGAAAAACGATAATTATAATTTATGAAACTTTTCTCAGTATGAGAATAGTTGAAGGGAATTTAAAAAGATATATGTATGTGTGTGTATATATATATATATATATGTATGTATGTATATTTATATATGTGTGTGTGTATATATAGTCTTTATTAGAAGGTATATAGGCATAAGAATACATATGTGAATGTGTATATATATATATATATATATATATATATATATATATATATATATATGTTTATAGGTATACATAGATAGAGGGCACAGGACCAATTTAATAGGAAGGGATGATACTTAAAAGGTGAAATCAAGAGGTGAAAGAGGAATATAATGAGAGGAGATGGGGAGAGACAGAATGGGGCAAACTCTCATATAGAAGAAGCAAGGGAGGGTGGTACAGTGGAGGGGAAGAACAGGAGGGCATGGGGGAATGGGTCAACCTTATACTCATTGAATTTGGCTCAGGGAGGGAATGACATACACACAAAATACGGTATCTCACCCTATAGGAGAGTAGGGGGAAGGGGATGAGAGGGGGGATGTTGGAAGGGAAGGCAGACTGGGTGGGAGGGAAGTAGGAAGCACACACTTTTGAAAAGGGGCAGGACCAAAGTAGAGAACAGAACAAGTGGGATGGGATAGGAGGGAGGGAAATATAATCAGTCTTCTACAATATATCTCCTATGGTAATGTTTTGCATTAGCTACACATATACAACCTATATTGAATTGTTTATCTTCCCAGTAAGGGTGGGTGACAAGGGAGGAAGGGAATGAATTTGGAATTCAAAGTTTTAAAACCAAATGTTTAAAAATGTATATCTATATCTATATCCAAATCTATATCTATATATCTAGATACATATATATATATATATATATATATATATACTTTTTTACATGTAATTGGGAAATAAGAGGAGGGGATAACCTGGGGGACTGCTATTTTGGGGAGGCGGGTAGGGAAAAAACGGGGAGAAAATCTGTAACACAAAAACTGGCAGAAATGAAGTAAAAGAGAAGTTAATAAAGCATTTGAAAAACAAAAGAATCAGTAAAAAAAAAGGAGAGTATATGGGCATATGAATACATATATGAGGGTGTGTATAGATATGTACAGATATACATAGACAGAGGACACAGGACCAATTGAATAGGAAGGGATGATACTTAAAAGATGAAATTGAGAGGTGAAAGAGGAATATAATGAGAGGAGATGGGGAGAGACATGATGGGGTAAATTATTTCATATAAAAGAGGTAAGGGAATACTTACAATGGAGGGGAAGAACAGGAAAGCAAAAGGGAATGGGACAACTTTACTCTCACTGAATTTGGTTTAGGGAGGGAATGACATACACACTTAATAGGGTATCTTGCCCTACAGGAGAGTAGGGGGGAAGGGAATGAGAGGAGGGATGATGGAGGGGTGGCAGGCTGCGGGGGAGGGAAGTTAGAAGCACACACTTTTCAATAGGGACAGAGTCAAAGCAGAGAACAGAACAAGTGCGGGGTGCGATAGGACGGAGGGAAATATAGTCACTTTCACAATATACCCACTATGGAAATGTTTTGCATAGCTATACATGTACAACCTATATTGAACTGCCTATCTTCCCAGTAAGGTTGGGTGACTTTATGGGAGGAAGGGAAAGAAACTAGAATTTAAAATTTTAAAACCAAATGTTTAAAATATAGAAATATATATATTAAATATACATATATATGTATATTTTTTTTAAAGTTTGGCAGCTGTGTGGAAGACAGATTTAAAATGGTAAAAGATCAGAGGCAGGAAAACTAATCAGGAGGTTGCTGTGTCCCTCTTCTGATACATTATGGGGTCACAAAGAAAGTTGTCTTAACTCAATTTTACAAATTCAAAAAACATTTACTGGGGTGGCTAGGTGGCACAGTGAGTAGAGCACTGGCCCTGGAGTCAGAAGGACCTGAGTTCGGATCCAGCCTCAGACACTTAACACATGTAAACAAAAAACCTAGCCATGTGACCTTGGGCAAGTTACTTAACCGCAATTGCCCTCTAAAAAGCAAAGCAAAGCAAAACAAAACAAAACAAAACAAAACAAAAAAACATTTACTTAGCACATATGAGTTAGGCACTGAGAATACAAGAAAAAATGAAACAGACACTGCCCTTATTCTACTACAGCATATAACTTATACACATAAGTAAACACATAAGGTGTTTTATAAAGGAAGAAGTCACTAAAACCAGATGTCTCAAGAAAGACTTCACTTAGAAAATAGAAAGGAGACATGGACAGCTCACTTTTAGAAAAACAAAAGAGGGATTTTTAATGTTCAATTGGAGAAAGAGGACTATCAAAGAAGGGATACAACCCCACTGAGCAGGGTGGATGATGGAATGATAACTGATAATTTAAAAAGGAGCTTGCTCCAGTTACATGAGCAGACTAGACATTTTCTCCAATCCCCATGACATTTCAAACCTCTCCAAAACAGAAAATATGCACCATAGATAAAGCAACTCCTGCTCTTTTGAAGGTCTAGGACACCTAGAATACAAAAGAAGGTATAAAGCAAAAACAAAAACAAATCCCAAAATCTAAGAACTGACTCTAACTGACCTGACCTCACTCAGCATCCCACCCCTACCTTCCACACTACCAGTGGTGAGGCTACACTAGCTGACCCAAGGACACAACACTGGCTTACAAAAAAACCACCCCTACACCTCAGTCCCCCTCTTTCTGGGGCCATCAAGACTCCTAGGCTTTGGAGGTTTGTTCAGACCTCAACAGTCAACTTGGCCACAACCCTTCAAGAGTAAAAGCTTGTCCAGAGCTGCAATCTAGAAGCACCAGTGCAGCAAAGTTCTCAACTTACAGTACTAGGGGCAGAAAACTGAGGAACAGAGACAGTGGTACACATTGCCAGAAGTGCTGCACAACACTGCATCAAACCTAAGGGAAAGCACACAGAATCCATCTGGGGCCTGCTCTGACTACACAAAAGTTACTTGCAAAGTGAGGCTGGTGAATCATGAACCCAGTGTCAGAGGAGACTAAGAAGCCCCCAAGGAAATCACCATCAGGAAATAAGTGATAAGGAAAATAAGGAGGGGAAAAGACTGAAAATACAAGAGATTTTAGGAAGAAAACTCAAAGACCTTGAATATAAACAGATAAATATCAACAGGAAAAACAATAACAACATAAGGAAATACGGCCTTCAGATCTAGTTGAGACATCTATGAATAAATATTGTAAAACAGACCTGCACAACTTCGAAGTAAGTAGGGGACAAAATTAAAATAGGTTAAACTTCTTCAGGTCGCAGATGGGTTAGACTAGAGACAGATTGATGATGGTTAGTTGCCTTGGGTCACATCATAAACAGGAGAAAGTATGCAATGGCAACCCTACATTTTTCTTGGATTGCCTAAAATCTTCACTTGTGGCCTGTATGTCATGTAGGCCTGTTGTAAAATAAAGGACAATGATCCACTACCTAAGGAGACAGAAAACCCTGTGGAAGTTAAGGAGAACATGGAACCACAACATGCTATTCCTGAGTGGGTTAAAAGAGAATTATAAGAGCTGTGTCATACATAGCAAAAATAATGGGCAAAAAAGCTTGAATCTGTAAAGGCAAGCCTCATTAAAGAAACAAGAGAAATCAACAGATTGAGAATGTGAATTCAGAGAAGTGAAGGACAACCTAGAAGAAGAGATGCAAAAACAAAAATAAAAATATTAGAAGAAAATATGTTCACTATACAAATAAAACATACCAGTCTCAAAGAGAGGATGCAGAATGCAGAGACAATCTAAGGATCATAGGTCTCCCAGAAGAACACCCTTCAACTTCCAATTCTTTGCCACCAGAAAAGAACTGCCATGAATATTTTTGTAAATATAGGTTCTTTGCCTTTTTTATCTTTCTTTGAATACAGACCTAGTAGTTGTATTGCTAGGTAAAAGGGTATGTATGGTCTTATAGCCCTTTGGGTATAGTTCCAAATTGCTCTACAGAATGGCTGAATCAATTCACAACTCCACCAACAATGCATTAATGTCTCATTTTTCCCACATTCCCTCCAATAATATTTGTCATTTTCCTTTTCTGTCCTACTAGACAATCTAAATAGGTATGAGGTAGTACTTAAGACTTATTTTAATTTGCATTTCTCCAATCAGTAGTGAGTTATAGCATTTTTTTCATATGACCATAGATAGTTTTGATTACCTTAAAACTGCATATCTTTTGGTCATCTGTCAATTGGGGAATGGCTCTTATTTTTATAAATTGATTCAGTTCCCTATGTTTGAGAAATGAGACCTTTACCAGAGAAATTTGCTTATGATGATGAGATGATAAGAAATTGCTTATATTTTCACAGTTACTATTGCTTACTATATTTCCCTCCATCCTATTCCTCCCACCCCCATTTATTCTATTCTCTCTCTCCTTATAACCTGTCCCTCCTCAAAAGTGTTTTGTTTCTGACTACCTCCTTCCCCAATCTTCCCTCCTTTCTATCACTCCCATCACCCCTTCTCTTATCCCCTTCCGCTCCTACTTTCCTGTAGGGTAAGAGAGACTTCCATATCCAATTGAGTGTATATTTTATTCCTTCTTTGAGCCAATTCTGATGAGAGTAAGGTTCACTCATTCCCCTTAACCTTCCCCCTCTTACCCACCATTGTAAAAGCTTTTTCTTACCCTATTTTTGTGAATTAATTTACTCCATTCAACCTTTCCCTTTCCTTTTCTCCCAGTATATTCTCCTCTCACCCTTTAATTTTATTTTTTTTAGGTATCATCCCTTCACATTCAACTGACACCTGTATCCTCTGTCTATATATACTCCTTCTAACTGCCCTAATAATGAGAGAGTTCTTAGGAGTTACAAAGTATCACCTTCCCATGAAGGAATGTAAACAGTTTAAGGCCTTTATGATTTCTCTTTCCTATTTACCTTTTTATGGTTTTTTTGAGTCTTGTTTATGAAAGTCAAATTTTCTATTCAGCTCTGGTCTTTTCATCAAGAATGTGTGGAAGTGGGGGCAGAGCCAAGATGGCGGAGTAGAAACAGCACTTCCAAGGTGCTCCCCCCCACAGCACTTCCAAGCCAGGTGGACTCCGAACAACTTCTGGAGCTCCAGCACCCACAGAAGACACAGAAAAGCTAATCTCCAGCTGAGGACAGCCCAGCAGCCCTGCAGGGAGCAGCCAGCACAGCACAGCACAATGCTCTAGGAGCCGAGCAAAACGCTCTGGGAGCTGAGCCCAGGCCCACGTGAGCCATGGTTTTAGACCCAGGGCAGCCAGGCCAGCAGCTGGCTGGAGGGACCCCAGAACACCAGCAGCTGTGGCGATTCCAGAATTATCAACACAGATATGCCTAGGACAAAATGAGAGGTTAGTTCCCTACGGACTTTGGGACCAGTATTTGGGGAACGCCTTGGCTTCCTCCCTTGGGGGCAAGAAGCAGCTGAGGAGCCATAGCACAGAAGCCATTTTACAGCTTCAGTGGCACCTTCAGCTCCTGGTCTGCAAACTGTAGGGAGATCCAGCAATCAGTCTGGGGGTTAATCGCTCTTGCTTTAACTGCTTGGAGCTGGATTGTGGTCTGGTGGGGGGAGGTCTGGGGTGGGTATCCAGCTTGCCAGAGTGTATGGAGGCTTTACAGAGGCCACCCAACCAATACCTCCGGAAGTTGTGAAGACCCCAACGTTTGGGATAGAAGTTCCCCTGTATGGTGGCAGAGTCCTACTGTGTCAACAAGCCCCAAAATCAAGTAATTAAGTGGCAACATGCCTAGGCAAAGGAAACAAAATAAACAGAAAAATGCAACATTAGACTCATACTTTGGGGGCAAAGAGGATCGAAGCATGGAACAGGAGGAGGTCTGTAAGGTCAGAACTCCTGCACCAAAAGCCCCAAATGAAAATATGAGTGGGTTACAGGCTATAGAGGACCTTAAAAACCAAATAAGAGAAGTGGAGGAAGAACTGGGAAGAGAAATGAGAAGGATACAGGAAAAGTATGAAATGAGAATCAATAGCCTGAGGAAAATGACACCTTAAAAAATAGACTAACTTAAATGGCAAAGGAGGCTCAAAAGGGCAATGAGATGAAGAATGCCTTAAAAAGCCAAATTTCCCAGATGGAAAAAGAATCTCAAAGGGGAAAAACAGGGGAAAAAAATGTAATTCAAAATCTGGCAGAAATGAATGATGTAAACCAGAAGTTAATAAAGCATTTGTTTAATTGAAAAAAAAAAAAAATATGGTTTTGCCTTTTTGCCTTCCTGTTCTTCCCCTCCACTGCAGCTGCTGGCTCCCAGAGTGCTGCGCTGGTTCTTCCTGCAGGGCTGCTGGGCTGTCCTCAGCAGGAGGTTAGCTTCTCTGTGTTGTTCTGTGGGTGCTGGGGCTCCAGAAGTTGTTCAGGGTCCACTTTTACATAGTTTGGAGGTGATCTGGGGGGAGAATGCCTCGGTCGCACTGTTTCTACTCCGCCATCTTGGATCTGCCCAAAACCATATTTTCATTGAATTTGGCTCAAGGAGAGAATGACATACATACTAAATGGGATATCTCACCCTGCAGGAGAGTAGGGGGAAGGGGGATGAGAGGGGGGATGATGGAGGGGAGGGCATTCTGAGGGGAGGGGAGGTTGGAAGTACCTACTTTCGAAGAGGGACAAGATCAAAGTACAGAATGGACCAGGTGGGGAGTGGGATGGGTGGGAGGGAAATATAAGCAGTCTTTTACAATATATCTACTATGGTAATGTTTTGTATAGCTATACATGTATAACACATACTGAATTGCTTTTCTTCCCAGAGGGAGTGGGTGACAAGGGAGGAAGGGAATGGTTCTGAAATTTGAAGTTTTAAAATTAAATGTTTCAAATGTATATAAATACTATTATCAATACTATTTTGCATGTAATTGGGAGATAAATTGTGCAGGCATTGGGGCACAGAGATTTACCTTGCCCTAATGGCAAAGTCGAAGGGGGTATGGGAGAAGATATGGAAGAGAGCAGATTGGATGAGGGGTTATCTTGTGGGACTGCTATTCTGGGGTGGTGGGTAGGGGAAAAATGGGGAAAAATTGTAACTCAAAATCTAGCTGAAATGAATGATGTAAACCAGAAGTTAATAAAGCATTTGTTAAAATGTTAAAAAAAAAAAAGAATGTGTTAAAGTCCTCTATTTCACTGAATATTTATTTTTTAAATTAAATTTATTTTAGTTTTCAACATTCATTTACACCAGATTTTGAGCTACAAATATTCTCCCCATTTCTCCTCTACCCTCCCCACCCCAAGATAGCAAGCCTGAGTGCCCCTTCCCCCAATATGCTCTCTCCTATATCTTCCCCCATCCCCCCTTAAACTTTCTAGTAGGGAAAGATGGATTTCTATACCCCATTGCCTACATATCTTATTTCCCAGTTGCATGTAAAAAAATAATTTTTTAAAACATTTGTTTTTAAAACTTTGCTTTCCAGATTCTTTCCCTTCTTCCCTCCTTACCCACCCCCATTGGGAAGATAAGCAATTCAATATAGGTTGTACATGGGTAGTTATGCAAAATGTTTCCACATCAGTTATATTGTGAAAGACTAACCACATTTCCCTCCATCTTATCCTGCCCCCCACCCATTCCATTCTCTATCTTGACCCTGTCACTTTTCAAATGTATGTGCTTCTAACTCTCCTCTCCCCAAACCTGCCCTCCTCTCCATCACCCCCCTCTTATCCCCTCCCCCCCCCACTTTCCTGTAGGGCAAGATACCTAAATGAGTGTGTATGTTATTCCCTCCTTAAGCCAAATTCAATGAAAGTAAATTTAACCCATTCTCTTTCACCTTCCTGCTCTTCCCCTCCACTGTAACAGTTTTCTCTTGCCTCTTTTGTATGAGATAATTTTTTTTTTTTAAAGCAATTGGGGTTAAGTAACTTGCTCAAGGTTACACTGCTAGTCATTATTTATGTGTGGGTGCTCATTTTCTGAGGCCAGATTCGATCTTGGGTCATCCCACCTCTGAGGCCGGCGCTGTTACTCACTGAGCCATCTAGCCGCCCTGAAATCTTATCTTTTTTTTTTTTTTTTGCTTTTTGGAGGGCAATTGGGGTTAAGTAACCTGCCCAAGGTCACACGGCTAGGTTTTTTTGTGTGTGTGCATTAAGTGTCTGAGGCCGGATCCGAACTCAGGTCCTTCTGACTTCAGGGCCGACGCTCTACTCACTGCGCCACCTAGCCGCCCCTTGTATGAAATAATTTACCCTATTCTATCTCTCCTTTCCTCCTTCTCTCATTATGTTCCTCTCTCACCTCTTAATTTTTGAATATTGATTTTTTTTTCCACTGAAGGATTATACTCAGTTTTGCTGGGTAGGTGATTCTTGGTTTTAATCCTAGCTCCTTTTCCCTCTGGAATATCATATTCTTCTCATGATCCTTCAATGAAGAAGATGCTAAATATTGTGTTATATTGATTGTGTTTCCACAATACTTGAATTTTTCCTTTCTGGATGCTTGCAATATTTTTTCCTTGACCTGGGAACTCTGGAATTTTGCTGACATACCTGGGAGTTTTCCTTTTGGGACCTCTTTCAGGAGGTGATTGGTGGATTCTTTCAATGTTTAGGCTCTTTTTTTTTTTTTTTTTGAGCATGGCTTTCAGATAGTTCAATATTTTAAAATTATCTCTCCTGGATCTATTTTCCATGTCAGTCATTTTTCCAGAGATATTTCACATTATCTTCTATTTTCTTCTATTTTTTTTTATTCTTTGGTTTTGTTTTCTTGTTTCTTGATTTCTCATAAATTCATTAGCTACCATTTGCTCCATTCTAATTTTTTAAGGAATTATTTTCTTCACTGAGCTTTTAGACCTCCTTTTCATTTGGCCAATTCTGCTTTTTAAGGAGTTTTTTTTCTTCAGTGAATTTTTGTACCTCTTTTACTATTTGTCCTAGTCTTTTTAAGATGTTATTTTCTTCAACATTCTTTTCCTTATAAGCTTTCTGGACTTCTTTTGCCATTTGGGCGAATACATTTTTTAAGATGTTATTTTCTTAAGTATTTTGTGGGTCTCCTTTAGCAAGCTGTTGGCTTGTTCTTCATGATTTTCTTGCATCAATCTCATTTCTCTTCCCAATTTTTCCTCTACCTCTCTTATTTGATTTTCAAAATCCTTTTTGAGATCTTTCATGGCCTGGGGCCAATTCAGATTTTTCTTGGAGGCTTCGGATGTAAGAGTTTTGACTTTGTTTTTTTCTTCTGAGTGTGTTTTGATCTTCTTTTTCACCATAGTAACTCTTTATGGTCAGAATTTTTTCTGCTGTTTGCTCATTGTCTCAGTCTAAGAATATAACCATTTCTTAGCACCACATGGAACTTTTACAAAAAATGACCATGTGCTAGGGGCACAGATATATTGCAAACAAGTGTAAAAAGAAAAAAAATTAGTTATTATATCCTTTATAAGCCATAATGCAATAAAAACAGAAACTGGTTCAGGGACCACTATCAAAGATACAGATCCAAATGGAGACTTTACAATGAAATCTTAAATAATGAATGAGTCAAATAACAAATCATAAAAGCAATTAATAACTATGTAAAAGAAAATGTAATGATGAAACAATATACTAAAATGAGATGCACCTAAAGCTGTCCTGAGAGGGAAAATCACATCCTTACAATCATACATTAAGAAAATAGAAAAAGAGACAATTTATGAACTGGATATACATTTAAACTAGAAAATAACAGGTCCAAAATAAGTGCAAAAGAGGAGATATTAAAAATTAGAGGAGAAATTGATAAGTTAGAAACAAAAAAAAAGCCACTGTAGAAATATGTAAAACTAAAAGCTAGTTCATTGAAAAAGCCAATAAAACCCTTAGCTAATCTGATTAAAAAGAGAGCAGAAAATTGAATCAACAAAATAGCAAGTGAATAAGGTAAAATCACAGTAAAACCAGAAGTAAAAAGAATAATCAGAACAAAAAAGGGAAAGCCACTACAATTCTTACTTTGCTTCTATGAGTTTTGCTTATTTGTTTTGCCAAAGGAACAAACCTTTGGATTAGAAAGGAGAAAACAAAAATAGATGACAGGGAGTTGATGCCCATGAGAATTAAGAAATTGTAAAGAGAGTACCAAGTTGCTACCCTTGATGAATTCAAGTCACCTGGCCTGAATGAATTACATCCTCAGCTACTAAAAGAACTGCTGGATGTGATGAATGAACTACTGTCAATGATATATGAAAGACTGTGGAGAATGGAAGAGGGTTAGAAAAGGGAAAATGCCTTGATTTTCAAAGCAGAGAACAGAAAAAATTCTACAAATTAGAGGTCAGGAAGTTTGACTTCAAGTCCTAGCAAAATTCTAGAATGGATTATTAATGATATGGTGAACATATAGAAAAGGCAGTGGTTACAAAGCACTAGAACAACTTTAAAAAGATCAGGTCATACCAAACTAAACTTCTTTCTTTCTTTTTTTAAACAAAACGAGTAACCTTTGGTATATTATGGAAATGCTATAGATATAATTTACCTAAATTACAGCAAAATGTTCAATGAAGTAGCTCATACTACTCTTGTAGAAAAGATGTAAGCTAGATGATAGTACAGCCAATGGGATTCAGAACTGGTCGAACCTCTGGACTCAACAAATCATTATTAATGGTTCAATGACAGTATACCCAATCTATCATTGGGTACCTGCAGGGATCTGTGCTTGACCCATGCTATTAACATTTCTATCAAAGACTTCGGTGAAGGTATACATCACATTCTCACCAAATGTGTAGATTACACAAAGCTAGGAAGAAAAACCAAGACACTGGATCACAGGCTCTAAAAAGATCTGATAGATTAGAACATGGGCTGAATCTTATAATAAGATAAAATAGGGATAAATATGAAATCTTATACTTGGGTTCCAAAAATTAACTTCAGAAATATAAGATGGGCAAGTACAGATCACAGTTTAAAAAAGATCTAGGAGTTCTGATGTACTGCAAGCTCAATATGAGCCAGCAGTGTGATATGGCAACCAAAAAAGGTAATGGATCTTGGTTGAACTGTTAAGAGAGGACTAGATTCCAAGAATAAGGAGATATATATATAGTCTATTGTACTTTTCTCTGGACAGACCACATCTGGTGTATTGTTTATTTCTAGGTGCCACAGTTTAGGAAGAACATTAGTAAACTGGAAAGTAACAGAAGAGGGCAACTAAAATGGTGAAGGACCTTGGAATCCATGACATATGACAATCAGCTAAAAGAAGTGGGGATATTTATCCTAAAGGGAAAGCTAAAAAGGGACATGATATCTGTCTTCAAATACATGAAATGCTGTTACATGGCCCAGGGATTAGAATTGTTCTGTTTGGCCCTGAAGGGCAAAGCCAAGAGAAATGGGTAGAAGTTGCAAAGAAACAAATTTAGGCTCAATGTCAGGAAAAACTTCCTAACAATTAAAACTCTATATAAATAGAATGGGTTGCCTCAGGAAGGCAGTAAAAGTCTTCAAGTAGATGGATGACCAACTAAGTCAAGTTAACAAGTATTAAGTGCCTATTAGGTACCAGGTACTGTGTAATCACCAAAAGATATAAAGAAAAGCAAAAAACAATCCCTGCTCCTAAAAAGTTCAAAGTCTAAGGGAGGAGACAACATGCAAATAACTATGTACAAATAAGATGTATACAAGATGAATTAGAGATAATCATAGAGGGAAGGCATTAACATTAAGGTGAAGATGGGATTTTAGGTGCAACTTAAAGGAAGCCAGGGAGGCCAAAAAGCAGAGATAAGGAAGGAGAGAATTCCAGGTATGAAGGGGCAGTCAATAATAATGCTCAGACTTTACAGATAGAATGTCTTATGGGAAGAACAGCAAGGAGGTTAACATCAATGGAGAGTAAAGAACACATGTGTAAGAACATGTAAAGTGTAAGAACATCTGGGAAAATTGTGAAAGGGGGCAGGTGAAAGGGCTTTAAAAGTTGAACAGAAGATTTAATATCTGATCCTAGAGGATCTGATCCTAGGAAGCCACTAGAGTTTATTGTATCAGAGGATGACATGATCAGACCTGCTTTCAATACATCATTTTGACAGCTGATTGAAGGATGGACTACAGCAATGAGAGATTTTAAGCTGGGAAACCAACCAAAAAGCTACTACACTAATCTAGGTATGAAGAGGGCCTGTATCAGAGTAGCAGTCAGAGGAGAGAAAGGGGTGTATATACAAGAGATGTGGCTAAGTAAGAATTGACAAAGAATTGGCAAGTGATTGGGTACTGGGAGTGGGAGAGAGGGAGGTGTGACATCTAGGATTGTGAACCTAGGTGACTGAGAAGAATGGTGGTGCCCTCAACAGTAATAGAAAAGTTAGAAAGATAGGAAGGTTTTTGGGGAAAGATAATCAGTTCAGCTTTAGACATGTTGAGCTTAAGATATGGGACAACCAATTCCATGAGACTGGAGGCTCAGGAAAATGTGATTAGGGCTGGTTAGAGACATTTGAGAATCAGATGCATAGAGATGATAATTGAATCCATGTGAACTGATGAGATCACTAGGAAAAACAGCATAATGGGAAAAGAGAAAAAACCCAGGACAGAATCTTGGGGAATACCTATGGTTACTGGATGTGAATTGGATAAGGAACTAGCAAAGGAGACTGAGGAATGGTCAGACAGAAAGGAGAACCAGGAGAGACCAGTGCTATGAAAACATAGAGAGTTATCAAGAAGAAAAGTGTATGGTCAACAGGGGACAGGGAACTGGGTTTGTACAATGAAGAGAGGAATAGTTCAGAATAACTGAGATGGGGAGGGTATGACTAACTGGGAATATGTCAATTGTTGTAAAATTAATTCAGGTAGGTTATCTCATCCCCAGGCATATGGGGCAGTAAGGCTAGGCCTTTGCATAATGTAAAGGTTCCAGGCAGGGCCTCAGCAATCATTCAGTTGGCCTCAAGGTAGAGTTGTTTCAGGGGTGTCAGGAATCAGAAAAGTTATTTTTCAGGCATTTTGTGGTATATTCTTTTTGAACTAAATGATCACTGAGGCCAAATCTACAATTCCATGATAATGGTAAGGTGTTTGTTGCCTTTGTAACATCTATCATCTCTCCTCCTTCTCCCCATTCACACAGTCATCACTCTTATTCCTACCATTCCAAGTTTATTTCCTCTCACTTCTCATCGCACACTCTTTTTGTAGAGAAACTAGAATACAAGCAGCTTCCTCATTTGTAAAATGGGTATAATAATACCTGCCCTGGATGCCCAAAAGGATTTTCAAGGATCAAGTGAAATTATATGAAGTACTTTGTCATCTATAAAGCCATATATAAATGTAAATTGCTATTTCTCTGTAAGAAATTTACTGGTCAGTATAGAGACTCTAATATTTTGTTTTTCTAAGTTTTACTCAAGATGAGGAGAAGGAATAAGCATTTATATTGCTTACTATGTGCTGAGCACTGTGCTAAATGCTTTTAAAAATATGATTTCATTTGGTCCTCATAACAACAATGTGAGATAGGTATTATTATTATCTCCACTTTACGGTTGAGGAAACTTGGCAAACCGAGGTTCAGTGACTTGCCCATAGTTACAAAGCTAGTAGTTGTCTGAGACCATATTGGAACTTCCTGACTCCAGGTCCAGGGCTCTACTCAGTTACCAGCTGCCTCTGGTCATTAGCAAAGTTAACACTTCCAAACTATTTCAAAACACAACAAATATATTCCTATAAAAGTTTCTACCACCAGCACTCATAATCAGAGTAAAGCTCAAGATTCAGAGAAATATATCAGAATCTTAATGTATTTCCTCAAAATAAATCATAAAAAACGATTCACCCCCAAGTGACAGTTGGTAAAAAGCATTTTTTTTTGTTTTTCATCTATAAACAGACATGATTAAGAAGATATATTACCTCCTTTCAAATATTCTTGCAGTCTTTTGAAATCTAAGATTGCATTACTTTGGGGCAGATTTATAGACTTGAACTATGTAGGCAGAGAAGGAACAACTTCAGAAAAAAATGTTCCTACGCTGACTTAAACAGGAATATTTGTGAATTGCTGTGTTTAAATGTAAAGGCACATAGAGTAGCTTTATAGAAACCTAGTAACTTTATAAAGACCCAGAGCACTAGGAACTATTCCATAAGAGTGAGCCCTTGCTAAATAATGAATAAAATGTTCAGATGGCCCAGGCAAGTCATTTTTTGTCAAGAATTTTATATAATGAAAAGTGCAAACCATGTGACCACAAGTTACTTAATCACTTGGAGCCTTAGCTTCCTTATCTATAACACAGGGATAATAAAGCTTATAATAACTATTTTGGGGAGTTGTGAAAAAAGTGCTTTGCAAACTAAAAATCAGTACATAAATGTAAGCTGTTATTAGTGTGATTAAAAATCTAGTATCATGTGCTTTATCATACCTCAGTTTTAGTCTTTAAATATTTTAATTTGAGAGAATGTTCCTTCAACTTGGAAAACACAGAGAGTTAGAAGTTTATTTAAAAGAAAATTATCTCAGCATCCTGTGTAACATATATAAACAATATTGTTCTTCCAACTTTCTTCCTTAAAGGAGGTTCAACTTACCACTAAACCACATAATAAACATCATCTTGGGGGTGATTTTATGATCACGGAAGAAATTTAGGAGGTAGGACAGAGGAAAAATGTTCACAGCTCTGCCAAACAGCACAAGTACCTGTGTAAGAAGCAAGAAAATCATCTAAGTTGCCATTCACAATGATATCTGCTTCAAGCAGTAACTTGTTTGCAGTTAACACAGCTCCTAGTACACACCCATTATAAATATAGTTTTTTCCCTCTGTAATAATAGATACTGTCCATACAATATTAGTCAGCATCTTAGCATTATCTAAGATATAAGGTGTGTGTAGTTTCCTATGTTTCTGAAAAATAACAAGAAAATATTAAAAGTGTGTTTTAGAAGATGTTTATAAAAAACAAGAACACCAGTTAATGATTTTTATTTTATTAATGACAACATAATTAGAAGCCAAAAGAGCATTCTGAAGTATCCAGAGATTAACCTGGGAGTCAGTCTAGCTCTCTAGGGGACACCTACTAATAGGACTTTCTTATTGGTAGAGTCCTGGGGGAGAAATAAGTTATTGTTTCCACTTCCTAATAGGACTAAACTCTAAAGGGAAGGTCTAAAAGTCAGACAACTGATTCTCTACACATGCTGTACATAAACTGCTCTGCTTGGTTTGGACTCCATAAACATCAGGCTTTCTCCAAAACAAGCCAGAAGTCTCATCAACACAGAGACTGCTTCAACTGTTTCAGCGTTCCCTCAATAGTCTCAGTTGCTTCTCCATTCTAACTGGACAGCTGGAGAGTAGAGCAAAAAACTCCTGCCAAAGCCTACCTTTACTGAGGGGTCAGAATTTGTAACTTTTGGGGCGGCTAGGTGGCGCAGTGAGTAGAGCGTCGGCCCTCGAGTCAGAAGGACCTGAGTTTGGATCCAGCCTCAGACACTTAACGCACACAAACAAAAAACAAAACAAAACAAAAAAACAACCTAGCTGTGTGACCTTGGGCAAGTTACTTAACCCCAATTGCCCTCCAAAAAGCAAAAAAAAAAAGAATTTGTAACTTTTCATTTCTCAAGAGTTATTCTGCTTGGTTTCAACTCCAGAAACATCATGACTAAGAAGGTATTTCTGACATCTCTCTCCACTTCCTTTTCAGCTTCCTTTTATGTAGTCTTTCTCCATTAGATTGTAAACTCCTTGGAGGCAGAGACTATCTTTCTTTTTCTTATTTGTATCCCCAGTCCTTAGCACAATGACTGGCACATAGTACACACTTAAATGTTTAATGATTGACTGATGTGCAAATACCTTTTAAGTGTCCAATGAATGTCAGAAAACCAATGAATGTTTTAAAACTAAGGAAAATACATCATACTTAATAATTTGCCACTGCTCACTTACACATAGAGTAGCTAACTGAACTCAAAGACAATGGTCTTAACTAAAAATATCTTCCCATAGAGGCTAAATATCCTGAAGCACATTTTTAGGTGAGTTCTTCACACAGTTCATTAGCTTAATTTTACTCCTTGTTCTGATAAAAAAAACAACAACAACTAACTTTCAAGAGGAATAGATTGCCCAATTTGCGAGTGGAAATGCCAATTGAGCCCTATAAAAAGATAAGGAACATTTACTGAGGGTTCTAGGTAGTACTTCCTGAACCACATTATTACAAGCACAGAATTTAGAGAATCAAATAATCTTAGAATTGAAAAGGAACTAAGAGATCATCTAGTTTAAATGCCTTATTTCCAGTATACTGAGGCCCAGAAAGGGGGAATATACTTGTCCAAGGTGACTGTGATAGTGATTGGAAGAGCCTGAGTTTAAACCTTAAATCTTTTATTTCAAGTACAGGAGTATTTCCAATATACCAAATTCCCTTGTACTACAGAGCAAGTTTTGCTCTTTGTGGAGGGAATGAGATTAAAGTAATCTCTCCTATCCCCAAGTACATTTAAGGATATTTAGATTTTACATAAGGATATTCAATAATTCAATTCAACAAACATGTATTAAGGGTCTAGTTACTTAAGGTCTGCAAGTTACTATTTACATCCTAGCTCTGATTATTGACTATTGAGAAAAATGCTTTGTAAAATTAAATTGCTACAGAAATGCAAATAGTTATTATTATGATCATTGTATGCCAGAAGAGGAATCTAGACTTTTCTTATTAAATGACTTCTATTTGCCCATTTTTAAATATTCCAGAACATCCAACCATCCTTAAAGGATTTTTTTCTTTTAAAAGAAAAAGGTAAGCAGCTACATAAAACAAGAGTATATGCTTGTTTACTTGTAACCAAGAAATTTAAAAAGAAAAAGCAAGAAAAAATACTTACTATGCACCAGATGACAAAGGAAATTTCAAACTTGTGAGGAAAACTAAAAATGGACAAGCCAAGAAATGCAAACACACATGTTTCTGAAATAAACAAAAAAATTATTCAATTCCAATAAATTTTTTCAAAACAGTGTTAAATAGTTAAGCCATTGAACATAATGACCCCTGAGTAGGATAAAATTCAACAAACAGTTTATCACTGAGCATGCGATTTCCTTACTTCATTCTGTGATGATCTCTGTGATTTTATCAGCCTGGGTATACCCTCCACAAATATAAACTGCAATTCTTTTTTCCCTTCTTCCCTAAAAAAAAAGGACCTTCTAACTGGTTTACTGAATTGCTATGGTCAATTGGTGATACTCTTCTCTGAACTTGGTATGGCTGGCCTTCAAAACTATACATACATTGACCACTGCTGGTCTTATATGAAAAGCTTCCCACCTAGATGGTTCCTGACAGAGCTTGCACTCCACTGATACAGTCTTTGCAAAACCAATGTCTCCCTCAACATTACATTGAGGCCTTTAAGAAGAATTTTTATAGAGATTACAGTCAATACCTCAGATAAATTTCTGCTTAAGTCTCTCTCATTTCCTTCTCCACCAACTCAAACTCCAATCTACTAAACACATATACAAAAGAATGTATTTGCCATCCACAATATTCTAATTTAATGGATCAATTGTCTCAATGTGCATAAAAAACTGGCACTATATAAACCCAGAAAAACAATGACTATATATATATATATATATATATATATATATATATATATATGAATCTGTCAACTTACTGAACATTGTGATCATCAAGGCCCTTGATTGCAACAGAATGGCAAAAATCCAGGCTCAACCTGGATATGGGTATAACCCATAACATATGTA
Source organism: Gymnobelideus leadbeateri (assembly GCA_011680675.1). Classification (NCBI taxonomy): domain Eukaryota; kingdom Metazoa; phylum Chordata; class Mammalia; order Diprotodontia; family Petauridae; genus Gymnobelideus; species Gymnobelideus leadbeateri. The sequence goes on along the minus strand of WOXC01008450.1, from coordinate 342,319 downwards.
TGAGTAACAGTTCAACTTATGGAATTCTAGACTAAAGAAGAAAAAGTATGTCCAAATTCAACAGTATTAACAGAAATGGCTACATTTACAACCCACGGCTTCACTCTACTGGCAAAAGTGACCAATTACTCTACTTTCAGGGTGAAATAAGTTGAACATCTTTTAATTTAAGAAAAATAGCTTTCAGAGTTCTAATGTATTTATTCCTAAAGTTATCTCAAGTCTAGAAATGAGTTAACTAGATACTCAAAAAGAGTGATTAAAAAATTTAAGAGTCAAACACAAAATTAAGTGACAATTAAAATGTATAAACACAGCTTTGTCTATTTCTCTATTATTACCCAGGGCAGTTCCACTTAAAGGCTCAGGTCCTTATACTCAGAAAGTTGCTATTTAATTGAAAATTGTTATTCATTGAATTAAAATTGAGAGCAATCAGTAAAATATTTTTGTTCTCCTACAAAAAGCATAATTATGCCATGAGCTAATGTGGGCTTCCTCAGACTCCAAAAGTTATGAAGAATGTCACACTGGTGACAAACCTGACTCAAGATAGGATTCTCACAAACATACCTCTTATGTATACCTCTTATGTAACACACAAGTTATATTAATAATGTTAATTATGTTAATAATTATTCTTGATTTTAGATATTATAAAAAAACATTCATTACAACATTTTTTAGGTAATAGGTTAATTTCATTCAATCCTCCACCAATCAATACAGTAATGATCCAATTCAGATCATGGTGACTGTGGTATATACTGACACCCAGGTCATTCTTCCTCCTTTCTCATGTTAAACACCATCTTTCCTTACTTTCTACTTTCTGCCCTTATGAGACTTTAGTATTCACACAAACTACTTGAAGTTCCTTAGACCTCTTAAAAACCATAACTTATTCCTACACTCTACCTTTAGACTTACACATAAGGATGGTCACATATTTAATGTCACCATTACCCACAAATATTCCTTAACTAGAAACTCTGACTTTTCGGTATCTGACTATAATCTCTTATCATTCTATCTCTCTCTATTCCTCATCCATCTTAAACCTGTTCTTTGCCTTCATCAAGAATTCTAATCTTTCCTCCCCCTAAGTATTTTCTCTAGCCATTCTCAAGGTAGTTAAGAAACTAAGTGGGTAGAGTAATGGGCCTGAAGTCAGGAAGAATTGAGTTCAAATCCAACCTCAAACACTTACTAGTTGTATGACCCTGGGCAAGTCACTTACCCTCTATTTGCCTCAGTTTCCTCGACTATAAAATGGGAATACTAACAGCATTTACCCCCCCCCCCCCAGGGCTGTGAGGATCAAATGAAGTAATATTTGTAAAAGGTCCAGCACAATGCCTAGCACACAGTAGGCACATAAGAAATGCTTATTCTTTTCTCTTCCCTTCCCATTGCTCTGACTTCACTTTTCTCCCTATCCAATCTGGATGCTACTGTTAGAAATTTCAATTTTACACTGTTCTTTGTACTCAAAGCCCCTGCCCCGTCCTATTGCTGTTCATTGATTGCCAAATGTCATCTTCAGAGTACTTCCTTCCACCATCATCCTCTATTCTTACTCATGGACTACTGAACACAGCTGGAGGAAATCTCACAACTGTGCTGAATAAGCACATTTTAAATTCATGCTATCCAGCGTCAATTGGGCTCTCAATGCAACAAGGCAGTCCTTTTATTCCTTCTGTATTAATAACCTATCTCACTCCCCACAGGACTACTCTTCCCTATTCAAGACCCCCACACATCGCTCTATCTCCTTCTCAGTTTTACTGAGAAAACTGAGGCAATTTGAACCCTCTTTCCTTTCTCTTCATCTCAAAACCCCTTGACATCATCTCTACCTTTTCCTAGACCAACAAAGAGATGGTTCTTCTCCTTGTCAAGACCACCCCCTCTATATGTGTACTTGATCTCATCCCCTCCTGTTTTCTCCAGCAGATTGCAACCTCAATTGTTCTCTCCCTTTCAAAACTTCAACCTCTCCCTTTCTATTAATTCCTTCACTATTGTCTTCAAACACAGCTAAATCTCCCTTATCCTTAAAAAATCTTCACTAGACATCACCATGATATAGGTTATCATCCTATACTCTCCTCCCCTTCTGGGACAAATGCCTACTACTACTTCCTTTACTCTCCTTCAACTCTTGCAATCTGGCTTCTTACCTCATTACTCAACTGGAACTGCTCTCTCCAAGACTGCAGAAGATTTCTTCATTGATACATCTCATGGACTTTTCTAAGTCCTTTTTGACCTATCGGTGCTGTGTTTAACACTTTTGACTACCCACTCCTACATACACATTCTCTTCCTCCTACCTGTTTGCACCTTCTCCATCTCCTTTTCTGACTCATCATCCATATAATACAAACTAGGGTGTATCTCAAAATTCTATACTATACTCCCCACTCTGCTTTCTGTATTCTCTTTGTGACTTTATCAATTCCTAAATATTTAATTATAATCTCTATACTAATAAATCTAACTTCTATATATCCAACCCCAGTATCTCTTGAGCTTCCATGCTGTACTAGTAATTGCCCATTGGACATTTCAAACTAGATGTCCCAGAGACATCTTAAGTTCAAAATATCCAAAACTGAACTCATTATCTTTCCACCCAAACCTTCCCCTCTTCTGAAATTCACTACTTCTGTCAAAGAAACCAACAGCTTTCCATTCTTCCAGATTCAAAACATAGGCATCATCTTCAACTGTTATTCCCCTTCATAACACATATCCAATCAGTTGCCAAATCTTGCCATTTCTACCTCTACATCTCTTGCAAATTATTCTTTCCACTCATACAGCTACTGCTTTAGTTCAAGTCTTTATCTTCTCCTACCTGGACTTTTACAACAATATCCTGATTAGCCTTCCTCCCTCAAATCTCTTCCCACATAAGTCCAACCAAACCACTGAAGTCAAAATGATTTTCCTTGTCTTTGAGTAAGGAGTGACATCATTAGATCTGAGAGTAAGAAAGAAAGGATCTGAGCTTAAATAAACTTCTAGCAGAGTTCTCCCACCCCACTCCCCATTGCCTCTAGGCTAAAACATAATAAACCCCTCTGTTTAGCTTTTAAGCCCTTTTCAACCTGGCTCCAAATTCTCTTTCCTGCCTCACTGGACATTACCTTCTCTCCCGCACTCTGAGAACCAGCCAAATTGGTCTCCTTTTTCTTCCTCATACATGACATTTGATCTCATTTCTCCATGCCTTTACAGTAGTAACCCCTCATTCCTTTAATACAATCCATTCTCACCTCTACCACAAAAAATTACTCTCTTCCTTCAAGAGTTCAAGTCTTACCTTCTAGATAAAGCCTTTACTGATTCCCCTCAATTATCAGTGCCTTTCCTCTCAAACTACCTTGTATTTAATTACTTTGTGCTTATTCTGTATATACTTATATGTGTGTATACACAGACACATACACACATACACACATACACACACACACAGACACACAAACACACTCCCATCAGAATATAAGCTCCTTGAGAACTGGGATTATTTCATTCTTTGTATTTGCTTCCAGCATGTAGCACGGTGACTGGCATTTAGCAGGGGTTTAATAAATGTCTGCTGAGGGACTGATAGATCCTAAAGTAACTGCCCCAAAGAACTAGCACTTTAATGAATACATCCACGCTACAAATATGCAACTTACCACACATGAAGGCAACAGTTCGTAAGGTTTGCTGCATTAGGATCTGTGTAACTGGGGAAAGATTATGGTGTGTATAATGAGACATCACAATACCAGAGAACAGGATGGCCATGATACCTACAGAGAAACAACCAGGAACAGAACCTAGTAAGTGAGGATAACAATCATTCAATGGGTTCAACAACCATGTACTGGATGCTATACAAAGACGAGTATCATTCAGGTACCTGCCTTAATGAAATTATAATTTGTATGAAAAAGAGGGTAAGGAAATTAATTAATCCCTGTCAAGCAGATAATTAATTCCAGAAATAGGTGTTTAACTGGTTCCTATAACACTGGGTAATATTACAGGGAAGAAAGACAAGAATAGTAACAAGGAAATAAGACAACAAAAATAACTGTTAACACAAAATACAATATATGAAGTACTATCAGAGTTTGTCAGACATGGAAGGGTTTGTGGAAGAAATGGTATTTGAGCAGGGCCTTAAATGATGAATGGGTGGAATTTGGATGGATAGAAAGGGGAATAAATATTGTCTCTGAAGACAGTCAAAGGAGAGCCTACAATTTCTTTCACAAACTTAATTCTAGCATATAACAATTCTTATTACCAGAAAATTCTTCCTAAAACCCCCACATCACAATTTAAGCTTATTTTCTGTTTTATCCTGGCAGCTAGGTGGTAAAGCTGATGAAGTCAGGAAGACCTAAGATCAAATTTTGTCTTAGACACTAGTTGTATGACTCTGGGCAAGCCATCTAACCTCTATCTACCTCAGATTTCTCATCTGTATAATGAAGATAATATAAGAACCTAATATTGTTGTGAGAATAAAATGAGATTATACATGTGCATTGTGTATATATATATATTTCAGATCATTTGAACCCCAGTAAGGGCCAAAGCCTTAACTAATCAATCAGATTGCTTTGCTCTAAAAATGCCCTTTCCTGTGCCAGCAACTTCAAAGACCAGATAAGATTAAATTCTCTTATCCTGGTATCCTAGGGACATATGCTATATGGGGGAAACTCAGATATCCTGAGATCATAATTTCCAATTGACACTACTTTGTCAATTGTCTTGTCAATCTGTATTTATAACTTATTCAACTAAGAAACTCTTTTTTTTTGTTTTTTTTTTTTTTTGTTTTTTGGAGGGCAATTGGGGGTTAAGTAACTTGCCCAAGGTCACACAGCTAGGTCTTTGTGTGCGTTAAGTGTCTGAGGCCAGATCCGAACTCAGGTCCTTCTGACTCCAGGGCCAGTGCTCTACTCACTGTGCCACCTAGCTGCCCCGAAACTTCCTTTCTTATGGCATAGTTAAACACATATGGAGACCATAAATCTGAGGGATACAAACATCTTGACTTGTGATTGTCCTGAAACATATTTAAAGTTTTTCATTCTTGTATCAAGACAGTCAGAACTTATGTTTTAGCTCTGTGCAGCACGTATCTGCTAGCTTTAAGGGAATAAACAATATGAATTTAAATATCACATAGCCTGTTTGCCTCCTTTAATCAAACTTTCAGGTCAACAATGTACATATACATATACAGTGCTTTGTAAAACTTGTGACCCTACGTAAATACTAGCTGTTATCATTCAGGCCTATTAGGCAGAAATGGATTAGCTGATCATAGTTGTCTTGTATAGTAAAATTCAGAAAAGGAATACCATACAACTCTCTAACATCCTCATGGGAATGTATAGCAGAGGATCAAAGAATCTTTGATCTAGAGCTGGAAGAAACATCAGAGACCATCTGGGGTAACCTTCATGGTCCAGTTGTTTCTCGGTCCTGTCTGACTCCTCATAACCCTGCTTGCTGTTTTCTTGGCAAAGATACTGGAGTGGTTGGCTATTTCCTTGTCCTCCTCATTTTACAGATGAAGACACTAAGGGCTAACCTTAACGTTTTGCAAATGAGGAAACTGAGACCCAGAAAGATTAAGTAACTTGACCAAAGTCACATGGGTAGTAATTATCTGAGTCAAGTCAAACTAACAAGCATTTATGCAGCCTCTAATAATAATAATAATAATAATAATAATAATAATAATGATAAGCATTGATATAGTGCTTACCATGTGCCAGGCACTGTGGTGATCACTGGGATATACAAAGAAAGGCAAAAACAGTCTCTATTTTCAAGGAGTTCACAGTCTAAATGGGGGAGCCAACATGCAAATGACTATGTACAAACAAGATACATAAAAAAGATAAATTGGAAATAATCTTAGGGGGAAGACATTGGAAAAGAAGATTGGGAAAGGTTTTTTGCAGAAGGCAGGGTTTAAGTTGCAACTTGAAGGAAGCCAGGAGGTAAAATTCTAGGCATGGGGGACAGCCAGTGAAAATGCTCAGAGTCTGAAGTCAGAGTGTCTTCTGGGAGGAACAGCATGGTGTCAATGGATTGTAAAGTACATGGAAGGGAGTAAGGTATAAAAAGTCTGAAAAAATAGGAAGGGGCCCAGTTACAAAGGACTTTAAAAGACAAACAGATGATTTTCTATTTGATCCAGGAGGTTATAAAAGGGATCCACTGGATTTTACCTCATCAGGGGTAACATAGTCAGACTTGTGCTCTAGGAATATCATTTTGCCAGAAAGATGGACTGAAGTAGGGAGAAATTTGAAGCAGGGAGACCAGCCAGAAGCTTACCACAATAGTCCAGAAGTGAAGTGAAAAAGGCCTATACTAGGATAGTGGCAGTGTTAGAGGAGAGAAAGGGGTATATACAAAGGGTACGTGACACTCAAATGAGATAATGGATATAAAGCACTATAAAAGTTCTAGTTATTCTTATCATTAATAGCTTCTAGTCAGCAGGCCTCCAGTGGGGTGATAACTTCATTCCCTGAGCCTTCTGCAGCACTCCTACTGAGCTCTAGCAATGTTTTACAGCACTACAGAGGTGTGCTGGTAAATGTTTAACAATGGTGCTGGAGACGGGATAAAATTTATACATATAAATTTTTAAGTTCAACCTTCATTTTTAATACTTTCTTAAGGCTAGACAACAAAACAACAAACCAAGCCCTGATCTGCAGTGAATGAATTTATGAGGTGTAATGCTCATACTGAAAAATTTTAAACTGCAGAACATCCTCGAGTATACAAAAGATATTTCCATGGAAGAATCAACAAGACCTGGCAACAGGACATGGAGGATGAGTGTGGGGAAAGATAATGAGCTCAGTTCTAATGAGTTTGGGATGCCTATACAGGACAACAACAACAGTTAGGGCTGCCTAAACAGACCTGAGAATCAGCTTCAGAGAGGGAATGGCTGAATCCACGAGAGATGATGAGATCATCAAATGAAATAGTATGGAAGGAGAAGAGTTCTTGACAAATGACTTCAATTTTTTCAGTTTAATATGAAGTAAGTTCCTCTTAAGAGAACAGTGGGAGGGGAAGCATGGAAAATCTAAGGAGGGATAAAAACGTTTGGAAATTCCACTTTGGTAAATGGAATAGCAAATCAATTATGGAGGTAAAAAGGATTGCCTCACAGCAGTGAGGGTCTAGATAAGAACCCGGAACTGGGCTTTGAACTAAGATCCTCTGACTCCAGTTGGTTCTTTTGCAACTATAGCATGCTGCCTCCAATATACTGCATCCAAAATAGAGCTATTAAGCTGCCAGGATATATCCTTGATGATATTATCAAGAATATGTATGAACAGAAAAGGAGATGGTATGGTTATGAAGGGAGGATAAGGAATAATAATAGAGGGATGGCTTGAATATAATATTGGTGTCCTATTGTGCTATTAAAAAAAAAATCCCAGAAGAAACACTCTACCATGTTCAATGGATACTCCATGAAAGATTTATGGCAAAATATAGACTAGAATTATGTATAGAAAGAACATCATGGATTGATGGTAATCACTGGCAGAGGGAACATTCACACCCATGTAATTCATAGAACTACTAAAGTTTAGTTATTAAGGTAAATAAATCAGAAAATTCACAAGAAAAGGTAGTATCACAGGAAACTATACAGCTATTGTTGGAATGTTTGATTTTAGGATTTAATGTTTTACCCTGGCTCTTACTAAGACTGTCACTCATAGGAACTCATTTTGAATACCATATCCTGTCTGTAATTTTGTGATACTGCTCTCTTCTGGTTCTCCTACTCTCTATCAGATTGCTTCTCCTCTATCTCCTTTGCTGATGATCACTGATGTCACACTCCTTAACTGTGAGCATGTCCCAAGGTTCTGTGCTGGGCCCTCTTCTCTTTTCTTCTATAGTCTTCTCTCACTTAGTGATCTCATTAACTCCCACTTATTACCATTTGTAAGCAGATGACATATATATCCAGTCCTAGTCTCTTGTGAGCTCTAGGACTATATCACCAACAGCCTATTTGATATCTTTGAGCAATGTCAAACTCAACATGTTCAAAACTGAATTCATTATTTTTCCCCCTCTTGTACTTTCCTTTTACTGCTGAGGACACCAACAACCTCTCAGTCACATAGATTGGTTCATATCCCACTTGTCAACCTTGAGTATTCACTCTCACTCACTCCATATATCCAAGCAATTGCCAGATCTTGTGATTGGTAAGGTGAACCTAATGAGGTGCATGCCCTGATTACTTCTTGCCTGGACTACTGCAATTGCTTCATATTTGGTCTTTCTGCCCCAAGCCTCACCATACTGCAATCCACTTTCCACACAGCCACCAAAGTAATTTTCCACAGTCATAGGTCTGACCATGTTACCTGTTTTGCCCACTTCACCAAATTCTAATGGCTCACTGTTGCCTCAAGGATCAATTATCACTTTCTTTGTACAGTATCAAAGCTTTTCACAATTTGGACCCTTTCAACTTTTCTAGTCTTCCTACACATTATTCCTGTCCATGAAGTATATGGTCCAGCCATACAGGTAACACATGGCATTTTATCTCCTGTCATTGTGCATTTTTACTGGATGTCTTCCATACCTGGAATGCATGCCCTACACCTCTTGGAATCTGTGGTTTTCTTCAAGACTGTTCCAGTGTTATGTTCTACAGGAAGTCTCTTTCTGATCCCTCTAGATGCCCTCAAATAACACCTTTTATTCATTTTGTACACATTACTTATACATTTACATGTATGCATGTTCTCTCCCCATTAGATAATGTAAGCCCTTTAATGGACAGGAGCTTTCCCCCCCACCTTTTTTGGGCAGAGAATAATGTTGGGTTCTGAGTCAGTAAGACGTGAGTTCAAATTTTGCCTCAAACACTAATGGTGACTGGTTAGTATCTGGGCAAATTATTTAATCTCTCTTTTAGTCTCAGTTTCTTCATCTATAAAAAGAGGATATTACAGTACCTACCTCCCAAGGTTGTTGATGATGAAATTATATAATATACATACAGCACTTTGAAAACCTTAAGATATATGTTTTCTTTCATAACATGACCAATATGGAAATGTTTTGTATGATTTTACATGTAATTGGAAAAAATAAAATATTATTCAATGACTATTTGAGAAATGCAAATTAAAACAACTCTGTGGTACCATCTCACTTTGATCAGAAATGACAAATACAGGAGAGAATGTGAGAAATAGGGACACTAATGAACTGTTGGTGGAGTACTGAAATGGTCCAACTATTTTGGAGAATAATTTAGAATGAAGCCCAAAGAGTTATAAAACTGTGCAATCCCTTTGACCCAGTAATACCATTACTAGGTCTGTAGCCTAGAGATGAAAGAGAAAGGAAAAGAATTCACATGTAAAAAAAAATATTTCTAACAGCTCTTTTTGTGGTAGCAAAGAATTAAAAATTGAGGGGGTGCCCATCAACTGCAGAATGACTGAACAAGTTATGGTATATGACTGTGAAAGAATACTATTATGCTATAAGAAATGATGAGGGTAATGGTTTCAGAAAAACCTGAGATTTATATGAACTGATACAAAATTAAGTGAGCAGAACCAGGAGATCACTGTACACAGCAATACTGACCAACTGTAAAAGACTTATCAATTCTGATCAATACAATGATCCAAGACAATTATGAAGGATTCAAGATGAAAAATGCTATCTGGGGGGCTGCTAGGTGGTACAGTAGATAGAGTATCAGCTCTGAAGTCAGGAGGACATGAGGTCAAATTGGACCTCAGACACTAACAAGCTATGTGACTATGGGCAAGTCACTTAAACCTGATTGTGAAGGAAGGAAAGAAAAATGCTATCTACTTCCAGAGAGAAAATTGATGAACTCCAAGTACAAATGAAAGTAAAATTTTCTCATTTTCTTTACTTTTCTTGCTTTTATTTTTTTTTGGGGCGGGGGGGCAGGAGGATGACATGGCTACAATGGCATACTTTTACATGTATAATTGATATATTGCTTGCCTTCTCAGTGGGTGGAGGGGCTGGAGGGATAGAAAGAATTTGGAACTCAAAATTTAAAGAAAAAGAATGTTAAAAATAATTTTTTAAACTGTCAAAAGCTGGAGAGATGTCAAATAGAGTGAGGCTGAGAAAAGGCCACTCAGTTTAGTAATTGAAATATGCATAAGGGGGGGTAGCTAAGTGGCTAATGAATAGAGCACCAGCCCTGGAGTCAGGAGGACCTGAGTTCAAATGTGGCCTCAGACATTCAACATGTACTAGCCATGTGACCTTGGGCAAGTCACTTAACCCCAACTGCCCTGCCTTCCCCCCTCTAAAAAAGGCAAAAAAAAAATGCATAAGGGTTGTAACTTGTACATATCTACAAAGCTATTAAGTGTTAAAACTAAGACTCAAGCCTAGATCTTCTAACTGCCAGTTCTATGCTTTTTCCACTGTAATACAATTAACATGTTTCATATTTCAGAGTCTGGTGGATTTATTTCCTGCCTGCAAACACTAAATAATTGATTTAAAACTGGCAGGGGCTTCTGATGCCACTAAGTCCAATTCTCTCATTTTTTACAGACGAGAAAACCGAGGCACCAAAAAAATGGAATGACGTGACTAGGGTCACAAAGCTAAAAAGTATCTGAGGCAACCCAGGGCTTCCTGACTCCATGCCCAGTGCCCTATCCTCCAACGTAAATGCCTCTTAATTTTTTGCTTCTATTAGAGACTCAAATTATATTGAATTTGGGAGCCAAGAAACCTGGGTTTAAGTTCCAGTTCTGTCATTTACTAGCTCTGTGAGTATGAAAAAGTAATTTCATATTGCTCATATATTCCTCAGCAATATGGGGATAACAATTTATGCACTATTTAATTCATGGAGATGTTTGGAAAAGGAGGATAACACAAAATGGGGATAACAATTTATGTACTATTTAACCCATGGAGCTGTTTGGAAAACAGCATTTTGTAAACTTCAAGTTATTACAGAAACGTGAGCTACAATTACTACATGGCACAGGTCACCAAATCCATGAATCCCATAAGGAATCAGAAAGTATTGTTGTTTTGACTCAAGAAAAGTCAAGGAATGAACTCTTAGGTCACTATCAGAAAACCCACAATGATATATTTAATATGTATTTTTCCATCAAGTAGCCAATGCTCATCCAGAAGCAAAAAATAAAATTGCTCAGAAGGGACCACAGTACCTTGCATAAAGTAAAAATTTAATAAATACTTGATAATGATGATGGTGGTGGTGGTAAGGAACAGAGATAAAAATAAGTAAAATGAAATTCAACGTTTTTCAACATTTGAGAGGCAAAGTTTACACAAGTACTAAAATCTGGGAAGGACAAGACAGAAGGGCATAAACTAGAATATTAGAAGTTTTATAATCCTGGCATGAGGTTAAAATATGAAACTTAGAAACTTCACTAAAATGACCAAATGCCTTATTTCTTCCTTTATAATAATGATGATGATAGCTAACATTTATATAGCACTTACTATGTGCCAGGCATTGTGCCTATATGTTTACAAATATGTTATTTTATTCTCACTAGGACCCTGAGAGGTAGGTGTTACAATCTGCCCTATCTGACAGATATGGAAACAGAGAAAAGTGACATGCCCAGAGTAATATAGCTAGTAAATGTATGAGACTGGTTTTGAACTCATGTCTTCCTGATTCCAGGCACAGTGCTCTAACCACTGTACCACCTAGCTACCCAAATAGAAACCACATGACCATCACATTAGCCTTCACTCTTTTTGTGTTTCTCTAATAAACTTACAAAATCATATATGTTCTCTAGGTATGTTATTACAGTAAGCTTTACAAGGTATACTGCTCTGCACATAGTAGACACTTAACATTTTTTGACTGTCTCCAGAAAGTAAGTTGTTGAAAAAGAGAAATCTGTCCATTATTATCTAAATGGGGCCTATGAGAAATCACCATGAAGCAGAAATAAAAAAATTTCAAATGTCTGGTAATTATAATAAAACATGCTTCCATACATATATGGCACTTAAGATTTTTATTATGCTTTCCTTATAACCCTAAAAGGTAGGTGAGGAAGTCAAACCCTAGAAATTTTCAGTAAATTGCCCAGGGTCACATTGCTGATTAGTATCCAAGCAGAACTTATGCCTAGGTCTTCTGAACCCTAAGCCTAGTTAGTGCATTTTCCACAATATTAAACTGCCCCACAAAATGACAAAAACCAAAATATATAGCACTATGTTTGACACTTCTCTGAAATGCATATAAGGTAATATCTGTGCTATTTTATCTGTACTCCATGAAGGCAGAAAAACTGTATCTTCCCTAGGGCTCTAATCTAAGTAGGTACTTACTGAAATAAAATTGTATTTTGTTGTACCTGTCATCGATACTAATGAGAAGGGCAAAATATCAGAGAAGAGAATAATACAGATAAAGTTAGACATACTAGGTTTTCAGGTTGAAATTCTCAAAACTTCTAAAATTATTTGGACCAGTTAGTAGATCAAATTTTGGAGTCCAAAACACTAGCTTTGAATCCCAGATCTTCCTCACTACTAAGCTCCTCAATAATGGCAAGGTCTCACTTTTATCTGTGTATCACTTAGCACACTGCTATCCAGGCATGTAGTTTACTTAATGCTTCTTGATTGAATGAATATGATCATATGAAGTCAATTAACCTCAGCTCACATCTTTGGATGATCTCCAATATCGCTTTTCTGCTTGGCTAGCTATGTAGTTTTAGGTCTCAGGTTCAATTTCTTTATTAGCCCTGTGCAAAGTTCCCAACTCTGCCCCAAACCCTGAACAAGCATTTTATTATCAACATTTAGCTATAAGGATGATACTTCTACTCCAACACCCCCTGGAAAGTCAACTCAGAGTTCATATTCTACTGAGAAGGGGCCAGCACATTCTTATCACTTAATCTTTGTTCATTCTATAACCTACCTGAGAGAGAGATGCCTTCTGCAAGCCCATAAGGAAGATATGCAAAGATAATCATCATTCCAAACTCCAAGGAAGGCGTTTTCCTTAAATCAATATGCTTTAACACTTGAAGCACCAAATGTTATGGAAAAAGAACCCAGGAACAATGTATTGCAATTTCAGAAAAGGTGTAAAGCTGTTGTTTTTATTCACTTAACAATAATTAGATATTAAAGGCTTTAAAATATCCTTTAAAATAAAGGCTTAAATATCCTTTAAAATATATAGGTTACAGTTGAAAATGAATGAGTGGCAGTCATTTCACTTTGGAAGGAAATTAAATATTAGAAAAAGAGATGTAGAGAATACTATATATAAAACACGCAGATCTTTGGATTCTTAACAAAAAAAAAAAAAAGGAAAAGAAAACAAGCAAAATAACCATAAAATCAGCCTGAATTCAAACAGTGGAAATCAAGACATGGAATCTGAAGACTGGATTCAAATTCCAGGTGTGCTACTTACCTACTACCTGTGTGACCTTATATAAGTTGCTTAATATCTCTGTTTTGAGTCTTCTCCTTTATAAAAATAAGAGATGGGAACATGACTAATGTTATGACAAGAGTCAATGCAGTACATGAGAGCTACAGAAAATCTGTACTATTCCTGGGCTGCTGATTCTAACTATCTCCCATGTTCCACAACAACCTGCAGGGCCAGGGCTGCAGTCTTGAAAGCTCAAAGGCCTTTTCTTGACTCTCCCATTTCAGTGCTTTAAGAGTTCAGTACTACAGGTCTTTAACTGGAGGCTGAAAAACCACCAATAATCTTTCATTAGAAGACAGTCATGATTCAGGGAGGTTGATTCAGCTGGTCTAAATTTCCTCATGTATAAAATGGGGATAATAATGTCAATCCAACCTACCTCAAAGAGTGGATCAAATGATATATAAGTAAATCTTGCAGTATTTATATGATTTTATGATTATAGTCTTTTGAGTTTGGCAGGGATAGTATCTCTAATAGGCAATAAAGCTCTTGTTCTGAAAACATTTTATAACAGCAATAATAATCATCATATTTATTTTAGTGCTTCACAGTTTACAAATTGCTTTATTTGTACTATCACATTTGAAACTTGTGATAATCCTATGAAATAGGTGAGACAGGCATTATTATCCCTACTTTACAAATAAAAACTGAGGCTCAGAGGGGTCATGGGTATCAAGTGATCCCCAATCCAATGTTCTTTCACTATATCATGTGTTTCTCTCACGTAATTCATAGTCTAGTACCCAGTTGTTTTTCCTTTTTCTTGGGGAATCTCTAGAACTAACTCTTTCTGATGGAGATAGGGCTCTTCTACATTAAAATACTCCATAGCCCCTAGTCATCTCTTTCTCTTCTCTCCTTCCCCACTTCTTTCTGTCTCCATTTCTCCTCTCAGTCTCTGCCTCTGTGTGTGTGTGTGTGTGTGTGTGTGTGTCTGTCTGTCTGTCTGTCTCTCTATCTCACTCACACACACACAGAGACACACACAGACACACACACACACACTCTCTCTCTCTCTTTCTCTCTCTCTCTCTCTCTCTCTGGATTTTCTCTATCTCCTGGTATCCAATTACTAAGCTTTAAAGCAAATTAGCTTTCTATCAAAAATGGTATAAAAAGAAGGAGAACTGGAAACTGGAAAAACTTTCTTTTTATCCACCTACTTCTACTGATCCCAGGTCAGAGAAGAGCTCTTATCTACACTGCCAACCCATACCAACAAAATAACAAAGTCTTGAAATATTGAAATAAATTCAGACAATGTAAAAAGCCACTAGATTTTTTTGAAAAATTACAAGTTCACAGGAAAAGTGTAGGCAGTTATCCATGACAAAACAGACAATCTGTTCTAACTACCAAACAAATTGACAAGATGGCCTAGGTAGTAAGCCTCACTATGGCATGTGGAGGGCCTAGAAATGGATTGTCAATTGATTCTATTTTAGACACAAAAGGTTTTATGTAAAGCAACAAAGGACAAAATGTGTCTCTTATAAACAAACATCTCTCCTTATCTGGGTAGAAGACTTATAGGCTGTTTTTTAACCAAATTAACAAAAATAGTTTAGATGTAATTTATTTTACAAACCCAATGTCATAGACTAAAAGACTATTTCTTTTTTAAAAGAAATTTACTATTATTTTTAACATTCATTTAAAAATTTGAGTTCCAAATTGAGACAATATTTCCAATGTGGTAATTTCTGAGGGGACTGACATTTTCAAATAAATTTAATTTTCTTTTTCATGGACATGGAAACTGGGATACATTATATCTAAAATGTAATTAGCAAGAATTAGAATTTTAGAAGACACATCCTGTCTCACCAGAATTTACATAATTTATAAAATGGTAACCTAATAATGTTTTAACTACTATAATACTACCTTTTATATACTGATTTGTGATTTGTAAAGTACTTTATGTCTATTGTCTCATTTGATGCTTACTAACTCTACACTGAAAGTGGTAAAAATTTTATTTTTTCCCATTTTATAGATAAGGAGATTATGGCTCAGAAAAGTAAAGGGACTTGCTCACAGTCACATTTCAAGGAAACTTTAGAGCTGAATTCTGAACCAATGCTCTGCCCATGACACTATGCCACATTTAGGTGACAAATTTGAAAAAGCTCAGTCATTGATTTAAATATTACTAAACCCAAGTATACCAAAATTATCCCTTTAACAAAACCTTGATTTTTTAAAAAGGCACAATTACGGAACATTAAAAGATGACTAAAGAAATGAAAATGAAGGGGAAGAATTTATCTAATTGTGCAATATATTGCTTTCAAAAGGATATTAGTGCAGAAATTAGCCCTGTTAGAGTGCCGAGTGCAGCTGAGCCAAAGAACATCTTAAGGAAGTAACCAAGGGCTTGTAGAAAAGTCTGCCACCCACTGACATCGGACATATTTTTTCTTGTCAAGCCTTCAGCTGTGCTAGCAATTCAAAGGAAATGGGAAAAGAAAGAAATTAGAAAGGTATTTTCCCCAGGCACTAATGGGGGAAAAAAACCCCTATAATAACACTTTAAAGCAGAATTTTAAAGCCTCACAGAATTATAGGGCTAGAAGGTACTTTAGGACAGCTCATGTTAGAGCTAAAAAGGATCCTTTTCAAACAGGGGGTTAGAACTAAAAGCAGCATTAGGGAGGTCTAGTCCAACATTATCACTTTACAAGGAAGGAAACTAAAGCTCAACAAGGGCAGGTAACCTCCCAAGATCAAAAACAAAATTATAGACAGCCCAGGACTAGTGTTCATGTCTCCTTTCTTAAAATGAATAGCATTCCTATATGGTACAAATTCAACTGGATTAGCCATTCCCTCACCCTTTCTGATTCAACATTTTCCCATATTTTATTGAATAATATTAGGATTCTGAGCTTAAAGAAATAAATGACAAGTCTGGAACAAAATTCATTTCAATATGCTTAAATTAGGCTTTGAGATGCAAAAGTTAAAAGAATGCATCTTCACTGTAACAAATCAAAATTGAAAGGAATTTAACAAAAGTTAATAAAAAGCCCTTGAAGAACTAAAAAACCTAAAGTAATGCAAAAGAAACAAACACTGGTAACTTAGTGCTGGTTATGAAGGAGAAAATATCCAATGACATTTCATGCTAAAACTCTGCTTCCTATGAAGCTAAATAAGATCACTTGCCAGACTGATATTTCATGAAATGTCCCTCTTAAAAATAAACAAAGCAGTGCCCTTGCTCAAAAGCAGGAGAATACACTACAACTTTGCTGGAAAAGTCTTTGAAGTGAGTCCAAGTTAATGAAACAGCTATCGTATCTCAATTTCCAAAAGGTCTCTGAAACTTCTTCAATTTAATTACTCAGAACTGCCCAGAATCCTATTTCCTAAAAGGAGGAGTAACGGAAGAACTTGGCTTTTGCTCTCCTTTCCACACACATCAGACAAAGCAAGATGAAGCAGATTATATTATGTCTTATATCATTGTATTTTAGAGATGAAAGGGAACTTAGAGGTTAAGTCTGACATCACCACCACCATCCTTCCCTCATTTTACGAATTAATAAAAAAAAATCTGCAGACCAAAAAGGTCAAGGGATTTGCTTTAAGCCATTCAGCAAGTTAGAGGAAAAGCAGAGCCTGGAATTTAAGCACTTGATTCCCAATACAATGCTATTTCCTCTACAAATTGCAGCTAAAATGAGCAAACTAGTATTCAGGGAGTAAATTTGAAATGATCTACGATTCATTCCCTTTTCCTGAAAACTCCTCTGTTTCTCCTCTAGCAAGTTTTATGATTCATATTTAATAGACATTAATAAGTCATCCCTATGAACTGCTACAGCAAAGTTTTATCATTCTCCTCAAAAGACTGCTTTTCTCATGAAAACCACTGGAAACTGGAGGTTTATTTTTAACACTTTCCTTCTGTAGGATCTGTTAACTCTAAAGCTAACTGCATTAATAAACCAAGATGCTACTAAGCAAACAATCCTATAAGGCAACTATGCATTTAATGTAATGACGTGGAAATATTAGCTGTTTAGTTTCAGATACCTTTTAGTTCAATAACTTAGTTTTTCTCCCACACGTATACAAACTTACTTGGTCAGAACAATAGAGACTGCATCATTGAGAATGCTTTCTCCAAAAACTAACATGTTAAGAACTGGATCCACATTAAGTGCATTGAAAATAGCAATAGTAGCTACTGGGTCAACAGCAGATATCAATGAGCCAAATGCAAAACTGTAAGAAAAAAAGAGAAAGGGAAACTGTAACAATACTTTTCACAAGGCACATGATACCTAAAGGATGACAGTTTGTGTTACTAAAAATAAAAACTACCAAATCCAAAGATAGTATAACAAAAGAAGATCTATTATGAATAGCTGCATTATTTATAGCATTTGTTCAGTGTCACACACAGTAAAAGCCCTGGGGATTCAAAACTGCCAGGTAATGAGGAACTGCTCAGAGAGGACTCCAGGAATATTTATCAGGCATCTACTTGGTATGTGCAGGATGCTATGCTAGACCCTGAGATACATTGTCCCTACCCTCAAGAAGATTCAGTCTAAATGGACGAGGGTGGTAGAAAGAATATAATGTGAACACAAATAAGCAAAGCCTAGTCAGATCTTGTTCTTCTGTCATGAAAATTCTTCAGCTTCACCTAACATTAAGGGTTTGGGCATCAGAAAATTAAGGTCCTTAAATATTGGAATTTTGAAAGACTTGAAGCAAAAAGGCCACGGTTTATAGGACCTCATGAATCAATCAATGAATATTTATTAAGCACTTACTATGTACCAGGTACTATGCTAAGCACTGGGGATATAAAAAGGAGGCAAAAGACAGTCCCGTTCTCAAGGAGCTCATATTCTAATGGGGGGAAAACAACATGCAAATAAATACACACAGAGCAAGTTATATATAAGATAAATAGGAAATAATAGGAGAAAGGCACTATAATTAAGAGTGGTGAATGAAAACTGGTGGCAAAGAAGTTTAGAAGATCCATACAACAGTTGTGAGTGAATAAATCCCTGAACCGGGTCAGCAGCAGTGGAAATTAACAGGATAAAAAGCTCCTGTGAATAGCTCCTGTTACCCATGCCTAAAACCTTGAGTTCTGTGACTCCTTCCTCACCCCTATATACAATCACTTGCAGAGTTCTCTCCAGGAATCACTCCTGATTCTCCCATTTGTCTCTATAATGCCCCCAGAAAGCTCACTCCACCTCTATGGTGTTTCCCTCTAATTAGGTAGTTCCTCCATTTTAAGAAGGCCAGGCCTGACACGTCTTCATTTTTGTCCAGAAGTCCTCCTTCTCTTGGACTTTCTCTACAAAGCCCCCAGTTCGGTAACTTCATCTCTTTCTCTTCCCTCCCCTTTTCAGTTTCCTCCATGAGAATATAGGTGCCTTGAGGGTATCCCCAGTACTTAGCACACAGTAAGCTCTTAACAGATTCTTGTTGATTTGATTTAAATTCTGCTACTTGATTTGAAACAGTTATCTCTAGACATACAGTGAACATAACAGCTATCTGTTAAGGATCAGACTTGTTCTGCTTGACCTCAGAAGGCAGAACTAGAAGCAAGGAGTAGGGGGAAGCTGAAGAGAGAAAATTAAAGACACAGTGTAAGGTAAGTCTCTCCCCTTCCCCATTCCCTCATTTTAATTTTGTTGTTCTGAACTTACCAAATATAAACAAATATGAACATTTCCATATATCAAACAACAACGCAGAAAGAGGTTGGTAAATGAATATAATTTCTCTACACACACACACACACACACACACACACACACACACACAGATACAGACATAGATATATAGATATTTCGACCCAGCAGAAAAGAAAATCTTCCTAATAAAGGTAACAAAGTACAGTGGGTACTCTAGAAGTATATTTCATTTAGAAGTCTTCAAATAAAGCATAATTCAAGGTAAAATGTGATCAGGTCACAAAACATGTCAGGGAGATGATGGTTTACAGCTTTTAAACACTGAGCTTCCCTCTCCCCCTTTTAACTATTTTAGAAAGAATTAAGCCCACAGAAATAATAGGACTTGTAGGACAGTAGCAGGGAAAGTAGAATCTAAATTAAAAAAAAAAACTTCAAAAAAAGCTTGCAAATTTAAAAAAGAAACTTTCAAAAGAAGTTGTAGTAATTGAAGTGCTGTTACTAAAAGCAAAAGAGGAGATAGCTGGTACAGCTAGGTTACCAATTACAGAGCAAAAAGCTCTTTATATCTACCAGGGCCTTGTACATGGTAAGTGCTTAATAAATGCTCTCTCACTGACTGATCTGCCTCAATAACTGCAGACGGCATCACCGTATTGCTACAAAATACAGTCATTTCTGTTTTAAAAAAAAAATCTTAAGGCATCAAGAAAATGTAAAGAAGATTGTATTCAGTATTCTCTCCCTAAGAAAGTCTGAAAATGTATAATACATTTTAAGGATGCCACAATTTTGTGAACAATATGTAGAAAATAGATAGAATAACAGCAAAGTCTGGATTCCTAAAAATCTTCCTTTGTGAAACAACTATCTCCCACTCAGACAAGGCCAAATTAAAGAAGTGCTAATGTCTTGTAGATAGTTTAGCAACAAGAACTCAATTAGTGAAAAGGTTAGTAGCATATATTGAATGAAAATAGGTACTCTTTTATTTCTAAATAAGTATTGTGAAATAAAAAGTTATCTGATTCCTCAAATGGCTTGTTTTCATTTTGGGTCAGAGTTTTTAGAACAACTTTTCCCACATGTAAAATATATCATAATAATAGCTATGATGATGGCTAACATTTATATAGTGTCTACTATATGCCAGGCACTGTGCTAAGCACTTTACATTTATTATCTCATTTGGTCCTCACAACAACCCTGGGAGGTAGTTGTTATCATGATCCACATTTTTACAAATGAGGAAACTGAGGCAAACAGAAGTTAAGTGACTTGCCCAAGTTCACAAAGCTAATAAGCGTCAGAGGCTGAATTTGAACTCCAGTCCTCCTAATTCCAGGCTTAGTATTCTATCCACTGCGCCACCTAGCTGCCTCAATAATCATCAAAACAAAACATGTTCAATATATATCATAGAGCAAATTGAGTTTGTGTTATGGTCATATATTTGAACAATGAATAATTCTGATAGAATATAATACTGAGAAACAACTTGCCTGAATTACTAACATGGCTGAAGTCAACCCAAATAAGGTCACTTAGCCTCAGAAGACAATTATAAATTTATATAAAATACAAATTATAAATTTAAAGATGTAGATGGATGGCTTCTCTTTATTCTATCAAATGAAAAGACAAGAGGGACCTTAGAGGTCATGTAGGTCGCTTCATTTTACACGTAAGGAAATTAAGAATCAGAGTGATAGTGATTTGTCCAAAGAAACAGAGATATAGAGATTGAATCTGAACACCAGTCTTCTGACTCTAAAGCTAGCAGTTTTTCCATTGCTCCAGACTGCTTTCCCATTAACTGATGACAATGACTAACGTGGGCTTGAAATTAGACAGACTGTAAGAAATTTAGTAAATCAAAAATGTAACTTGAATTAAAATCATTACAATGAATACTAGATAGACAAACTATTATACATACGAAGTCCATTCCTATGTCCTACTGGTTGACTGTTGATAATTTAGATCAAGATTTCTATATTTCACAAGAAATTATTTCCTTGGTCACTGTCTAAAGGAAAAAATGCAAGACTCTGATTATATATCCTGAGAAGAGCTCACCTCTTCTCTGCTCTTTAGTTTTCATTCTACTTTAAGCAGAAATTCAGTTCAGTTTGGCAAATATGTATTAAGTGCCTGTTTGGCCAAAGCATGGTGCTAGGGTTTGGTGAAGGTTTTTGTTTTGTTCCAGACCACAGATTTCATTGGCACAGGGAAATCCTCATGAAGAAATCCTCTGCCAAGGCAGATCGGCCATTGCTTTATAATGCAGTCTTACAGAATTATCTACAGCACCAGTAGGTTAAGTGATAAGATCAAATCTCTAGCATATGTGAGAAGTTGTACTTGAAAACATTTCCTCAGGGTGCAAAAACCAAAAGTTCTGCCCTTATACATTCATTCATTTATTCAATAAGCATTAATAATTATCTGCTACCTGCCAAGGACTTTACCAGGTACCTGGAATTCAAAGATAAAAACAATGTGCTCTCAAGAAACTTTCATTCTGTTAGGGATACAACATGTACACACATAAGTAAATAAGAGGGCTTGAGGAGAGAAAGAGCACTGACAACCTGGGAGATCAGAAAAGGCTTTCCTTAATAACTGGCACAGGAGCTGAATCTTAAAGGAAGCTAAGGATTCTGACTGGGGTAAAATGAGGCCACATTTGAGGGAAGGGGTCAAAGACAACCTGTGCAAAGGTATGGAGAAAAGAAAAGGAATACTGAGTAGGTCTTTTTAGAGGTTTTTGGAATAGTACATAAAAATTATCACTGAACCCATGGGAGATGACTGAATTACTGAGAGTGAAAGGAGAGAAGAGAGTTCAGGACAGAGACTTAGAGGAACACTGATGCTTATGAAGTAAAAGGTGAATGATAACCTAGCAAGGTAAAATAACCAATAAATCAGTGTCATGGAAGCCAAGGAAAGAGATAACTATCTAAGGAAAGGGGTAGGTAACATCATCAAATGCTGCACAAAAATTAAGTAGGGTAAATTCTGAGAAAAGGCCAACAGATTTAACAATCAGATTATTGGCTTATCTTGGAGAGAGTAGTTTCAGTAGAGTGGTAAAGCTGGAATTAAGATTGCAAGGGGCTGAAGAGTAGGAATGAGAAAACCATAGCACAGCACAGCTGAGTCTCAGAGGAGTTTGACTTTGAGGGAGAATGAATGAATAAGCATTTATTAAGTGCTTATTCTATATGAAAGCTATAAGAATACAAAGAGAAGAGTAAAATAGCCCATGTTCTCAAAGTGCTCACACTTTATTAGGGTGAGACAACATATATTTCTGCATATTGGAAAGGTCCTCTGGTCCTTAGGGTCCAGCAGCAAAAAAGATGGTAATATGTTCTCTTCAATGTCATCTGTAAGAGCAGTATGATGATACTCTGAGAGAATGAGATGGTTAAGCGAAGGTAGATAGTATGATGAAGACTTGAACATATTTATAGATAGTAGGGAATATGAGGCAGAGATGGGGGAAGGGGTGTAGAGGGAGAGGAAGAAAATGTTTAAAGGCACAAGTTCCAAGTAGAGGGGATTAACCTTGTTTTTGTTTTTTAATTTTTTTCACTTAAATTTTATTTTCTCTCCCACCCCATTCCAATGGAGATGGGGGTGGTGGTGGAGGAGAATGAAGGATTAATCTTGGCAAGGAGGAGGGCCACTTTTTTCTCAAAGATTGGAGCAATGGAAAAGACTGTCAAAAGATGAAGGTTTTATGAAATGTGCAAGAAAGGAGTAGATTATGGCAAATGGCCTCCATTTTCTTAATAAACTAAGATTTGAGGTCCTCTGCTAAAAGGAGGAGGGGACATCTGTGGGAAAAGATTTGGAATAGTTCTAATAGGGAATATAATATAAATCAATTAGGGGAAAATAACTGCCATACATCAGTGGGGACCCAGTTGAGATAATGAATTAGTAGTGGACCTAGATGGTGAAGCTGTATGATTTCTTCTAGAAGGGTTCCAACAGCACAGGAAAACAGAGAAGGATGATGGTGCAGATAGCCCAGGTTTGAAGTTTGAGGAGGCCTGAGCGGCAATGAGGTAAAAGACTCAAGTGTAAAGAACTCTGCATAGTTGAACTGGTCAACTGCAAGGTCGAGTTTGTGGAGTGAGGAAAGTGAAGCTAGAAGTAACAGATTAGGAGAACAGGGGTGGTGGGACTGGAGGTCATCACAGTGAATACAAAGAATACATTTAAGAGGATCTCAGGAGTGAGGCAGTGTGGGAGATGGAAAGATAGGTTATGATCAAAGAGAAAATTCAGAATTCAAAATCACAAGAGTAGTATATTGAAAGCAATAGAGAGGTTTAAATTGTGAGCATCTCTGTGGCTGCCTGTGGGAGTTCGATTTACTGAGGAGCTAAGGTTATTGAGGGGATACTGTCAGGTATATTGAAGTCACTAAGTGTGAAGCAGGAGTTGGGACATAGGGAATAACTGTGAGCTCCCTGAGAAATGAGGGGGAATGACTCTAACAAAGATTTAGATGGGGTGAAATATATTGAATTCAAAAAACACTTAGAGTTAATCTCTAAGGAGCAGAGGCTGTTAAGGAATGTTAGCAAAGGGAATAGGTTTTCACTCAAGCAGATGGTGACTGAATCACAAGGATAAAAGAATCTTGTTAGCCATAGGATGGGGAAAGAACCGAATGATCAGGACACTCATCCTCTAAGCATTTAGATGACTGTATATGGCATTTCAATTGATGGCAGTAGTGTCTGCTTCCAAGGCTCGTCACTTCAAACACTGGGGAGATGTGGGTACAAACAGTAGACATATGCAGCAAGGAGGTTTAAACAGGCCTCTGGGTCAGTAAACACCTTGCATGTAGGTTTCCTAGGCCAGATACACTCAAATGATGCCATGGCAACTCCTGTCAGGAGACGTCAGGGGATGAGACATACTCAAACGATACCCTATCAGCTACCAATCTCTAAGTCCCAGAAGGACAAGTCTTCTAGTACCTTTGGTACCCATAGGCTTGAGATTTGTGAAAGATTTGGTCTAAATGTGCATTCTTGGATGTAGGTCCTTTAGAACCCCTGGCTCTATAAGGCTAAAATCACTGATGGATGTGAGTTCCTTTCAGTTTGGCCCTCAAATTCAATTTGGCCTTTGGCTCCCTGTGGCTAGGAATTCTTATAAGGCTATGATCACTGTCATGAGTGCGTCCCTAGGCATTGGACTGAATTCCTGCTTGATGCTAGCTCCACAGTCTCTTCTAAAGTGGACCAGAGATAAGGTGTCCTCAAACAATGCCATATATATGGAGAGAACACTTGACTACCATGCTCTTTATACCCAGAAGCACATGTCCTCTAGAACCTTTGATGATTAGAGACTCTAGATCTATCTGATATATGTAACAACCTCTTCCACACAGACTCTACTGTCTGTCAATTAATATTTTAGCTCCCATCATACCCTGGATAACCCAAGTATTCCACCTAAACTCCCAAACCAATTAACAAAAGAATTCATGATTGTGGAAACACAGTTGACACGTTCTTCCACCTACTGGGTTTGGAGCAGTGCTTTTAAATTAATAATTCACTCTAAGATGGCTGGGCATCCATTCTGATTCACTTCAATTGTCTGCAAAAGAGGGATATGATTTCTACCACATCTTTTATGATTACATTATTTGTAGTATAAGCTTCAAGAAGGCAGACACTAAACCATTTGCCTAATTTATCTCTGAATTTCCCTCCAACAGAGTAATCTGGGGGCATTTCTATTACAAAAATTTTAAAAAAGAAATAATGCTCTCAAAGGTCCTGAAGCAATAGTCAATTCCTATTCCTTCTTAGGCCCCCAATGTACAATTTTACCAGATGCCAAGTTGCAATGAAGTAGGCATCAACAGGATGGCTCACCACTTGCTATTAAGTGACTAGAAAAACCTCAGGCTGATTTGTCAGGAATGGAAGTAGGCTAGAAACATAAGCAGCTGGCCTAGTTTCATTGCCTTTTGGTAGAGTTCCACAGATGATAACCAGAATGGAAGTGGGACAATCACACAATTGAGAACAGTCTGCTCTGAATGGCTCCTGCCAGGGGCCAGTAGGACTTGGGCTGAGGTAGACACAGTTTGCCTATGGCACACAGAACTGTAAAAGTTCAACACATGGTTATTACCAAGAAGAGCAGTTCAGGGAACATAGGAGGAACCAGTAGGGTTGTTGGAGAAGTAATCTAAGAGGTATAAGTTTGAATGTAGAATAAAAAATCTAGAGGACAGAGGGGTCATGTAAGAACAGTACACAGAGCAATCATGAAGTACTGTTCACTCAGTTTCTGAATTTCTTTATTATGTTACCTATGCTGGCCCACGTTTTTTTTAAAATAAGGAAACCAACTATACTGAAATATAGTTATCAAAATATTAAAAAAAGTTCATGATCCCAACCCCTAAATGTAGATGGATGGGGAACTGCAAAGCATAGAAAGTTCTATAATAAGGGTGGGGATGGGGAGAGACAGAAGTTAGAAGAAAAACCTTAAAAGAACAGGCAAAGACAAAGATGTGGAAGAGTAGAGTGGTAAGCTTAAATATGGGGTTTTGATTAAGAAGCATCATTTCAGTAGACACTTAAGAGAAAAGTACTTTCTGTCCATTTCAATAACAATTCCAAAAGACTCATGAAGGAGGATACTATCCACATCCAAAGGAAGAGATGTGGAGTTTCAATGCAGATTAAAGCATACTATTTTCATTTTTTGTTTCTCATGATTTTTTCTCTTTTGTGCTGATTCTTCTTTCACAACATGGCCAATGTGAAACTATGTTTAACATGATTGTACATGTATAACCTATATCAGATTGCTTGCTGTCTTGGGGAGGGGTGAGGGAAAAAAATTTGGAACTCAAAATCTTACAAAAATGAATGTTGAAATCTATCTTTACATTTAATTGGAAGAAAATACTATTAAGTATATGTATGCGTATATACATATATGTGTGTGTATACATATCAGCTACCACCAAAAAACCCCTACCAACTCTTAATATATTCTTTAATTAACATACAGGTATTGATTTTGGTGCTTTGTCACAAGAATCATTACAAGGAAGAAAGTCTATCAGCTCTGGTACTTTGCCTTTGCTGGGCAAACAGGTACTTGTCTAAGTCTTCCCACTCAAGTGCTACACAGCTATGGGGGCAACTGAGTTTGAAATTCAATCTAACAAATATTTATTAAGTTGGCATAATATGAAGAGAACACTTGAAACTGACATCAGAATGCTCTGTGCCCATGACCTATTTTTACAGCACATACAGATGAAGATTCTAGAAATCAGCTTAATTTGTTGCAAATAATTAGCTTCTTTACAAAATCATTTTAATTCTTTACAAAGCATCATAAGGATATGATTAGATTGGTTCCTAGAAAGAAGCTTTGATACAGCCATCAAAGCAAAGGAATGAAGATGAAAACTTTCAAAAGAGTCTAAAAGAAAAACCTAGCACTTTTCCTCTGAAAAGGGAAGGGCTTACAAAGTGGAAACTACCTAAGCTAAATGGAACCCTAACTAGACAACAAAGTTTCAATTGTAGCTACTGAAAAGTACTTATAAGTTAGCTGAAAATGATTAATACTTTTTCACTGAAAAACATTCTAGCTTGCACTTCAATGGGGAAAAAAACAATAGACAGTTTTGAATTTTTTTCCCATAATTTTTATTTTAAATTACATTAGGAGTCAAAGAAGACAAAGAAAATGTGTTATCTTGTGGCTCATAAAGATTAACAACATTAATATTGGGTAAACTGCAAAACCAAGCCAAACTTGAAACATACAATGCATTGTCACACTGGTGAATTCAAACTGGTTACTGGTTTTATAGTTTCACACTATTAAAAGGAACTGAAGCTAGAGTGGAAGTATGAGAGACATTTTGTAACAACCTCCAGGGAAGAACAACACATATCTGAACTTTTCTTTCTTTTTTTTTTTTTTTTAAAGCAATTGGGGTTAAGTAACTTGCTCAAGGTTACACGGCTAGTCATTATTTTATGTGTGGGTACTCATTTTCTGAGGCCAGTTTCAATCTCGGGTCATCCCAACTCCGAGGCCGGCGCTCTTACTCACTGCGCCACCTAGTCACCCCGTGTCTGAACTTTTCAAGATAGGTAATCCACCTTGTTTGGCTTTAGTCCAAGGTCAAAATTCACCTTGTTTCA
The DNA here is from genome assembly GCA_011680675.1 of Gymnobelideus leadbeateri. Lineage (NCBI taxonomy): Eukaryota > Metazoa > Chordata > Mammalia > Diprotodontia > Petauridae > Gymnobelideus > Gymnobelideus leadbeateri. The sequence goes on along the minus strand of WOXC01008450.1, from coordinate 314,831 downwards.
TTTAAGTATAAAATCAAAGCATACAAATAACTAGCAAATGTATGATTTTCTACTTCTGACAAGTCTATTGCAAGTATCAACTGCTTGGTTATATATCCACCCACATCTCTGATATTCTGAAACCTCATTATAGCATGGAAGAATACAAATCTGACACGTCCTCCACCAAGCTGAAGGCTTTGAGTAGGGGCTTGGTGATGGACAATATATTTACTGTCTCAGGGTGGCTAGGTGGCTCAGTGAATAGAGCACCTGACCTGGAGTCAGGAGGACCTGAATTCAAATCCGGCCTCTGACACCTAACAAAAACTAGTTGTATGACCTTGGGCAAGTCACTTAAAAAACCCCAACTGCCCAACCTTCCCCCCTCCAAAAAGCAAAAAAAAAAAAAAATATATATATATATATATATATATATATATATATATATATATATATATATATATATATATATATATATATATATATGTATGTATACACTGTCTGAAGACCAGCCTAGCTGTGTTCATAAAAGCTCTTTACTAAGCTGGCCATAATGTGAAGAATTTTTTGGACAATAAGTTGTGATCTGTGTTGGAGGGAATATCCACAATTATGAAATTATGATTCCTTGAAGTATTAAGTACCTGATAGTTATCCAAGTGGCTATTTATAAAAAATCTTCAGTAGGATAAGGTAGAGTGAGGAGTTGGAATGACTCTCATTTTGGAAACCTGATTAAGTGAAAAGATAATGGTGTCCTCACCAAAATAAGAAACTTAAACAAACACATTTGGTGGAACTGTAAACTGATCCAACTATTCTGGAGAGCAATTTGGAATTATGCCCAAAGGGCTATCAAAGTATGCATACCCTTTGACCCAGTAATACCATTTCTAGGTCTGTATCCCAAAGAGATCATAAAAATGGGGAAAGAAACCACATATACAAAGATATTTATTGCAGCTTTTTGTGGTGGTCAAGAACTAGAAATTGAGGGGATGCCCATCAACTGGGGAATGGCCGAACAAACTGTGGTATATGAATGCAATGGAATATTATTGTTCCATAAGAAATGATGAGTAGGTGGACGTCAGAAAAACCTCGAAAGACTTAAGATATGATGCTCAGTGAAGTGAGCAGAACCAGGAAGTACACAGCAACAGTCACATTGTATCATGACTAACTGATAGATTTAGCTCTTCTGAGCAATGCAATGATCTAAGACAACTCCAAAAGACTCATAATGGACAATGTCGTCCACATCCAGAGAAAGAACTAGAGCCTGAATGCAGATCCAAGCATACTATTTGCTCTCTTTATTTCTGGTTTTGTTTCTTCTTTCTTGTGGTTCCTCCTATTGGTTCTAATTGTTCTTTACAACATGACTAATATAAAAATATGTTTAATAGGACTGCATATGCAGAGCCTATATCAGATTGCATATTGTCTTGGGGAGGGGATGAGGGGAAGTAGGGGGAGAAAATTTAGAACTCAAAGTCTTATGGAAGTGAATGTTGAAGACTAAAATAAAAACCAAAAAAATAATTTAAAAAAAAAGAAGGAAGTTCAGAAGGTGGGTGGGTTTGGGGAGACAGATAAGTTTTCTCTGGGGACATATTAAGTTTGAGTTGCCTATAAAATATCCAGTTAGAAATGTATAACAGGCTGTTGGTGATGTGGGGCTGGAGCTTAGGAAAGAGAATAAGGCTGGATATACAGAAGTGGGAGCCATGTCCATCCAGATGATAATCAACCACCCGGGAACTGAAGAAATCACTGAAAAACAAAGTGTAGAAAAAAGAGAAGAAAGCCCAGGACTGAGCTTTGGAGAATACCTACAGCTATGACTTTTTTTCACCAAATGCCAAAATAATAATTTCTGTTAAAATACTGTCAAATGATCCTGAAAAGATATCCAAATAAATCTTCTTAAGAAAAAGGGTAGGGGCGGCTAAGTGGCGCAGTGAGTAGAGTGTCAGCCCTGGAGTCAGAAGGACCTGAGTTCAGATCTGAGCTCAGACACTTAACGCACACACAAATAAAAACCTAGCCGTGTGGCCTTGGGGCAAGTTACTTAACCCCAATTGCCCTCCAAAAAACAAAACAACAACAACAACAACAAAAGGGTAGTGAGTGCACAAAAATTATTTTCATTCAAGCTTCAAAAAGACAAATTAATTCAGATTAGAGTCTACAGAAGCATTTTCCAGCAGAAAATACAATATACAATATATGAATATTCTACCCATGAAGTATCGTAATTTCCCCAGAGTACAAAGCAGAAATATATATGTTGTATTAGGAAGGATTTACCTGTCTGTCATGTTGAGTTTAGAAATTACATCAGCCTGTTTAAAAAAAATAACAAAGAAAAGATTAATAAAGAATAAAGATATTAAAACACCTTTTACTTGCTTATAAACAGAATACGAGTATGTCTGCAGAATGTCAGTAATCTTAATAATAAACCATAGAATTCCCAAATTTTACTCTGATTTGAAGTAAAACTTCATGTCTAAAAAATATGGGATAGAAGGGCAGCTAGGACAGAGTACCAGCCCTGGAGTCAGGAGGAACCAAGTTCAAACCTGTACTCAGATTTTTTACTAGCTGTGTGAATCTGGGCAAGTCACTTAACCCCAACCGTCTCCAAAAAAATAGTAGAGGATAGTATATTGAGACAAAAACTAATTAACCAAAGTTCTTTGCTATGAAATTTATCTTCTAATTGGATAGTCAAAGCCAAATAATGAATACAGTTACATGAATAGACAGATAAACTTACGTGTTATGTGGCACAAAGTGCTATGGGTAAGAATAAGGTAATACCGGTTTTAGCCATTGTTACCAAAAAAAGAAAAAGGATTCAGATTCTCCACATTTAGAAAAACCTGTCATGTTTTCAGATACTTTCTTTGATATCATCAGTGGTGTCAAACTCAACTAGAAATAGAGACCACTATACCATACACAAGGATCCCTGTAGGAGCATTCTGACTTAGAAAACCACCTATTAACATTTATCTGTGTTTTACTGTATTTTTACTGTTATTGTTAAAATAACTCCCAATTACATTTTAATCTGGTTGAGGCTGACTTTGGGAGTGTTGTTGGTCACATGCAGGCACATATTTGACACCTCTTAGATACTTTTTCACTTAGCAGTGAAAGAATTAACATCTCTATTATTTACAATGAAAGAAAGGAAGAGTAAAACTTATAATGCAAAGTAACCAATATCCTACATCTTTATATTTGATTAGGAATGATTTGTTTTTTCTTGAAGACTTTACTAATTATGTTTCAATAGGCTAATTAAGATGAGTTTAAGTTCCTTGAGAACATTCCAAATAATAGCACTATTGACCAACAGCATGGTAGAAAATGTATAGTTTATACGTAATCCACATATAATTTAGAATTTATAATAATTGGAAGTGAAATCAGAAAGGATAACCTTTTAAATATAAATTATTGTTCAAATATAGTTCAGTGTAACAAGGTGTTTGCCTTCATTTCAATTCACAAAATCTTTCTTTTTTTTTTTAATCTTTTAAAGACTGCTCTTTCCCTACTTTGCCCAGGCTAGAAGTGTAACAGTCACTCACAGGCCCAATCTTCTTTTTTTTATTTCTTTTTTTTCCCCCCCAATCTTCTAATATGTATGGGAGCTCTGACCTTCTCCTTTTCTGACTTGGGTTGCTTTACTCCTCCTTAGGCAGCCTAGTGGACCCTTGCTCCCAGAAATTCCCCATATCGGTGCTGGACTTAGTATGGATACCTGATGAGTTTAACGTACTGTAGCTCAGAACTTCTGGACTCAAATGATCCACCAACCTCTGCATCCATCGAAGCAGGGATTACAGGCGTACACTACCCCACTATGTTCCTCCTCACAGTTTGTTCTCCAAAGCTTATTTTTTTGAACCAGATTTCTGTTTTCTAAAGTACAGAGAGCTCCCAAAGAGAAACTTAAGAGTCATAGGGAGTTTTCTAGGGGTACCAAGAGGTTATGTAACTTGCCTAGGTTCACAGAGTCAGTATTATTAGAGGTAGGACATGAAAAAAATCTTCCCATCTCTGAAATCTGGCTCTCTATCTACTAGACCATGTATCCTTCTCTATGCAGTACTTAGTCCAGTCAGAACTGACTTAATGTACTGAGTGGGAATATGAGTTTCTTTTATGAGTAACCTATATGAAATTCATTCTACACATAAGTTTTATAGTATTAATTCAATGAACACAAATGTTTCAAAGACTTCTCTCAAACTTCTCTCTTACCTGACCTAGAAAATATATTCCTCCACCTACAATAAAAGCTGAAATTGCTGTGCCAAATACAGCAAACAGAGTGATGGAACCAATATTCTGAAAGAAGTTACCCTAAAAAACAAAACAAGTAAAGAGACATGAACAAGACAAATAGTAAACTAAAAAAAATCCAACTAACAGAGAGACATCTCTTTCACAGATACACAATTTACTCCCATATTATATATTTAATAAAAGCAATAGATTTTGGAAGCCACAAGATCCCCACTCCTGACAGCCTTACACTTACTGGTGAGTAACCTTGGGAAATTCACTTGACTTCTTTAGGCCTTATTTTTGTAACCCAAAAAGACTGTGCTGGACTAAATTACTTTCAATATCCCTTCCAGCTCTAATCTTATTAATTAGCACTAAACAAATTAAACCTAGTCCACTCGATTATATATTATGTTTATTTAACTAAGAAACCATTTTTTAACCTGTTTAAAAATTATATTAAATATATATTCCATTTTGTTACATGATATTCATCAAATATTAAAGTATAATATTAAGAAATTATTTAAAGTATAAGTACTATGATACATTCTCCAAAATGTTTATATGATCCTAAAAACTGCACCAGCCCATCTTTCTCTGCTTAAATGAGGAATTATTCATTGTTTAAATATCAGATCCTCTACTGATAAACAAAAAATATTAGACATCTGTGGATCTGATGGGGTACTTGGGTGCCTGTGCTTGGACCGCAGTTTCAAAATCATATTTCTCCCTAGCCTCAAAACACTGTCTCAGACAGATTCTCTTCAGCCAAGGAAGTAGCCAGCTGCACCTATAGAATTTATTAGTTTGAACCAGCTATGTACTGGCTGAACTGGCTCTGTACTAGCTCATAAAGATATTTACTACTCAATGACCTATCATATATATCCTAGACTTATCCATACTCCCTTAAATTTATCTTGTCTAACAAGACATTGATGGGGCAGCCTGGGTATTTCTCAATCAGTCCTGACTGTTGACTTAGTGAAGTTTCAGGCCTAAAACCACACCTCCCTGTAGCCCCACCTGGGGCTATTCCCCAGTGAACTCTGGGTAAAATACCTGCACAGTGGATAGGAAAAGTTCATGTTCCTTTAAGAATTGACCACTCCTGGGGCAGCTAGGTGTCGAAGTGAGTAGAGCGTCTAGAGCGTCGGCCCTGGAGTCAGAAGGACCTGAGTTCGGATCTGGCCTCAGACACTTAACGCACACACAAACAAAAACCTAGCCATGACCACGGGCAAGTTACTTAACCCCAATTGCAAAGTTACTTAACCTCCAAAAAGCAAAAAAAAAAAGAATTGACCACTCCTTAAGGCTCTCTAATCCTGCCCTGACTCATCTAGTTAGCATATTTGGCACATGTTTTACTATAGTTTATCCTATAACAAACTTTAACTGTATTCCTCTAAGGTTGCAGATTCCCTAAGAACTCTTGCCCGCTAAAATGTGTAACAATAAACTTTTGTCACCTTGACTTAAAGAACGCTTAAATTCTCCAATTCATTCTAGATGACTCTGACCCTGTCAGGGACCTTCAGTCTTGGGGCTCCTGAACTGCATCCAACCCTTATCAGATCTGTACAAAGATTACTGTTATGGTCTAGCATCATTGTTAGGCCACAAATTTTTAAAGATCCACTTTAGTAAAGCACACCAGCTAATAAGAACCAAAGTAAAATTATAAAACCAAGATCAAAAGGATCATCTGGATGGGTAGTATCCTCTGGCTGGGAGAAGTCATTTTATTTTACATTTATTTGTTTTAGTTATTTTGTTCCATAATGTGTCTTCTGGTTTTCCTTGTTTAGTGTTATTGATCTTTAAAGAAACAGGAACTACTACTGAAGTCCTGTCCTGGTGCTTCAGTGTGGTGGGGTGGGGATCCTTGCTCTAGAAGATTATGCTAGAGATTATGCTTCTACCCTGATCTAAAAGATTGAGTATGGGCCTAGAGGCAGATTATTTGCCAGTTGTCAAAGGTTAAGCTGGGATAAAGCAAAGAAGCTTATTACCTTAGGGTTAGCCTTTAGAGAAACAATTTTTTCAGTCACACAAGTCATGATGATTGTCTACTTAAAGAGTTGTTATTTGCCAGTCATATGAATACATGGATTAAACTATAGATCTCTTAAATATTAGGGTTTTGACAGAACAAAGAATTTAAAAATAACTCATTGCAAACAACACATTTTATTTTTCTAAAAAAGCATTTCCATCTGTGATTTCCTTTCATCTCAAAATAGCTGCCATTACTTTAAAAATCTTAAATAGATTAAACAAATCACTCCTGGTCTACTTTTGGGAATCTAACACTGAAAAAGCTCATTATTCAGATAGACCAAAGATACGAAAATTCCCTGGCCAATATTAGTTTTGGAATTAAAAGTGTACACTTAGGTCAAGTACGGGGCAAACAGCAGATGACGTTACTTCCCCCATTAAAAGAAGGAAATCCATCTGTTTGAGACACTATTAACTTTTTTCTTTATATGATATTTATATCTTAGATGAGTGGTGTCAAACTTAAATAGAAACAGAAACCACTATACCATACACAAGGATCTCTGTATCAGATCATTCTGACTTAGAAAAACATCTATTAATATTGTCTACGTTTTACTGTATTTTTATTGTTATTGTTAAAATAATTCCCAATTACATTTTAATCTGGTTGAGGCTGACCCAGGGGGTGTTATTGGTCACCTGCAGGCACATATTTGACACTTCTTAGATATCAATTTTCAAAATACTTAGTGTTACTGATCTTTAAAGAAACAGGAACAACTATGGAAGTCCTGTCCTGGTGCTTCAGTGTAGTGTGGTGGAGATCCTTGCTCTAGAAGATTATGCTATACTTCTTCCCTGATCTAAAAGACTGAGTATGGGCCTGGAGGCAGATTATTTGGAAACTAGCAGAGATGAACCCCACACCCAAAATTACATGAATAATTCAAACATAAAACCCATATACAAACAAGAAATTTAAAGTGTTCCAATTTTTGGAGGAAAAAGTACCAAAGAATCATAAAATATTACAAGAAGGAACCTAGGAGTATCTAACACAATGTCTTTGTTTTATGGGGAAGGAAACTGAAACACAGAAAGAGACAGAATTTTTATACTGACATTCCTCTGACTCATGTTAATAATCTAGTACTGTTTTATGTGCTTGAAAAACTTTTCTAGGAAATTTTAAATATTTCCCTAAAATTCCATCAAGTTTCTTTGTTCTCTATATACAAAGTTTATATACTCTATTTTAAAATTAAATCTTATACTTTACTCTCCTCTATGTACTCTACAATGCAATGGCACTGGCTTTCTTGTTATTCCTTTCAAAAGACAGTCCTCATCTCCTGACTCTACTTGTCCACTGGCTATCCCCCGCTGTGCCTGGGGATGCTCCCTTTCTTGTTCCCCTGGTTTCCTTCATATCTTAAAAAAATCCTACCTTTTATAAAAAGCCTTTCCCAGGTCCTCTTAACAAATAGCTTCCTTCTGAAATTATCTCTATATAACTAGTAGGGACATAGTTGTTTAAATGTTGTCTCTCCAATTAGAATGGGCGCTCCCTGAGGGCAGATATTATTTCTGATTTTCTTTGTATTCCCATAGTTTAGTGCAGTGAATGGCACATAATGAGAATTAAGTAAATGCCTGTTGACTGATTGAAAACATCAATTTATAAAATTAAGATAAAAGTCATGCACATATTTCAATGTTCCATAATAGTTTATTTACAATTTCCTTTACAGAGTTTTAAAAGATGATATACTTTGATTCATTTCTCTTTTGTTTCATTTTGAAAACAGCCTGATATTGATTATGGTTTATAAGGTTTAGGGATTTTTGTTTAGCCACGAAACTTCCTGTATCTTGTTCAGAACCCATTTCCTTGACAACTTTACCAAACCTATTAAGTTTGAAATCAGAACACTAAGTCAGCAAAATAAGTTACTTTTTGCTTTTATTCAGAAATCTAAACAGTTAGTCCAGCCTTTCCTATGTAAATCACAAAAAAAGAGAAATGAAATTTATATGAATACAATGCTCTTAAGTCAATATAACTTTTAAATAATTTGCCTTCCTAAATACAAGGATTATTTCAAGATGGAAAACACTTTTACTGTATCTTACCTTGTGTAATGAATATCCTGATTCAAATATAATAGGAGGAAGCAAGAGAAGAAAGAACATATTTGGACGAAACATTTCTTCTTCCTATAGACAAAAAAAATAAACTTTAGAAGCAGACATTGAAGAGGATTCTGGGAAGATGGCGGGGTATTCAGAAAACTTTTGGCTCTCCAAATTTCCTCCATGAAAAAAGATAGGACGTTGCCTCAGAGCAGGAGAAATAAACACAACACAGGGTAAACCAGCTGTCCCCACACAATTTGAGAAGACCCAAGAAAAAACTTGACCTCCAAGGACAGAGGTTTGGTGGAAGTGAAGAGTGAATACTCCAGGCTGAGTCTGTAAAATAAACAAACAAGCCCTGGGGGCAGATGAGTAGAGAGGCAGCCTCAGCAATTTTTGCCTTGAAGACAGCTGAGTAGAAGACTGAAGGACCTTCCAAAATGAAGGGATGGCCACATATAGTTATGCTGATCAGACACATTTCCAGGCTGTAGCTGCAGGGAGGAGGATACTGGTACTTGTGGGAGAGCAGAGTCCCTGGTTTCAGTTCTTGGACAGCTGTAGTTTGCAGCCACCAGAGGGACCACAGGGAGCAAGATCATTTGCCAGACAGAGGGGTTAGAGGCCCTTCATGTGGCTTAGGAGTGGAGAGGAGAGCCCAAGGTTGGGCCCCAAGATAGACCTCAGAAAATTACAATAAGAAGGACCTGAGACCTGGGGTATTATTTCCTATACTTGAGAACAATAATCTGATTATACTAATAGCTGCTAAAAACAAAATAAAACAAAAAAAGAAATTTTAAAAAATGAGTAAGCAAAGGAGAAAGAACCCAACCATAGATAGTTACTATTTTAATACTGAAGATCTGGGTTCATATTCAAAGGAAGACAATGGAGCTAAAAAAGCCAGTCCCTTTTTAATAAGAAATATCAAATGGTCCCAAGCACAAAAAGAGTTCTTGGAAGAACTTAAATGTTGAGGTATAGGGGTTCTCAAGACCCCAAAATACCAACATCTGGGTCCTGCCGAATGAATTCCACTGAAGTCTTCTCTCAGCCAAAGAAAAGCAAAGTTTATTAAAAGTTCGCCATATTAGGTAGACTCTTTTTTTTTTAAGCAATTGGGGTTAAGTAACTTGCTCAAGGTTACACAGCTAGTTATTTATGTGTGGGTGCTAAGTAACTGAGGCCAGAACTGATCCCAGGTCCTCCTGACTCTCAGGGCCTGCACTCTTACTTACTGCACCACCTAGCTGCCCCTAGGTAGACTCTTAAGGAGTCTCAGTATCACAATTCTCAGGGGCTCTCACACCTCATGGAGGCAAGACAGGGTCTTATATACAGAAAGGTTGTAGGAGGAATCTATGGGTGGTCTAGGGGAGGAATTTGGGGAGGGCCTTCAGGAGGAGTCAAATGAAGTCAGACTCCTGTGATGAGAGATTAAGGGTGGGAGGCTACCTGGAGGTGAGACTAAGGAGGGTTTGAGAGGATCAAGGATGGACAAAGGAGGGCTAGTAACAGAGGTTTGGGCCAACCCACAAAGAAAGGCTTATGGCCTCAGGCAAATGCCTCATCAAATGGGAAGATTTCAATCTTTCCCATTCAATTCAATGAGTCAAATTCATTCAGGATCCTGCTTGTTGGGGCATGTTGGTATTTTGGGGTCTCCAGAGCAACTCTAACCCTCTTTATAGGTAACCTCTTCACTTATAAACTCAGATGTAAATAACTGAAATAATATTTATTGTTCATGGGTAGGTAAAGCCAATATAATTTTTTAAAATGACAATTTTACCTAATCTATTTACTGTCATCCCAATAACATTACTAAAATATTGTTTTATTGAGTTAGAAAAAATAATTAACATTTGAATTATTCATTTGAAAGAACAAGAGTTCAAGAACCTTAAAGAAAACGGGAAAAAAGATATAAAGGAAGTAGATTCAGCAGTATCAGACCTTAAACTATAATATAGGTGAGAGCATTGTTGAAGAGTAATAAAAGGATAATTTCAATTATTTTAAAATTAAAATTTTTTGTATAAATAAAACCTACATAGCCAAGAATAGAAGAAAGGCAGAAAACTGGGGGACAAACTTTCATAAACAATCGCTCAGATAAGATGTGAATGGGATGGAATATTGCTGTGGTGTAGGAAATGATAAGCTAGTTGGTTGATTTAGAAAAACATGGAAAGACTTGGACTTGTGAAGGAAGATGCTATCCACCTTCAGAGAAACAGATGATAGGAGGAAATAAGTGTTGGACCCAGCTCCACTCTGCCCTTCCCCCATTGATTTGTCACTTTGCCCTTCCCCGAAGTCAGACACAAACCCACTCACCCTTTCCTAGTTGTAAAACAGGCAGCCCAACCTTTCCTTCATTGATTTGTAAAATAGAGAACTCCACCTTGCTTAATCTGTAAACAGGCAGACCCCACCCCTTGCTTACCCTTGATTAATCTGTGGGTGGGAGTCCCAGCCTAGGGTTTCCCAGCAGCGGGAAATTCAAATGTATACTGACCAATCACTAATTGTAGTTTCAAGTGTACACTGACCAATCATTGGAGTTTCAGTTTACATCACTGTAATCACAGCTTACATAATCTGGCTATGGAACCTCTATAAAACCGTCACACTGTCTGTGCAAAAGTGCTGTCTGATTTGGGTGACCATGTACCCCAACAGTCCTGCTGTGTCCCGCGGTAATAAAATCTACTCTTTAAATTTAACCTTAGGGTTCTTCTGTCTCGCTTTTATTAAGGTACAACATAAGCACAGTACAATCTTACATATATGTATATAAGTGTATATATATATATATGTGTATATGCTTATAAATATCTGTGTGTGTGTATATATATATACATACACACACATACACACATATATACACATATACCTCCACACTTAATTGTAGCTTTGTTTAGGGTGATGGGGGAGGGAGGAGAAAAAAATAAAAGTAAAAAGTGCACAGCATGGAACAAAAGAAACAAAGCAAAGAAAAGCTGGGTAACTTAGAAAACAATGTGTAGTAATTATTATATAAGTTTTCTTAAAATGGAAACATTATTTTATATTGAATCCTCTCATGATCTGCTGTATACATGGCAATTTTTTTTCTTTTCTCATTTTGTATTTAAGTTTAAAATTGAAAAAATATACAAATAAAGAAAAGAAAAATGAACATGAACAATTGAACAAATAAATCTATGTATGAGATACCAAAATCATTCTTCTTTAATTGAAATCAACAAACTTTTATCAGTGGAAATGTATTTAGGAAATACAGCAGTGAAAAATACTAGAATTTGCCTCTCATCTTATAGTGGCACTTAAAGAAGAAAGAAAAAATAATTTAAAAGACATTTTAAGATTATGTTTGGTACTAAGAATGGAAAGAGAAATCATGGGTTTACACATTTGGGAGCCAAAAAACTGTAGTATATTTTTCATATTTTAATAAATAAACACTTCTTGTGGGATCAAAGAACAAGAGGCAAAGTAGATGCCCTTTGACTGGGGCTAAACAAACTATGGTACATGAATGTAATGAATTTATAAAGAGTTCACAAAAGTAGGAGAAGACATATGAACTATAGAAGAAGTGAAATTAGTGGAACAAGGAAATCAATCTATGTAACATAAATGGAAAGAATAAAAAATGTGGATGAATGCTGTTTAGTTTTAAGAACCAAGAGAAGAGTTGGAAAAAATGCATTTCCTTCTCTTTTTTGCAGAAGTGGGGAAATAAAGTGAGGTAGAATATTACAGACTGCTAAATATGAGTTATGTGATAACTGTTCCTCTTTACTGCCTATCTGGGTAAGTAGGTTGCACAGTGGATAGTGCTATGCCTGGAGTCAGGAAAACTCATCTGATTCCTCAGCTTCTTCACCTATAAAATGAACTTGAGTAGAAAATGGCAAACCACTGCATTATCTTTGCCAAGAAAACCCCAAATGGGGGTCATAAAGATTTAGATACAACTGAAAACCTCTACCAACAACGACTACTACTTTTTCTTTTTAAAATTTTTTGATAAGAAGGGATGCCTCTGTGAGGAAGAAAGGAGAAAGTGATATTTAGAAATGAAGATAACAAAAAATATCAATAAAAATAAGACTTAAATGTTTTTAATGATACTTTATGATACAATAAAAACATAGAATAAAACTCAGTCACCATGACCTCCAATCCCTCCACCTCCGAGTTCTTTCCCCTGCCTTCTCTTCTGCATCAGCTATACTCCTCTGTCTTTCTCATTCTGACTTCTTGACAGTTCAACTCTATACAGTCCTTTTCCCTTGAGTTTCTTAACCTATTTGCCAATTTTACCTTGAAAGCAATTTTTTTTTCTTTCACTCTTTCATGTGCTAAATGGAGCAGGAGAAAATCTTGAGATCATATTGAGTCCACTACAAATTTCTATTACCTCAACTGGGCCCTTTTACACCACCCTGAGTCACTATCCCACTCACCACAAAGGCTTTTCCAAACTTCTTCATTACTCCTCAAATTTCCCATGGCTCCTCTTCCCTCCCTACCACCCCAGAGATCCTTGCTTCATATTAAACTGAAAAAACTGAGCCCATTCACCAAGAACTCCCTCTTCCTCATGTCCCATCACTCTGATACCTTCATCACTATCTTCTCTTTTTCCCATCTCACATAAAGAGGGGGCTCTTCTACTTGCCCAGATAGATAAACCCCTCTACATGTACAACATGATCTCATTCCACCCCATCTTCTGCAGCAAACTGCCCCTTCTATTATTGCCACTTTCACTGATCTTCAATCTCTTTCTGTCTATTGGCTGCTTCCCTACTGTTACAAACAAGCTCATGTCTTCCTCACCCTCAAAAAACTAGCCATTTATCCTAACGCTCTGTTTTCTATAATTGGTGCCTCCATTTTAACACTTTGTAGTCTGACTTTTTGACAACATCATTCATTTGAAACAGTCCCCTCCAAAGTTACTAATGATTTTTAAATTACCAATCTAATGGTCTTTCTCAATCCTCATCATCCCCTTTCTATTCTTGCAGTCTCTGAAAACTGTTAGCCATCCTCTTCTCTTTGATATCTCTTCTAAATTGTCATGACACTATTCTCTCTGGGTTCTCCAACCTGACTACTTCTTAATCTCCTCTGCTGGCTCCTTAACCAGCTTAAGGTTGATAACTGTGGGCAAATCCTACCCCCACCAAGGCTCTGACCTGGATTCTCTTCTCCCTCTATACAATTTCACTTAATGATCTATTCAGCTCCCTTAGACTCAATTATCATCTCTACAAAAATTAGTCTCAGACCTATTAAACCAGACCTAACCTCTCTCCGGATCTCTAGTCTCATATCTCTAACTACCTACTAGATATCTCAAAGTGGTTATCCTGCAGACATCTTAAACTCAGCTCATGATCTTTCTCCCTAAATTCTCCACTTTTCCTAACTTTCTTAGTACTGTCAAGGACATCATCCCCCCACTCACTCAAGCTTCAAATCTAACTCCTCATAATATCCAAGTTTCCCTTACAAAAGATAAACAAAAGCAATGTAGCTAGGATAAGAAAGGAAAGGGTCAATTAACAAAAAAATCTTTGCACTGGATCTAGAATCCAAGATTGTGGTAAGATAATAGTTTCCTGATGCAGCTTCCCTTGCCCTAACAGAGCTTCCTCCTCACATGCACCCCCTACACCCTCCCCTCCCCATACATGACTTCCTTCAGCTCTAGATTCCTTAGTGAAGCTTCCTCCTTGCCCTCTCCCCCTTCTTCAGCCCCCTCATCCCCCAATGAAACCAGATTGGCCCCTGGTTCTCTGACACAGCTTCCTGGCTTAGGATCAATAAAGAGCCCAAACCAAACTCTGTGCCACTCAGACCTGGTGGGATGCCTGAGACCACAAGAGTTGTTATAAACTAAATGAGTGCCTGATCAGATACATTTCCACATGGAGACAGCAGGGCTGTATCCAGGCAAACTAAGACCCATTGTATCCTTGTTGCATATCTTCGCCCTGTTAAGACAAAGTAAACTTTTCATGTGTAAATGTTCAGTGCCTAGTGAGTACTTTTTTTTTCTCCAAACATAGAACCTAAACTTAAGAGAGTGTTGGCTTTAGAGCCATACTTACAACAAAGTTATATAGGAAACTAATACAAAACATAAGACCAAGAGCCATTCCCTAATGGATAAGCTGCCAAAGGATATAAACAAATAGTCCTCAAAAGAACTGCAAACCATTAACAACTACATGAAAGACAGTTCCAAATAGTAAGAAGAGAAATATAAATCAAAACTCTAAGGTTCTACCTCACATATCCAACAAACTGGTAAACATGGCAAAATATGAAAACATTCAATGATGATACAACTGTGGAAAAGAGAAGCAAAAGTTAAATCCAACCATTCTGGAAAGCTATTTGGAAATGTACTAAAAAAGTAAGTAAAGCATATTCACTCTTTGACGGTAGTCACTGGACAGCAACTAGTGGTTAGGAATACACCTGACGATGGTAAAAGACAGAACGAAAGGTCCTATGCTCACCAAAATATGCATAACAACATATTTTGTGGTACCAAAGAACTGAAAAGAATGCAGATGCCCATAAAACAGAGTTGAATTGTGGCACTCAGATACACTGGAATATTACTAGGCGATAAATAAAGAAGGCAAAAATTCAGAGAAGCATGAGACTTATATGAACTAAAGAATAAAATGAAGAAAACCGGAAAAACAATACATACAACTACAACAATATAAATGAAAAAACAAAAAAACCCTCAAGAAATAACAACAAAAACGTTCCCCAATCCATGTAAAAGGGGACTCTGAACAAACTTTGGAGCTACAGAACCCACAAAATGACACAGAAAAGCTAACCTCCCTCTGAGGACAGCCAGGCAGCCCAGCAGGAAGTGGCCAGCTCAGCGCTCTGGGAGCCAAGCCCAGGCCTGTGTAAGCCAGAGGTTTTAGCCCCAGGGCAGGCCTGACCAAACACCAGCTGGAGGGACTCTAGAACACCAGCAGCTGTGGTGTTTCCATAATTACCAACACATAAATTTGAAGGACAAAGTGAGAGGTCAGTGCAGTGTGGACTTTGGGACCAGTAGTGGGGAGAGTATTGGCATTTTCCCCCAGGGCAAGAAGCCGCTGAGACACCTCGGCACAGCCGGCCACTTTGCAGCTTCAGCTCCTGGCTTGCGGATTGTAGGTGGACCAAACAACCAATATGAAGGGTAATCACTCTTGCTTTTTAACCTGCTTGGATCTGGACCTCGGTCTAGGGTGGAAGTCCTGGGGTGTGTGACCAGCTTGCCAGAGCATGTGGAGGCTTCAGAGAAGGCACCCATCTAATACCTCCAACAGCTAAGAAAACCCCAGCATTTGGGACGGAATCTCCCCTGTCTGCTGGCAGAGTCCTACTGTGGCAACAAGTCCAAAAGTCAAATATTGAGTGGCAACATGCCTAGGAAAAGGAAACAAAACAAACAGAGTACCCCAACTTTTCACTCCTACTTTGGCAACAAAAAGGATCAAAGCATGGAACAAGAGGAAGACAGCAAAGTCAGAACTCCTACACCAAAAGCTTCCAAGAAAAATATGAACTGCTTACAAGCCATAGAGGACCTCAAGAAGCAGATAAGAGAAGTGGAAGAAAAATTGGGAAGAGAAAGGAGAACTATCCAAGAAAATTATGAAATGAGAGTCAACAACCTGACTGAAGAAAATGACACCTTAAAAAACAGACTATGGCTGTTTTGTTTTTTTGTTTGAGGCTCAAAAAGGCAATGAGGAGAAGAATGCCTTAAAAAGCCAAATTTGCCAGATGGAAAAAGAATTTCAAAAGCTCACTGAAGAGAATTATTCCTTCAGAATTAGACTGGAGCAAATGGAAGCTAGTGACTTTATGAGAAATCAAGATGCTGTAAAACAGATCCAAACAAATGAAAGAATAGAAAGCAATGTGAACTATCTCATGGGAAAAACCACTGACCTGGAAAATAGATTCAGGAGACAGAATTTAAAAATTATTGGACTACCTGAAACCCATGATCAAAGAAAGAACCTAGAAATCATCCTTCAAGAAATTCTCAAGGAAAACTGCCCTGATGAACCAGAGGGCAAAATAGAGGCAGAAAGAATCCACCAATCACCTCCTGAAAAAGATCCCCAAAAGAAAACTCCTAGGAATATTATAGCCAGGTTCCAAAATTCCCAGATCAAAGAGAGAATATTATAAGCAGCCAGGAAGAACCAATTTGAATACTGTGGAAACACAATCAGGATAACACAGGATTGGCAGCTTCTACACTGAGGAATCAAAGGACTTGGAATATGATATTCCAGAGAGCAAAGGAGCTGGGATTAAAACCAAGAATCACCTACCCAGCAAAACTGAGTATCATGTTTCAAGGGAAAATATGGTCATTCAGTGGAATAGAGGACTTTCAAGTATTCTTGATGAAAAAAGCAGAGTTGAATAGAAAATTTGACATTCAGATACAAGAAGCAAGAGAATCTTGAGAAGGTAAACAGAGAAAAGAAATCATAAGGAACTCATCAAAGTTGAACTATTTACATTTCTACATGGGAAAATGGTAATTGTAACTTATGAAACTTTTCTCAGCATAAAAATAGTTGAAGAAGGGTATATGGGCATATGAATACATATGTGAATGTGTGTATATATGTTTACAGGTATACATATATAGAGGGCACTGGTCTAATTTAATAGGAAGGGATAATACTTAAAAGGTGAAATTAAGAGGTGAGAGAGGAATATAATGAGAGGAGATGGGGAGAGACAGAATGGGGTAAACTATCTCATATAGAAGAGGCAAGGGAAAATGGTTACAATGGAGGGGAAGAACAGGAACGCAAAAAGGCAAAACCTTATTCTCACTGAATTTGGCTCAGGGAAAAAATGACATATATACTAAATAGGACATCACACCCTACAAAGTTTTAAAATCAAATGTTTAAAAATATATAAATACTATTATTAATACTATTTTACATATAATTGGGAAATAAGATATACAGGCATTTGGGGCATAGAGATTCACCATGCCCTACTAGAAAAGTCGAAGGGGGTATGGAAGAAGATATGGGAGAGAGCAGACTGGAGGATAGGAATATCCTGTGGGGACCACTATTCTGGGGTGTTGGGTAGGGGTAAAATGGGGAAAAAATTGTAACTCAAAATCTGGCAGAAATGAATGATGTAAACCAGAAGTTAAGAAAGCATTTGAAAAAAAAATAAAATTAAAAAATAAAATAAATAACTACAAAAATGAATGCTGAAACCAAGCTTGGCTTCAAAGAAGGAGTAGGAAAATGTACCTGCATGAACAAATGGTGGAGGACTATGAGTAATGAATACTGTCTATACTATCAGACTCAGTTGATGTGTATGTTAGTTTTGCTGAACTGTTTTTCCCCCTTTCTTTTTAAATCTCTGTTAAAAGAGACGATATACTAGAAGAAAAGAAATATAAAACAAAAGAAGCCAATAAAAATTAAAAATAAAATAAAATTAGAAATATGCAGTGTTGGGGTATAATAGAGTACACTAGAAGACATAATTGGTTTGGAGTCAGAAGACTTCACTTTCTTTTTCTTTTTCTTTTTTTTTTTTTTTGCTTTTTAGAGGGCAATTGGGGTTAAATAACTTGCCCAAGGTTACACAGCTAGGTTTTTTTTTGTTTGTGTGTGTTAAGTGTCTGAGGCCAGATCCAAACTCAGGTCCTTCTGACTCCAGGGCCGACACTCTACTCACTGCGCCACCTAGCTGCCCCAAGACTTCACTTTCTAGCTCTGACAGTGACAAGAACTCTGTGACCTTGGGAAAGTTACTTACAAATCTTGGATATGCTTTTATCTGAAAAATCTGTAAAAAATCAGGTGAATTCTGACATTTTTCCAGCCTGTGGTCCCATGATATAGTAAACAAAGTTCTCAAATACTTTGAAAATATCATTATTATTACAGTTTATTATATATTATTATATTGACTCAGCCAGTTCATATTTCTCCAATGACCAGATCTGTCTTTATTTTCATGGAGAGTGTTTTAAAACTGTGTTCATACAGTTTCTGTGTGTGTTTTGGCAGGTAGATGACACCCAAGTGTTTTTTATTACTGGCTGGAGTTATTTTAAATGGAATTTCTCTTTCTATTGGGTTTATTCATTTATATTCTACTATGCCACAGGTTTTTAATTTTTTTTCCTGTGGTGGATGGCTTTGGCAGTCTGGTGGGACCTATGGATTTTCTTCTCAGAATAATGTTTTTAAATGCATAATATAAAGTACATTGTAATATAAAGTACATTGTAATATAAAGTACATTGTATTTTGTACAATTACAATAGAAATTACAATGGAATTACAATGGAAAGCAATATATTGAAATACAGTTATCAAAATATATTTTTTAAAATATATTTGAATAGTTCCAAAGTTATCTAGAAACCCTGTACTATGGGGATAACTACATGTATAGAGTTAAGGCAAGACAAAGTATGTCAGAAGAAGCAAAGGAATGCTCTAGGGAAATTTGAGAAGGGAAAAAACACAGAATATTTTTTGTAGAAGATGACATATAAGCTCAGCCTTTAAAAGATGGAAGGATTCTGAAAAATAGAGATGAGAAGAAAGCACACTCCAGATATGGAGGTTAGACTAATTGAGTGCATGGAGATAGGAAGACAGCATGTCAAATTCCAACAATAGCTAGTAGGTCACAAAGTAGATAGTATTTACCTAGACTGCAGTCACCTAGTGAATCATGAGGGATTAATGAAAAATAAAGTCTGAAAAATAGTATATAATTGTTTAAGGCCTTAAATGTTAGTCTAAGAAGTTCAAGCTTAATCCTTCAGGCAACAAGTTCTTTTAGCAGACAAATGATATGGCAAAATCTATTAAGAAGATTATTATAGCAACTACATAAAGGACAATAGCAAAGAGGGGCAAATGTCCATGGCGGGCATAAAGGTAACTCTGGGAGTAGAAGACTAACAGATTGCCTAAGGAGGAGTAAACTGACTCAGACTAGAAACAGAGCAGATCCAAGATTTCATGATAATAAATAGAAGGATGAAGACTCATGAGTTGTCAATGTATTTTCAAGTTACAGGAAAGATGGGGAGACCCTGTCTCCAAAAACAATTAAGGGGTACAAATAAAAGCAAGAAGACCAGGTAGGAAACTATTAAGATAGCACAGTCCAAAGATGACAATAACTTGAACTAGGATGGTGTTGACATATGTGGAGAGAAAAGAATGGCTGCAAGGAATCTTCCTATGCACTACATAGGAAGAAGTGAAAGGATTAACAATGTGACCATATGAGGAAATTAAGGAGGAAGATGAGTATAAAGGAGAAGGAATAGTCAAAGACAGCCTCAAGGTTCTGAGTCTAGGTGTTTAGGATACTGTTTTTACCACAAGTGCTTCTTTTTAATAACAGAATTAGATGTTCTATATTAGCTTACAGAATCAACTCTCTTACCTTTTTAAAAAATGGGAATATTTCAAATTTATAAGAATATAAGTCATTCCCCAACTGATAAATGGTCAAAGGTTATGAACAGGCAGTTTTCAAAGGAAGAAATTCAAGATATCTAGAATCACATGAAAAAATGCTCTAAATAACTACTGATTAGAGAAATGAAAATCAAAACAACTCTTAGGTACCCCATCTCACCTGTCAGATTGGATAAACATGACAAAATGGGAAAATTATAAATGCTAGAGAAGATATGGGAAAATTGGTACACTGATACATTGTTGGTGGAGTTATGAACTGACACAACCACTTTGGAGAGCAATTTGGAACTATGCCCAAAGGACTATAAAAACGTGTGTACCCTTTGACCCAGCAATACCACTTCTAGGGCTGTATCTCAAAGAGATCATACAAATGGAAAAAGGACCCACATGTGCAAAAATATTCATAGCCGCTCTTTTTGTGGTGATAAAGAATTGGAAATCAAAGGATGCCCATCAATTGGGGAATGGCTGAATGTGAATATGAATGCAATGGAATACTGTTGTGCTATAAGAAATGATGAGCAGATGGACTTCGGAATAACCTGGAAAGACTTATATGTACTGATGCTAAGTGAGGGGAGCAGAACCAAGATATTGTACATGATTACAGGCACACTGTATCTGTGATGACTAATTTTGATAGACTTGGCTCCTCTCAGCAATACAAGGTTCCAAGACAACTCCAAAAGACTCATGTCTGAAAAAGCTATCCACATCCAGAAAAAGAATGACAAAGCCTGAACGTAGATTGAAGCAAACTATTTGTTCCCTCTTTTCTTTTTTGTTTGTTCCTTCTTTTTCATGGTTCATTCCATTGGTTATAATTCTTCTTTACAATATGATTAAAGTGAAAATATATTTAATGTGAAGGTATATGTAGAGCCTATATTGGATTGCATGCTGTCTTGGGGGGAGGGGGGGAGAGGAAGAAGGAGAAAATTTGGAACTCAAAAAGCTTGTGGAGGGGGCAGCTAGGTAGCAAGGTGAATAGAGTACCAACCCTGGAGTGAGAAGGACCTGAATTCAAGTCTGCCCACGTCAAGGTGACCACCATTCCAGACCAGTGGACAGCTAAAGAGACCGGAGACTTGAAGCTGAAACTTAAGAGGCAGCCATGATGTCTTTTCTGTTTGTCTTTTTACCACTTGCTATTGCCAGTAATCCCTATAGCCCCCTGCTTAATTGCTTATCCATATATGTTAGAAAATGGATTCAGGCGGTCAAACTTTTTGCCCCTTGGCCTCCCTTGAGTCCAAGTTCTAGTTATGTCCTTGAAAAGGGGGGAGTGAAGTGGCAGTTAGGTTCCCATAGTGCTAACTCCTACACAAGGCCTCTCACAAGGCCCCTCAGGGGGCCCCAAGAACCTAGTGTAAAGGTAAGACCATTGTGAAACCTCGCCCTGCACCTGCCTTGTAACCAATTTGTATTCATTGCTCCTCCTTACTCAGCATTTATTTGTATCTGTCAATCACACTGATTTTTTTTTTTAATATGATGCCCTTGCTTAAACATTGCTTCTTACCACCAATGCTTTCTGTTCTGAAGACCCAGCACTGCTGTGCCCACCTCCCAGGCCTTGCTGTCTGTTTTCTGTTCTCTGAGAGCACCAAGATTGGACAAGATCTATTACAGGGTTAAGTTACTGGTGATTGCCCATTTCCTCCTTTATAGCACTATATAGCTATAATCAAGATGGTGTTAAGAATCATAGATCAGGGGCGGCTAGGTGGAGCAGTAAGTAGAGTGTTGGCCCTGGAGTCAGAAGGACCTGAGTTTGGATCTGGCCTCAGACACTTAACACACACAAACAAAAACCTAGCCGTGTGACCTTGGACAAGTTATTTAACCCCAATTGCCCTCCAAAAAGCAAAAAAAAAAAAAGAATCATAGACTCAAATATGGATCTAGATCAGTAAGAAACCTCAGAAGTCATCTAGTTCAATCCTAGCAACACTTCTTTCTCTGTATTTTTCTCCTCAGGGTTTCACACTCTAGGAGAGTTAACTCCTTTTCCTTCATCTTGTACCTCAAGGATGTTTTGGTTCAGAGTTCAATCAGTTTTAGAAGGGAGGTTCTTTTTTTTTTTTCTTTTTGGAGGCGGAAGGCTGGACAATTGTAGTAAAGTGACTTGCACAATGTCATACAGCTAGTAAGTGTAAAGTGTCTGAGGCTGAATTTGAACTCAGGTCCTCCTGACTTCAGGGCCAGTGCTCTATTTACTGTGCCACCTAGATGCCCCAGGAGGCAGGTTCTTAATCACAAGGATGTCTGTGGAATAGGCACAGGGCTATCCTAGCTTTCCAAAAATGGCTCAGGGAGAGGTTGAGAGAAGTACGCTCAGTAGTTTTAGGAATTATAAAGTCTCAGACATGCCCAAATAACCAATCTAAAAAACAAAACACAAAAAACTGAAAAGGTGTCTGATGTGGGGCCCTGGTGAAGAAGTCAATCTAAAAAGTCCCAAAATAGTGCAGCCAGGTGAGAAATGAGGAGCAAACACATTTTTGTTTTTAATTTTTCAAAGCTTATACAGAATGGTTCAGCAATCATTGTCAACTCTTTCTGAAGCATAAGATAGCAGGTTACTGATTTGAACTTATCAAGGACAGTTAGGTACTTTACTCTCCCTATAATCTCCTTAATTATCTTGGGTATCAATTTCTATTGCCCAAATTTTGCTCCATCTTTTTAACTCCAAAGATCACTGTCCTTATTGAGAAAAGAAATGCAAAATTAAGAACTGAACAATTGGAATTTATCAATCCTTGGTTATACATGTATATTGTTAATGTATTTTTAATAGGAAGATATTTTCCATTCATTTATAGGCCCATGTCACCTGAGTTACATGAGTCTGTGGTGGGAGGAGTTTGCCAAGCACATGGAGCAGAACCCAGAGAAAGTTGGTCAGAGCAGTTAGAGCTGAGGGAGAGAGAGGAAGCTGGCAGCGAGCTGTGAGTGTTTGTTTGTGGCAAGACCCTAACAGGGGGAAGGCTTGGGGATGGTGGTGCTCCCTCCATGGTTATCGTACAATTTTCTTTGTTGCTATGATGGATGTGACTTTCTGGTGTTGGGATTCAACTTTGTGTTGTTTGAATAAATGTTTTGGTTCTGTCTTCCATGTGGAGAGTCTGTTATATTTTGTGATTCAGAATTATGCTGACATATTCATAGCTACTGCAGGTGCTGTGAATATGGCATTGATCTTACATATTTAGTGGCAAGGATGGGATCACAAAATATCAGACCTCTATTTGGAGGCAGAAGGGTTTTAGAGAGAGAAATGAATATCCTGGGATAGGAGGATTTACCTTATTCCTCTCTAGGAAGAGGATGGGCTAAAAGCACAGGGCTTGGTGAAAACTATGAACTGAAGCTAGCGAAGGGAGAACCTAGAGATTTGGAAAGATGTTTACAAGGAATACCAGTAGAACTGAGGGAAGAACTAGCAGGGGTGTGTGGGAGAGGCTGGGCCTTGCTAATAAGTTATCACCTTATGTATAAAAGCACAGACAAGCTGGTGGAAGAGAAAGCTCAGATGGAAAGGGAGTTGGCTGGTGTGCATGGGAATCTTTTTGTACCACAGAGTTCCAACTCTCCTTTAGAAGAACAAGTTAGTCAGGTAGCAGAAGAGAGGACTGTTGTGGCTTTGGCTCAGAAAAAGAAGAAAAAAATTAACAAAAGGAATGTGCATGCAACCCTTGCACAGACTGGGCCTGATTGGGGCCCAGACACCTGGAAGAAGAATGTGTGGGAGGAAAATAAAACAAAGTTAGATGAGGATGCTTTTTACAAATACAGATAGTTGCCTCATACTAAGAAGAAAACAGAAATAGGGTGGGGAGAGAAGCCCCCCCCCACCCTCCTCTGCACACCATGTTTAGGAAAGAAAATGAGGATTTTACTCAGCAGGAAGTCACTGATATATTAAGTTGATTCACCCAAAGGATAGGAGAATCGTTAAGTGTCTTGGATGGTGACAATCAGTGATGAAGGGGCAGGAGAAGTAGTGATAGATAATGCATATTGCTTGAAATTTATACTTAGAATCCTTCTGTATAGCAATTTGTTAGAGAATCACCATATGAAAGTAGATAACAATGCAGCTAATCTGTTACTATTTATTTTTTTTTATTTTGCTCTCTTATTTTTTAGTTTACATCATTCATTTCCACAAGATCAGGGGCGGCTAGGTGGCGCAGTGAGTAGAGTGTCGGCCCTGGAGTCAGAAGGACCTGAGTTCGGATCCGGCCTCAGACACTTAATGCACATGCAAACAAAAACCTAGCCGTGTGCGCAAGTTACTTAACCCCAATTGCCCTCCAAAAAGCTAAAAAAAAAAAAAAAGAATACAACAACATTTCTACAAGATTTTGAGTTACAAATTTTCTCCCCATTTTCTCCTACCCACCACGCCAAAACATCTATCCCACTGAATATCCCCTCCCCCAATCTGTTCTCTCCCATATCTTCACCCATCCCCCTCTGACTTCCCAGTAGGGCACAACGGATCTCTATGTCCAAAGTGCCTATATACCTCTTCCCAATTACATATAAAATAATATTAATATGTATATATTTTTAAACATTTGATTTTAAAACTTTGAATTCCAGATTCTTTCCCTTCCTCCATCACCCACCATCACTCAGAAGATAAGCAATTCAATATAGGTTGTACATGTGTAGCTATGCAAAACACTTCCATAGTGGATATACTGTGAAAGACTGACTATATTTCTTTGTGTCCCAATGCCTGCACATCTTATCTCCCAATTACAAGCAAAGGAGTATTAATAATAGTATTTATATATATTTGAAACATTTAATGTTAAGACCTCGAATTTCAGATCCATTTCCTTCCTCCCTTGTCACCCATTCCCTCTGGGGAGATAAGTAATGCAGTATATGTTGTACATGTCTAGCTATGCAAAACATTATCATAGTAGATATATTGTACAAGGCTGCTTATAATTCCCTCCCATTCATCCCACCCCCCACCTGGTCCATTCCCTACATGATCCTGTCCCTCTTCTATAGTGGGTACTTCCAACCTCCCCTCCCCCCAAGGATGCCCTCCCATCCATCATCCCTCCTCTCATCCCCCTTCCCCCTATTCTGCTGCAGGTTGAGATATCCCATTTAGTATGTATGTCATTCTCTCCCTGTACCAAATTCAATGAGAATGTGGTTTTGCCTTTTTGCCTTCCTATTCTCCCCCTCCCTTGCAACCACTTCCCCTTGCTTCTTCTACATGAGATAGTTTATCCTACCCTGTCTCTCCCCATCTCCTCTTGCCACTTTCCTCTCTCACCTCATAATTTCATCCCTTGAGTATCCTCCCTTCCCAACAAATTCAATCTATGCCCTCTATCCATATATAACTGTAACCATCTACACACACATTCACATATGTATTCATATGACCACACACCCTTCTTCCATTATTTTCATAGTGAGAAAGATTTCATCAGTCACAATTATTGTTTTTCCATATAGGAATATAAATAGTTCAACTTTGATAAGTTCCTTTTGCTTTCTTTTCCCTGATTACCTTCTCAGGCATCTCTTGCTTCTTGTGTCTGGATGACAAATTTTTTATTCAATTCTGGTTTTTTCCTCAAGAATGCTTGAAAGTCCTCTATTCCACTGAATGACCATATTTTCCCCTGAAACAAAATACTCAGTTTTGCTGGGTAGGTGACCCTTGGGTTCATTCCCAGCTCTTTTGCCCTCTGGAATATTATATTCCATGCCCTTCGATCCCTCATTGTAGAAGCTGCCAGGTCCTGGGCTATTCTGATTGTGTTTCCACAATATTGGAATTGTTTCTTCCTGGCTGCTTGTAATATTTTCTCCTTGATCTGGGAACTATAGAACCTGGCTATAATATTCCTAGGAGTTTTCTTTTGGGGATCTTTTTCAGGAGGTGATCTGTGGATTCTTTCAACCTCTATTTTGCCCTCTGGTTCTAAAATATTAGGGCAATTTTCCTTGAGAATTTCTTGAACGATGATTTCTAGGTTCTTTGTTTGATCATGGCTTTCAGGTAGCCCAAAAATTCTTAAATTATCTCTCCTGGATCTACTTTCCAAGTCAGTGGTTTTTCCAATGAGATATTTCACATTGCCTTCTATTTTTTCATTTGTTTGGATCTGTTTAACAGTATCTTGATTTCTCATAAAGTCACTAGCTTCCATTTGCTCCAATCTAATTCTGAAGGAATGATTCTCTTCAGTGAGAAGATTCTTTTTGAGATTCTTTTTCCATCTGGCAAATTTGGCTTTTTAAGGCATTCTTCTTCTTATTGCCTTTTTGAGCCTCTTTTGCCATTTGAGTTAGTCTGTTTTTTAAGGTGTTATTTTCTTCAGTCAGGCTGTTGACTCTCATTTCATAATTTTCTTGCAACATTCTCATTTCTCTTCCCAATTTTCCCTCCATTTCTCTTATTTGGTTTTCAAAATCCTTTTTAAGCTCCTCTATGGCCTGTAAGCAGTTCATATTTTTCTTGGAAACTTTTGGTGCAGGAGTTCTGACTTCATTGTCTTCCTCCTGTTCCATGCTTTGATCCTTTTTGTCCCCAAATTAGAGTCTAATGTTGGAATGCTGTTTGCTTTGCTTCCTTTACTTGCTCATGTTGCCACTCAATTACTTGACTTTTGAGCCTTCTGCCACAGTAGAACTCTGCTACTAGAAAATGGAGTTTTATCCCAAATGCTGGGGTTTTTGCAGCTGCTGGAGCTATTAATTGGGTGCCCTCTCTGAAGCCTCCACACACTCTAGCAGACTGTTTTCTCACCCCAGGACCTCCACCATAGACAGCAATCCAGATCCAAGCAGGTTAAAGCAAGAGAGATTACCCCTCATACTGGTTGCTTGGTCCCCCTACAATCTGCAGACCAGGAACTCTGAAGCAGCCTCGAGGTGGGCAGCTGCAGGGCCATGGAGCCTCAGCTGCTTCTAGCCCACAGGGCAAAGGCCAGACCGCACTCCCAAATTCCCATGTCCCAAAGTCCACACTGCACTGACCTCTCTCTTTGTTGTTAGCATCTATAGGTTGATAATTCTGGAAACCACCACAGCTGCTGGTAATCTGAAGTCCCTCCAGCCAGCAGAAGCTGGTTGTGGCCACATGGGGCTGGGCTCCCAACACGCTGCCCTGGCTTCTTCCTGCCAGCCTGCTGGGCTGTCTTCAGTGGGAGGTTAGTTTCTCTGTGTCATTTTGTGGGTTCTGTAGTTCCAAAGTTTGTTTAGAGTAATTTTTTACATGAATTGGAGGAGGTATGAGCCAGAGCCATGCAGAAGTCCTGTTTCTACTCCACCATCTTGACTCCGTCCCCCTAATCTGTTAGTTTTAGCCTCTGATGAATGCAGCAGACAGTATCATACTGACTCTATGTGGCCTAGTGGAGACAGACCCTGGTATTTGCTTAGGAACTGTATGACAAACTTAAAGGAAGAGGTAATTAAGACTGTAATTATGATGGGAGATACAAATGCATATCACAATACCCCCTTAGCAGTTTCTCATATAAATGTCATAGTGAAATATCATATCCTCCTGCTTATAAGTACCTAATTCTGACTCTACTAACTGGGGAGATAGGGCACTCTCTTTTGGAGGTGTTGGATAAGATTTCACAGTTAAGTGATTTAGGGGAATGGGGAAAAGATAAATTTCCTTGAGAGAGAAGAGTAAATAGCTAATAGATTCAAAGTCAGAATAGACTGACAAGAAAATAATTGTTTGAGCAGAGCCAAGATGGAGGAAGAGAAACATGAACTTTGTGAGAGCTCCCACTCCAACCACCTCCAATACCTGTAAAATATGACTAAACGAATTTTAGAAGTACAGAACCCACAAAGTGACAGAGAAAAACAAATCTCCTGCTGAAGCCAACCTGGTAGGCTGATAGGAAAGGTCTATCACAGCATGCTGAGAATCCAGTGCAGGCCCATGTGAGCCTGGCAGTCTGAGACCAGTGGCACAGACCAGTCAGAGCAGACTTCAAGAGAGTGAATTACCAGTGGCTGTGGAAGTTTCCAGACTTCTCAACCATAAACTCTAAAGAGAAAGTAAAAGGTCAGTGGGGAACTCTGTTGGAACTGGGTGACGGGAGAGTGCACTCTGTCCCCTGCCCCCAGGGCAAGAGGTGGCAGAGGCGCAGTGGCTGCAGCTACTGCCACATGGCTGCCTCTGGAGCTCCTTGCCTGCAGATTGTAGTGGGACCAAGCACCCATTCAGAGGACAATCACTCTTGCTTTGACCTGCTTGGATCTTGATCGTGGTCTTGGGGTATGTGAATAGTGTGCCAGAGCTTGGGGTGTCTGTAGAGAGGGAGCCCTCCATATAGCTCTGACAACATTTGCTAAAACCCCAGCAATTTAGGAAAGAGCCCTCTCCACTTTGGAAGCAGAGTTCTACCGTGGCAAAGAGTTGAAAACTCAAGTAATTGTCTGGCAAGATGAGAAAGCACAGGAAGCACAATCAGACCATAGAATCCTTTTTTGGGGAAAAAAAGGATCAAAACATGCAACCAGAATAAGTCAACAAAGACAAAACTCCTGCTTCAAAAGCTTCCAAGAAAAATACAAACTGGTTACAGGCCATGGAGGACCTCAAGAAGGATTCTGAAAATCAAGTAAGAGAAGTGAAGGAAAAATTGGGAAGAGAAATGAGAATGATACAAGAAAATCATTAAAAGCAAGTCAACAGCCTGCTAAAGGAGACCCCCCCAAAATACTGAAGAAAATAACACCTTAAAAAATAGACTAACTCAAATGGCAAAAGAGGCCCAAAAAGCCAATGAGGAGAAGAATGCCTTAAAAAGCCAAATTGCCAAAATGGAAAAAGAATTTCAAAAAGTCACTAAAGAGAATAATTCCTTCAAAATTAGATTGGAGCAAATAGAAGCTAATAACTTTATGAGAAATCAAGATACTATAGAACAGGGGGTGGCTAGGTGGCGCAGTGAGTAGAGTGCCGGCCCTAGAGTCAGAAGGACCTGAGTTCGGATCCAGCCTCAGACACTTAACACACACAAACAAAAAACCTAGCCCTGTGACTTGGGCAAGTTAATTAACCCCAACTACCCTCCAAAAAGCAAGAAAAAAAAAGATACTATAGAACAGATCCAAACAAATGAAAAAATAGAAGGCAATGTGAAATATCTCACTGGAAAAACCACTGACCTGGAAAATAGATCCAGGAGAGAGAATTTTAAAATTATTGGACTATCTGAAAGCCATGATCAAAAAAAGTGCCTAGAAATCACCCTTCAAGAAAGTCTCAAGGAAAATTGCCCTGATATTCTAGAACCAGAAGGCAAAAGAGAAATTGAAAGAATTCACTGATTGCCTCTTTCAAGATCCCCCCCAAAAAACTCTAAGGAATATCATAGCCAAATTCCAGAGTTCCCAGTTCAAGGAGAAAATATTACAAGCTGTCAGGAAGAAACAATTTGAGTATTGTGGAAACACAATCAGGATAACACAAGACCTAGCAGATTCTACATTAAGGGATCAAAGGGCTTGGAATATGATACTCTGGAGGTCAGAGGATTAAAACTAAGAATCACCTACCCAGCAAAACTGAGTATAATGCTTCAGGCGAAAATATGGTCATTCAATGAAATAGAAGATTTTCAAGTATTCTCTCTTTTTTTTTTTTAGCTTTTTGGAGGGCAATTGGGGTTAAGTAACTTGCCTAAGGTCACACAGCTAGGTTTTTTTTTGTTTGTGTGTGTTAAGTGTCTGAGGCCGGATCTGAACTCAGGTCCTTCTGACTCCAGGGCCGGCGCTCTACTCACTGCACCACCTAGCCACCCCGATTTTCAAGTATTCTTGACGAAAAAACCAGAGCTGATCAGAAAATTTGACTTTCAAATACAAGAAGGAAGAGAAGCAAGAGAAGGTAAGCAGGAAAAAGAAATCATAAGGAACTTATTCAAGTTGAACTATTTACATTTCTATATGGAAAAATGATAATATAGATAGATAGATATGTATATATACATAAATATATATGTAAATAAATATATAGGGTAAATTATCTCATACAAAAGAGGCAAGATAAAACTGTTACAGTGGAGAGGAAGAGCAGGAAGGTGAAAGGGAATGGGTCAACCTTACTCTCACCGAATTCGGCTTAAGGAGGGAATAACATACACACTCATTGGGGTATCTTACCCTACAGGAAATTAGGGGGGTAAGGGATAAGAGGGGAAATGACAGAAGGGAGGGCATATTGGGGGAGAGGGTAGTTAGAACCATACATTTTAAAAAGGGACAGGGTCAAAGTAGAAAATAGAATAAGTGGGCGGCAGGGTAGAATAGAGGGAAATATAGTTAGTCTTCCACAATATAACTACTATGGAAACATTTTGCATAACTACATATGTATAATCTATATTGAATTGCTTATCTTCCCAGTGGGGGTGGATGAGGAGGGAAGAAGGGAAAGAACCTAGAAATCAAAAATTTAAAAACAAAATATTTTAAAATTTTTTAAAATTGTTTTTTACATGCAACTGAGAAATAAGATATACAAGCACTGGGGTATAGAAATCCATCTTGCCCTACTAGAAAGTTAGAGGGGAGACAGGGGAGGATATAAGAGAAAGCAGATTGGTGGAAGGGGTATTCAGTATGCTTTCTATCTTGGGGTGGGGGTAGGGGAAAGACGGGGAGAAAATTTGTAACTCAAAATCTTGTGGAAATGAATGCTGAAAACTAAAAGAAAAGAAAGAAAATTACCTGAGGTACTAAGAGGTTAAATAACTTACCCAGGTTAATGTAGTCAATGTATGTCAGAGAAAAGACTTGAAATAGGTTTTCCTGATTTCAAGTGCAGGTCTCTATCCACTACTCCACAGGGTCTTAATTTTGTCTTTATTTGTAATTACTTATCTGTGTACATGCTGTTTCTCCCTATTAGAAAATGCACTCTTTAAGTGAAGGGATTATTTTTATTTTTGTCTTTGTATCTCCAGGGGTGAGAACAGTGCTTGGTCCACAGTAAATGATTAATAAAAATATTCCCATTCATTCAAGTGCCTGAGTGCCTGGCACAGGACGTATATTTAATAAATATGTTCAGTTGGAAAAAAAAAGAATAGAAAAGAATTGTTCACTACTCTGTTGAAAGCAGGGGTAGATTTTAGAAGAACAGATGGTATTCCAACTAATAAACTATATAAAATGTATGGAGAAAAGGGGCTTTCTATTGGACTGAGCAGGGAAGTGAGAACTCCGCCTACAGATCCTCCTAAATCTCTGTATCCAAGTTTGTCACATCTTCAGGGAGAAGAGGAAATTGGCCAAGCCCCAGTTTAGATTAAAGAAATATGCAAACGGGATTACAGACCCCATATCAATTTGACCATACATCAGAAAAACAGATCAAATAGTGTAACTAGGGCATTAATAGATACTGGGGCAGAAACCTCCCTTATATATGGGAACCCTGATAAATTCAAATATGGAGCTCCTATTACCATCCCAGGACTGGGAGGGGCTGAAATATCAGCCAGACAAGTTAAACTAATAATGAAAATTGGACAATTACCTAAGAAAGAATATACCATGATAACTGTACCAATTCCTGAATACACAATTGGAATAGATCTACTAAGAGGTATGACTTTAAATTTACATGAGGCGAGATACCAATTTGCAGTAAGAAAGATTGTAACTAATACAGTTTTAGTAGATAAAATAAAAATCGACCCAATCAATCACTTTACCTTCTGAAGTAATTACTTTAAAGCAGTATCATGTGCCAGATGGGCAAGATGAATTTACCAACACAACATGCAACAGTGATCCTATCCTTTCTTTGGTCATCCTCTTACATTATATAGCTTAAAAGACCCTTTTTGTTGTCTTTAATTTCCTCCTCAGGCTCACCTTATTACATTACACACACATACACACACGGACACGAATGTGCACATGCATGTGTGTGTTCACTCATCCACTTAGGTAATACTTTGCAAACCTTAAAATGTTATATAAACATTAGCCATTGTTACTATTATAAAATAAATACAAAGTAATTTCAAGGGAAAGAATTAGCACTTGTAGGAAAAAATCATTTGAAAAGTAACACTTGAGATAAGTTTCCAGGGAAGCTAAGGGACTCTAGGAGTCAGAGTTCAGGAGAGAGTACATCCCAGATATGGGAGACTTCTTATGCAAAAGCATAAAGAAAGTAAATGAAATGTAGTTGAAGGGGAGTAATGTATAAAAGGTTGGTAAAGGCAGGTTTGCAACAAATTGTAAAGAGCTTTAAATGCCAGAGAAGTTTCTATTTGGTCCTTGAGGCAATAAAGAGCCATTTGAATTTATTGAGGTGAATGTAATTATAAGACCTAGGCTTTAAGAACTTTGGCAATTTTATGGAAGATGGATTACTTCTAATACTATTCTTTATTTATTTATTTTTTGCCCTCTTTTTGGAGGGGGGAAGGTAGGGCAATTCGGGTTAAGTGACTTGCCCAAGGTCACACAGCTAGTTTGTGTGTGTGTGTGTGTGTGTGTGTGTGTGTGTGTGTGTGTGTGTGTTAAGTGTCTGAGGCCAGATTTGAATTCAGGTCCTCTTGACTCCAGGGTCGGTGCTCTATTCATTATGTCACCTAGCCGCCCCTCTAATACTATTCTTATACTACTGGGATATACTATTATATGTATCTTGTTACAGTGGAGTGCTGGGTCTGAAGTCAGGAAAATCTGAGTTCAAATTGGGCTCCAGACACTTACTAGCTGTGTGACCCTGGGCAAGTCACTTAACCTGTCTTCATCTATAAAATAAGCTAGAGATGGAAATGGCAAATCATGTCAGTATTTTTGCCAAGAAAACTCCAAGAGGGGTCACACAGAGTCAGACACAACTTAAAATGATTGAACAGCTACTTGCCATAACCTTCAAATCTTAAAAATCTAAATTGTTCCTGTAAGTTTCCTGTGAATCCATTTATGCTGCCTTAGGGATTTCCCCCTTTCCTCATCAGAATTATTTCTCTTAGGGCAGCTAGATAGTGTAGTGAATAGGTCACCAGCCCTGGAGTCAGGAGGACCTGAGTTCAAATCCGGCCTCAGGCTCTTAACACTTACTAGCTGTGCGACCTTGGGCAAGTCACTTAACCCCAATTGCCCTGCTTTCCCCCTCCAAAAAAAAAAAAAAGGTATTATTTCTCTTTGGATTTTCAGAATTTCATTTTTAAAAGTTTCATATCCCTTATCCAACCATTCTGGAAAGCAATTTGGAACTATGCCCCAAAGGGCTATAAACCTGTGCATAACCTTCTGAGCCAGCAATACCACTTCTAGGTCTGTATCCCAAAGAGATCATAAAAATGGGAAAAAGACCCACGTGTACAAAAATATTTATAGCAGCTCTTTTTGTGGTGGAAAGAATTGGAAATTGAGGGGATGCTCATCACTTGGGGAATGGCTGAACAAGTTGTGGTATATGAATGTAATGGAATACTATTGTGCTATAAGGAAAACTTAAGACTTCAGAAAAACCTGGAAAGACTTATATGCTCAGTGAACTGAACAGAAACAGGAGAATATTGTACACAATAACAGTCACATTGTATGATGACTAACTTTGATAGATTTAGCTCTTCTCAACAATGAAAGGACCTAAGACAACTCCAAAAAAGTCATGATGGAAAATGCTATCCACATCCAGAGAAAGAACTGTGGAGTCTGAGTAGAGATGGGAGCATACTATTTGCTCTCTTTCTTTTAGTTATTTTGCTTTATTTCTTCTTTCTCATGGTTCTTCCCATTAATTCTAATTCTTCTTTACATCATGATTAATGTGAAATTTTAATATGAATGTATAAGTAGAACCTGTATCAGACTGCACACCATCTTGGGGAGGGGGAGAAAATGTAAAACTCAAAATCTTATGGAAGTGCATGCTGAAAACTAAGAATAAATTAATTAATTATATATTTTTGAAAAGGGTTTCATATCCCTCCTGAGATACCTTATCCTGCAGAATTAATTTTTAGTTCACTGTATTCTACCTTTTCTTTTTTGAACCTTCTGAAATCTACTCTTCCAAAATACATAAGTTATGTGTCAGACTAGGCTTAGCTTGACTTCCCTCTCTATCATAAGTTCTAAGAAGGAGTAGTTAATTCCCCACAAAGTTTCCCTTATTTCTATCCCAAGAACTAGTACCTTTCTGTCAGTAAGAATTAGGTCTAGAATAGCAGCTCCCTCCATTGAGTCTTCCTCTTTTTGAAGGATGAAATTACCATGAAGGTGAGGCAAGAAATTATTACATGCTATGCTTTTGGCAGAGAAAAAAAATGCCAACCAATTTCCATATAAATTGAAGTCTCTTCATCACTTCTCATATCATACCTTTGTGTCAGGCATATGATTTGTTTATCTATATTTCTCATCATTCTTCTCTTTCTGTCCAAGTAGACTGTAGTATATTCTGATGACAAAATCCTTACCAATTTCTACCTCTGTTTTTCTTCATTATGCATTCCAACCCCAGTTCCTAGATTTCCTCATATAAATGTATCTCTTCTTAATATATAATGGATTCTATCCTAATAGGTTTTAGTAATAACTATGTTAAATTTGTCTCCTTGCAGTGAGGTCTCTAATTCACCTTGATTGTTGCCTGTATTTTGTGATTTGTATTTATATATTTGAGATCATGGGCCTTCTTTCCAGGAATTTGTTGTTAATATGGGTCCTCACTGCTATCTGTTAAAAATGTAAGCTCCTTCAGAGTAAGGACTGCTTCAGTCTTTGCATTTGTGTCCCAAGGGCCAGGCACAGAGAGGGACACAATAGATATAACTCATCTCTACTACTCTTCTTCTGACTCTACTGGTGGGCCTCTCTATGGTCTCTAACTTGGTGAATAAATAGATATAAGCACTTCTTTATTCCTTTCTTTTCAGTTTAAAGCCCTTGGGATTAGATTACAAGATTCTAGATAAATATATTCTTGTCAGTCCTTCCTACATGCACTATAACTACCTATAAGCTAGTTTTCATGGGTAGAGTAAGATCCTAATCAAGGACTCGCCATATGGATGAAATTACAGGTCTGGTGAAAACAAACAAACAAAAACCTAGATAATTTTCAAATACTGCTATTACAAGATTATGTGCATATACTTTCTCCTGGATTGTGAGCTCCTTGAAAGCATAGGGCATGTCTTATTTCCCTCCCCTAATTCCTAGCACAATGTCATAAACATCCTATGTACTTTGGTGAATGAACAAGTATATAAGAATGCATATATGTGTATGAAAAAGTAGAACTTTGGCAGCTAAGTCCCCTCAAGTTCTAAGCTACGATCCTATAAACTTAGAGGTATATAAGAAGTTGACAGCTAAAGTATCATAAGGTAATTTATTCCTCAACATTTTGAAAAAGTCCATATTAAAGAGGTTTTTAAACCTAGTGTTACTTATCTAGTATTCATTTACTTAAAAGTAGCACTGGAACTACAATTTTAAACGGCTCAGATTTGAAAACATCAATATAAAAATAAAGCTTAATGGCATGTTACCAAAATTAACAGAATACTGTAAATATTTTGATTAGCAGAACATAGTACTAAATGAGTAATAATCACCAGAATACAATTTTCACCAGTATTACCTTTAAAAACAAAATAACTAAGGGCAACAAATAAAGTGATTCAAACTATATAAAAATAATTATAAACATTACCTTCCAATTTGCCAGCTTCTGAGATTCTATAATTTTTATAACTGCTCCCATAAGGATACCTATAAGAAAGTGAAATAGCCAACTGTTATTTCAAGAGTTTCATAAAAATACAGTCACTGTTAATTAAATGAACCCTCCTTGCAGGAAGCTTACATTCTAATGGGGGAGACAAGTTCATATAGAAACACAAAGAGAATAAACACAAAGCAGTTAAATACAAAGTATTTTTATTTTTTAAAAAAAGATATCAATATTTACTTTTTGAAAAAAGAGTTTAAGATATTAGCTATTAAATATCCAATATTAGTTAAGATTTGTTTAACAGTACTCTGTTTTCTCCAACAGCATGGGATACAGTGGAAATAGCATGGGGAATCAGGAAACCTAGGTCAATGAATAGCTAAGTAGACTCTGGTTTGATTACCATAAAGAATCACAAATATAGGGGTGGCTAGGTGGCAAAGTGAGTAGAGCGTCGGCCCTGGAGTCAGAAGGACCTGAGTTCGGATCCGGCCTCAGACACTTAATGCACACACAAATAAAAAACCTAGCCATGTGGCCTTGGGCAAGTTACTTAACCCCAATTGCCCTCCAAAAAAAACAAAAAAAAAAAGAATCATGAATATAAAGAAATATAGGGAAAAAAAGAAATATAGGAAAGTCCAAATGAAATAATGCAAAGTGAAAAAATAGAGCTAAGAGAACTATATATTTTATACACACACACACACACACACACACACACACACACACACACATATATACTTACATACGTACACAGATTGTAAAAAATCTGAACATAATCATATAGAAAGAGAAATTTTAGTGTTAATAATAAGCTATCACTGATATCTAGATGTAGAAGGGATTTTTTTTTTGAAGGGCAATTGGGGTTAAGTGACTTGCCCAAAGTCACACGGCTAGTAAGCGTGTCAAGTGTCTAAGGTCGGATTTGAAGTCAGGCCCTCCTGACTCCAGGGCTGGTGCTCTATTCACTGTGCCACCTAGCCACCCCAAAATCCATGGGATCAGTTTTTTTTCCTTGTTTTTTTTTTTTTGGAGGGGGGAAGAGAGGGCAATTGGAGTTAAGTGACTTGCCCAATGTCACACAACTAGTTTTTGTGTTAAGTGTCTGAGGCCGGATTTGAACTCAGGTCCTCCTGACTCCAGGACCAGAGCTCTATTCACTGCACCACCTAGCCACCCCAAGGGATTTTTTTTTTTTACTGTGAAGTTGATTAAACACAAAATATAGAGTTAATTTATAAATTTTGTAAAGGTTTTTTTCTAATAGCTGTAATTTCTAAAATATGCCTGATAGTATCTTATACTAGCAGAATTCCAACTGCTAGCAGTCATACCATTACCAAAGAATTAGTCCATTAATCTTTAGTAGCACTATCCTAATGTATTCAGGAATTTGAAAGCTGACTGGCATCCTGGAGTTTAGAGTTGAAAGGGACAAACATTCCCTTCTCAGCCCTGGAACTATCTCAATATTTGTGCTAGAAGGTGGATGTGAGGTCATGCCCTGTAGTTCTGAAAGGGACATATACAAACACATACAATCTGCAGGGCACCAAATGAAAGGAGTAAGGGCTTCAAGAACTGCATAGCTACAGAAATAGGTGACTATCCCCAGTCTCAACCAGAATTTAACAAGCTGAACCAGAAACAATTGGTGGCACAGATGCAACATGCAAAAAGAGAAAGCAAGAAAGTGAAAGGTTGGGCTGAACTACAGAGAAGGAAGTTATCTAGAAGAATCATCAGCCCCTTTCAGGTACCTTGCACCATACGATTTGAGCTGAAATTTTTTCAAAATTTTTAAACTGATAACTCAGTTCTCTTTGAGACTGAGGAAATTTCATATAAAGGTTTATTTTTTCCCTCCCTATCTGGTTCAGTAACAGACAATGTAATATATTCTGTTCATTTTTGCCTAAACATTTCCTGTATCCTGATTTTTGCTCATATGTAAAGAAACCAGGGGTTAGCTAAAGACAAACATAAATTTAAATTAGTGAAGAGGGCCAAACATCTGCCTTAATATTAGGAATTTTACTAACTGGGGTCTCTGAACTATTGCGATTGTATTACTTTTTGTCTACTTTTTGTCTAATATAAATTCAATAAAACAGAATGAGGTTGAAGGGAAGGGAAGAAGCTCATGGACCTAATCAGCTCCTACATAGCTTCTAAGCTGAAAAGCAAGTTTAATTGTTGCCATGGTGTTGCTGATAAATTTTCTGAAAGAAAGAGGACAAGGAGTAGAAAGTGGTAAGCAGAGAAAACATCACATTCTAAATCACCTATCAAAGAAGAGACAGGAAAAGCATGGGAAGGATTCAGCTCAGTCCCAATTCAGAACGAAGGAAGTAGAAAGGACTAAGTACTGGTTAGCCTAGTGAGGCCTAACACTCATCAGTGTTACACTAACTCTAAGGTTTCCCCTCAACCACTAGCTACTCAAAATATTAGAATTTCTTTAAGGCTTGTTGCTATGTCATTTTTCAGTTGTCTTCAACTCTCCATGACCCCATTTGGGGTTTTATTGGCAGAGATACTGGAGTGGTTTGCCATTTCCTTCTCCAGCTCATTTTACAGATAAGGAACTAAGGCAAACAGGGTTAAATGACTTCCCCAGGGTCACATAGCTATTTAGTAAGACCAGATTTAAACTCAGGAAGCTGAGTTTTCCTGTTGAGACTTCAGACCCAGCACTCTATCCACTGCACTACCTAGCTGCTTCAAGGCTTAAAGATCTCCAAACTCATTACATTATTCTATTTCTCTTTGTGGGAGCCAAAAGAAAAATCTCCTTGTTCTCTTTTAGAAATATTAAGAAGGCATTTTAAAATCATCATAGTCTGGAGCCTTTGGAAACATCAGTCTTTCTTTAATGATCAATTCTGAAACTAAGTCTTGCTCCCCACCTCTCCATATCAGATACAAGGACTCCTCTATTGAATAGTGGTGAATAGATTAAAACAAAGAATAGTTTTCCCTGTTCAAGATTCCTATAAATGCTCCCTCAAAGTGTCTTGGATTAGAAAAACCTCAAAGTGTCTTGGATTAGAAAAACACATTGTAGGTTATGAGTGGTCTCAGCCAGCTTAAGATATTTTATCACCTAAATTAGGAATGCTTGGATTTAGAGTAATGATAACTAAAAGTTGTTTCAGGCCAACAAGTACCTAAAATGTAGAATACATTTTTTAACACCTCTTATAAATTCTTAGTGTTATACCTTCACTATTAAGTGTTTATTTGTTTTTTGGGGTTTTTTGGTTTTTATTTTTGCTTTTTGGAGGGCAATTGGGGTTAAGTGACTTGCCCAAGGTCACATGGCTGTTAAGTGTTAAGTGTCTGCATCCAGATTTGATCTCAGGTCCTCCTGACTCCAGGGCCAGTGTTCTATTCACTGCGGCAGTACCTAGCTGCCCCATTAAGTGTCTACTTGTAACAATGTGTTGTAGCCTAAAACTTTTAGTTGATGATTTAAAGTTATATAAAAACTAATGACCACGCAAGCAAGATTAGAAGAAAAGCAGAATGGTTGGCTAGGCTGGCACAGTGAATAGAGCACTGGCCCTGGAGTCAGGAGGACTTGAGTTCAAATCTGACCTCAGACATGTGACACACTTACTAGCCCTGTGACTTTGGGTAAGTCACTTAACCCCAATTGCCCTTCAAAAAAGAAGAGAAGCAGAAAGAAAGCTGGGAAACAATTTTTACAACCAGTGTCTCTGATAAAGGCCTAAAGGTTAAAAGATATGAACAGGTAGTTTTCAGATGAAGAAATTAAATCTATCTATAGTCATATGAAAAAAATGCTCTAAATCACCACTGATTACAGAAATGCAAATCAAAACCACTATGAGGTACCACATCACACCTATCAGTTTGGCTAACATGACAAAATAGGAAAATTATAAATGTTGGAGCACACGTGGAAAAACTAGAACACTAATACATTGTTGGTGGAGCTATGACCTGATCCAACCATTCTGGAGAACAATTTGGAGTAATGCCCAAAGGGCTATAAACCTGTACATACCCTTTGAGTAAGCAATATCACTTCTAGGTCTGTTCCCAGAGAGACCATAAAAATGGGAAAAGGACCCACACGTACAAAAATATTTATAGCAGCTCTTTTTGTGGTGGTCAAGAACTGGAATTTGAGGGGATGCCCATCACTTGGGGAACGGCTGAACAAGTTGTGGTATATAAATGTAATGGCATACTACTGTGCTATAAGGAATGAGAAGCAGGCAGTCTGAATGGAGATGGAAGCACACTATTTGCTCTCTTTCTTTTCGTGGTTTTGTTTTGTTTCTTCTTTCTTGTGTTTCCTTCCATTGGTTCTAATTCTTCTTTACAACACTGATTAATGTGAAAATTGCTTTAATATGAATGTATATGTAAAGTCTTTATCAGATTGCACGCTGTCTTGGGGAGGGGATAGAGGTAAGGGAGAGAGAAAATTTAAAACTCAAAATCTTATGGAACTGAATGTTGAAAACGAAAAATAAATAAATTCATTAAAAAAAAAAAAACAGGAGCGGCTAGGTGCTGCAGTGAGTAGAGCCCTGGAGTCAGAAGGACCTGAGTTCAGATCTGGCCTCAGACACTTAATGCACACACAAATAAAAACCTAGCCCTGTGACCTTGGGCAAGTTACTTAACCCCAATTGCCCTCCAGAAACAAAAACAAAAACAAAAACAAACAAAAAAACTAATGACCTCTCCTACCTCCAACTAATCAATTATCTAATCAGTTGCCAGTCAGTCCTACCTTGACAAAACCTCTTCTTTCCCTTCATATGACCACCTCTCCAATTCAGGCCCTGATCACTTCTTACCTGCAATACTATACTTGTCTTCTACCTAGTCTCCCTGTCTCAAATCTCTCCCCACTCCAATTCATCCTTTACCCAATGCCAAAGTGATTTTTCATAAGTGTAGTCCATCACCTTACTATTCAACAAATTCCAGTCACTCCCTATTATCTCCAAGATCAAACAGAAAAATGTTTCACATTGCAAGTTCTTCATGACCTAGCCTTTTCCTAACTTTCTAGTCTTCTTATACTTTATTTCCCTATACACACTTTTATACACTCTATGATCCAGCTGTCCTAGTTGCTGGTCCTCAAATGATATTTCATCTTTGGATGCTTTTCAACTACTTGTTCCCATGTTCTGACTTCTTAGTTTCTCTTGCTTTCAAGATTCAACTCAAACATCTTCTTCTGCAGCAGGCCTCCTTTCCAGTCCCCCCAGCTGCCCATGTCTTTCCATCCCAGAACCCCTTCTATCTACTCTGGATATATTTTGTATGTAACAAGGTATTTGCATGTTTTCTTCATTAGAATATAAGCTCCTTGGTGGCAGAAACTGGGTCTTTTTTGGCCTTCCTTCGTAACCCCACACCTAGCACAGTACCTGGAACAGGGTAAACATTTTGAAAATGCTTACTGACTGATTGATAAGTCATATCTTAAAAAGACTGAAACTGGAAACCTCAAAGAAATTTTATGCTCCTTGATTTTAGGATGCTTGTCAACATCCACCCCCATCTAGTCACTGAATGAAAAAAATACTGATTAATGTTTATACAGCATTCGCTAAAGCTTCTGTGGACAAACTGAATATGTTTTGACCAGGTTATACTCTGCATATCTGGTGACCCACCTAGGGTTCTTTTAAAAATCTAATCTTCAAAACTTAAATGAACTGATGCAAAGTGAAGAAAGCAAAATTAGGAGAACATTGTAAAGAGTAGTAGTAATATTGTATGATGATAAGCTGTGAAAAACTTAACTATTCTGATCAAAACAATGATCCACAACAATTCCAAAGAACAAATGATGAAAAATGCTATCTTCCTCTAGAGAGAGAATTGATGAATTCTGAATGCAGACTGAAGCATATTTTTCCCACTTTTGTTTGTTTTTTTTTCTCCCAACACCATAGCTAATGTGGAAATATATTTTACATAACCTCATAAGTGTAACAAGTATCATATTTCTTACCTTCTCAATGAGTAGGGGAGGGAGTTGAGAGAATTTGGAACAGAAAATGAAAAAGAATTTTTTTTTATCTCCACTAGGGGGCAGAGCCAAGATGGCAGAATACAAGCAGCAACCCAGCTGAAGTCTCCTAACACTCTCCTTCAGACAACTTTAAAATAAATCCTCAAATCAAATTTTGGAGTGACCAATAAATGGTCAGAGTGAGATACTTTTCCAGCCTAAAACGATTTAGGAGGTTGGCAAGAAACCAGGGTGGAAGCTAGCTGAGAACTTGGCAGGAGTACCAACAGTGGGCCTTGAAGGTGGCTGCAAAAGCAGGAATTCTCAGCCCAGAGTCTGTAAGAGGGTCAGACAATTGATCAGAAAGAGATTACAGTGGATTCTTTGCTGGCACTAGGTGCAACAGGCACTGATTGGCAACTCTATTGCCCATACTGGGTCACAGAGCTAATATTTGTAGTTGCAGGAGGAGCAACACTCTTCCTGGGTAAAGATGAGAGTGTAGATCAGAAGAGCAATAACCACATATATCTCCAAATCACACTATCTTGGAAGCACTAAAAACGTGCAGAGCCCTAGGACTGAAAATAGCAGCATGAAGGGGCCTTAAGCTTGGAACAGTGCTCCGACCTCCAGGTAAGCAGAGACTAACTTTAACATAAAGCTCAAAGTCAAGAAGTAGACTGGGGAAATGAGCAAACAACAACAACAAAAAAGAACTTGACTATAAAAAATTACTATGGTGGAAGGGAAGACCAAGACATAAACCCAGAAGACAACAATTTGAAAAGTTACAAAACCTTGATGGAAAAATCTTCATTGACCCCAAACCCAACAAGAATTCCTGGGAGAGTGAGAGAAAGAGATGAGGGGCAGCTAGGTGGCTCAGTGAATAGAGCACCAGTCCTGCAGTCAGGAGGACCTGAGTTCAAATCTAGCATCAGACACTTAACACTTACTAGCTGTGTGACCTCAGGCAAGTCACTTAACCCCAATTGCCCTGCCCTCCCCCCCAAAAAGCAAAACCAAACAAACAAACCCACCCCCCACAAAAAACATAATTGACCTAATGATAAAAGAGGCACAAAAGTCATTGAAGAAAAGAACTCCTTAAAAAGAATTGGCCAGATGGAAAAAGAGCTTTTGTACAAAAACTCAATGAAGAAAATAATTCCTGTAGTTTATTTGTCAGATATATGGAGAAGTAAAGAATTTATGACCAAACAAGAGACAGAGAATATTATGAAATGCAAAATGGATAATTTTGATTATGCTAAACTAAAAAGGTTTTATGTGGAGAGCCAAAATACCTGATCCAGGACTCAGATAAAGTCTCCACAGCTACCCCTAAAGGAAATCCTTTGAGATGCAGCTTTCAAAAGCTTGCTCCTGGAGTCCTCCTTTAAGATGCGCTGTATTTAAAAGGATGTTATTTGAGTTTTGACATCAAAGGCTTTACCCTAAGATTTTAGTCACCTAAATGTCAAATCCTTATTAGATTAGAGACATTTTGTAACATCCAGGATTTTGATACACTACCTGAACTTCCTGTTCTAACAGTCATAAGAAAACTAGAGTTACATTTTCTTTTGTCTCATTGCTCTATAAAAACCTTGTCTGAAGAATCAATAAACAGAGGTCTCCCTTGAACTACCCACATGGCCTGGTTCATTCTCATTCACATCTCCAACCATGATTTGAGGCAGTTTTACACAAACAAAATCAATGCAACCAAAATTAGAAGGAAAGCAAAAAGCTGGAAAACAATTTTTACAGCAAGTGTCTCTGATAAAGACCTCATTTCTCAAACATAGAGAACTGAATCAAATTTATAAGAATATATGTTTTAAGGCAAGGTGACTGGCTGAGCGGGCGGGCTAGGATCATCATGGCGCTTAAAAGACTCTCCAGGTTTTTATCTCTTGTTCAGTCTGCAACATCAGTGTATTTTCAAAGGAACATTGGTGTTACAGCTGTTGTATACAAGGAACTTGATCCTGTTCAAAAACCCTTTGTAGACAAGATTAGAGAATATAAGTCCAAGAGACAAGCAGCCGGAGGACCTGTTGATATAGGTCCTGAATATCAACAAGATCTGGAAAGGGAGCTGTTCAAGCTTAAGCAGATGTATGGTAAAGCAGACATGAACACATTCCCAACATTCAAATTTGAAGAAGCACCTAAACCCCAATCTTGAAGATTAACTACAGAGTGTATATTGCTGTTTGATTATTTGTCATGAATTAGTTGTATAACTAATCAGTAATAACAATAAATTTTAATTTTGCTTTCACCAAAAAAAAAAAAAAAAAGAATATATGTTTTAAGAATGACTACGAATGACTAGCCGTGTAACCTTGAGCAAGTTACTTAACCCCAATTGCTTTAAAAAAAAAAAAAGAATGACTCTGAGTGACTAGGTCATTTTGACTATTATAAATACACAAATTAAAAATAAAAGACATATGAAGAAAGACTATCTGCATCCAGAGAAAGAACTGATAAACTGAAGTATGTATAGAGTAATTTTATATGTTTATTTATATATATTTATTTATAAATAAAATATTTAAATATTTTTACCTATTTTTAACAGGGGGAAGGAGGGAGAAGAAAGAAAAGGAAAAAAATGAAGAAATTTACATAACTTTATTTTTATTTGGAGAGAATAGCAAGTTGTACATGGTAGATCTGTAGTTTCATGTGTAAGCATCTTTTTTACTGTGCTGTTATGGAAATGCTTGTTTTGTTTTGTGAATTGAAAATAAAAATAAACTTTACAAAACAAACATGTCATTCCCCTGTTGATAAATGGTTAAAGCATATGAAGAGGTGATTTTCAGATGAAGAAATCAAAGCTGCGGGGGGAGGCAGAGCCAAGATGATGGAGTAAAAGAAATCAAAGTTATCTGTAGTAATATGAAAAAATTTTCTAAATCACTATTGTTTAGAAAAATGCAAATTAAAATAACTCTGAGAGGGGGCGGTTAGGTGGCACAGTGAATAGAGCGCCGGCCCTGGAGTCAGAAGGACCTGAGTTCGGAGCCGGCCTCTGACACTTAATCCAAAAACCTAGCCATGTAACCTTGGGTAAG
Organism: Gymnobelideus leadbeateri; assembly: GCA_011680675.1. Taxonomy (NCBI): domain Eukaryota; kingdom Metazoa; phylum Chordata; class Mammalia; order Diprotodontia; family Petauridae; genus Gymnobelideus; species Gymnobelideus leadbeateri. The sequence goes on along the minus strand of WOXC01008450.1, from coordinate 269,975 downwards.
TTACTTAACCCCAATTGCCCTAAAGGGGCGGCTAGGTGGCGCAGTGAGTAAGAGCGGCCGGCCTCGGAGTTGGGATGACCCAAGATCAGATCCGGCCTCAGAAAATGAGCACCCACGCATAAATAATGACTAGCCATGTAACCTTGAGCAAGTTACTTAACCCCAATTGCTTTAAAAAAAAAATAACTCTGAGAAACTACCTGATACCTAACAGATTGGCAAATATGCCAGAAAAGGAAAATAAGTGTTGGAGAAGATGCGTTAAAATTGGGACACTAACGCATTGTTGGTGGAGTTGTGAATTGATCCAACCATTGTGGAGAATAATTTGGAACTATGCCCAGAGAGCAAACAAACAGTGCATACCTTTTGATCCAGCAATACCAAAGAGATCTTTAAAAAAGGGAAAAGAAGCTACATGTACAAAAATATTTATAGCAACTCTTTTTGTGGTGGCAAACAACTAGAAATTGAGGGGGTGCCCATCAATTGGGGGAACAGTTGAACAAGTTATGGTATATGAATGTAATGGAATATTATTGTGCTATAAAAAATGATGAGCAAGCAGATTTCAGAAAAACCTGGAAAACCTTACATGAACTGATGCTGAGTGAAGTAAGTAGAACCAGGATAACACTGTACACAATAACAGTAACATTATGCGATGATCAACTATGATTAACTTAGTTCTTCTCAGCAGTACAAACATTCAAGACAATTCCAAAAGACTCATGATGGAAAATGCTATCCACATCCAGAGAAAGAACTGATAGAATCTGAATGTAGATCAAAGAATACTATTTTCATTTTGGGGTTTTTTTTATGGTCTTTTACTTTGTTTCTTCTTTCACAACATGACTAATGTGGAAAAGTTTTATATGACTGCACAAGTATAGTCTATATCAGATTGCTTGCCATCTTGTGAATGTGAATGGGATGAACTCACCCACAAAACAAAAGTAGATAGAACAATGGATTAAAAACCAGAATTTAACAATATGTTATCTATAAGAGACACCCTTGAAACAGAAAGACACACAGTGTTAAAATAAAGGGCTGGTGCAAAATCTATTATGCTTCAGCCGAAGTTAAAAAATAAAAGGCAAGAGTAGCAATCATAAACTTCATTAAGAGATAACCAGGAGAGGGGAGGAGCCAAGATGGCAGAAAGGAAGCAGTAACCTCGCTGAGCTCCTTGGTCAAGGCTCAAAGGGTGAATCTGAGCGGAATCCGGAGTGACGGAGCCCACTGGAAGACAAAGTGTGGCAGAGTCCAGCCCAGGAGGTTGCCCAGTGTGTCCAGACTGGTCGAGCACAGAGCGAGTGGGGTCTGCACAGCCCAGACCTAAGAGCAGACAAGCAGACTACACCAGAGAGAGCAAAAGCCCCAGCCTGCAGACTTACCGAAGACGAATCACAGTGATCTCTCGGACGGGTAGGATCATTGGAGCCAAGTAGGAGAGTTGGGACCTCAGTGGAAAGAGTGGCTTCTCTAGCTGCATTCGGCCCCCAGCCTGGAAGTTTAGAAACTGCCTGCCTGTATAATACAGGGGCTGGAATGGCAAAGTAAATTCTAGCTGCTCCGATCCTCCCATCCCTCCTTCATGAAGCAGAAAACCCAAAGATAAGTCTCCCACCCAGATTGAAATCCCAAGTTAATGGAAACAGCCCCAGGCTTGAGAGTCTCCAAGAAGGGGTGTAATTGAGACAGCCAGGAGTCAGAAGAGAAGAGAGGGTGGGGTCCCAACAAGCCCCACCTCACCTCACCAACAAAAGCCTATTTATAGCCCAGGGGTATAGAGGCAGAAATCTGAAGTGGTCAGAAGAACCCACACCTACGCATCTACATCCCTCATTGACTTCCCTGACTTAGCCATAAACTAGCCACCCAGAGGTATTCAAAGTCAAGGATCAGGCCCTAAACTCATAGCCTGAGAAACTAAGAAACAGGAAGTCACAATGAGAAAAAAAGAAGCAGAGAAGAAGGGGAAGGCAAGAAAGTCTATTCGAGCATACTATGCAGGGCAAGAACAAAATACACAGGACAATATAGACTCTCTACCCACACCTAAGACCACAGAAGGAAACATGATCTGGTCTCAAGCCCAAATAGCATTCCTGGAGAAGCTTAAGAAAAATTTTAAAGACCAAATCAGGGAGGCAGTGACCAACTTGGAAAAACATCTTAGTGAAGTAATTGGAGAAAATACCTCCCTAAAAAAGGAACTTCAAAAAATAACTGAAGACCGTAATTTGATAAAAATTAGAAACAATCAAATTGAAGCTCAGAACTCTATGATGCAGCAAGAGTCAATCAAACAAAACAAGATGATCGAAAAATTGCAAGAAAATGTAAAATATCTCACTGGAAAAATAACTGACCTAGAGAACAGATCCAGGAGAGACAACCTAAGAATTATTGGTCTACCAGAAAGCCATGATGAAAAAAGCAGCCTAGACAACATCCTCCAAGAGATTGTTAAAGAAAACTGTCCTGAGGTCCTGGAATCAGAAGATAAAATAGCTATCAACAGAATTCACCGGACTCCTCCTGAGAGAGATCCCAAACTGAAAACTCCAAGAAATATAGCAGCCAAATTCCAGAATTACAAAATTAAAGAAAAAAATTCTACAAGCAGCCAAAAAGAAACAATTCAAATATCGAGGAACTAGGGTTAGGATCACACAGGACCTAGCAGCTTCTACATTAAAAGAGCGGAGGGGGGGCGGCTAGGTGGCGCAGTGAGTAGAGCGTCGGCCCGGAGTCAGAAGGACCTGAGTTCGGATCTGGCCTCAGACACTTAACGCACACACAAACAAAAACCTAGCCGTGTGACCTTGGGCAAGTTACTTAACCCCAATTGCCCTCCAAAAAGCAAACAAAAACAAAAAAAAACAAAAAGAGCGGAGGGACTGGAATTTGATATTTCGTAGGGCAAGAGAGCTAGGACTACAACCAAGGATTAACTACCCGGCAAAACTGAGCATAATCTTCCAGGCAAGGAGATGGTCGTTTAATGAAATAAGGGACTTCCAGATGTTCTTGATGAAAAAGCCAGAGCTCAATGGAAAATTTGATCTCCAATTACAAGACTCAAGAAAGACATAAAAAGGTATACAAGAGAAACACAGACTCACACATGAATAAGTGCACACACCCACACTCACAAACACACGCTCATTACTTGGGATGCAACAAGAGCAAAATGTTCACATCCCTATATGTGGAGCTGATAACTGTCAATATTCAAAATCTTTATGATTATCATGACCTTCAAAAGGGTTATACTTAGATAGAGGGTGTGGGTATGAATGCACTAACCTGATATCTAAAAAAAAAAAACTATTAAGGGGATCAAAGAGACTGTAATGGGAAAAAGGAGAGGATTAGATAGGAAAAGGTAAAATATGCCATCTGAACAGGCATTAAAACACACTATAGAAGAGGGGAAAGAAAGAGGGAGAGGAACATCATTTAAACGCTAATCTCACTGGTTCTGGTCCAAAGGGGGATCAACTTAAATCAGTGAAGTTTAAGATTTTAATGTGAATAGACACATAAATTCATTAAATAGAGGAAAAGGAGGGAGGGAGAGGAGCAATGTTTGAAATTTACTCTCACTGGTTTGGAATCAAACGGGGAGTAATTCACTCTGATAAGTATAAAAACTTATTGCGTCCTATAGAAAGCAGAAGGGTAAGGGGGGGTGAAAAAGAAGAGACTAAAGGGGGGGATTAGAAGGAAGGGAAACAGTAGTAAGGGGAGAGGGTAGGTTAAGAAGAGGGATCACTGGGTGGGAACACTGAGGGAGGGGGTGGTCAAAAGGGAAAACTTCAAGGAGGGGAAGGGAGAAGGAAGAAACAAAAACATAAACAGGGGAGGGAATAGGATGGAGGGAAAGAGACAGAGAGTCATTATTACTTTGAATGTGAATGGGATGAACTCCCCCATAAAACAGAGGCAGATAGCAGAATGGATTAAAAACCATAATCCCACAATATGCTGTCTACAAGAAACACATTTGAAACAAAGAGATACCCACAGGGTAAAGGTAAAAGGTTGGAGTAAAATTTATTATGCCTCAGCTAAAGTAAAAACAGGGGTAGCAATACTTATCTCAGATAAAGCAAAAGCAAAAATAGATCTAATTAAAAGAGATAAGGAAGGAAACTATATCCTACTAAAAGGCACCATCAAGAATGAAGCAATATCACTACTTAATATATATGCACCAAGTGGTCTAGCATCTAAATTCCTAGAGGAGAAGTTAAAGGAATTAGGGGAAGAAATAGAGAGCAAAACTATACTAGTGGGGGACCTTAATCTCCCCCTCTCTGAACTTGATAAATATAACCTCAAAATAAACAAGAAAGAAGTTAAAGAGGTAAATAGAATCTTAGAGAGACTAGATATGATGGATCTCTGGAGAAAACTGAATGGGGATAAAAAGGAATTTACTTTCTTCTCAGCAGTGCATGGTACATACTCAAAAATAGACCATGTACTAGGGCATAAAAACCTCACAATCCAGTGCAGAAAGGCAGAAATAGTAAGCGCATCATTCTCAGATCATGATGCAATACAAATTATAAGCAATAAAGGGCCATGGAAAGATAGACTAAAAACTAATTGGGAATTAAACAATTTAATCCTAAAAAATTGGTGGGTCAAACAAGAAATTATAGAAACAATCAATAATTTCATTCAAGAGAATGATAATAATGAAACAACATACCAAAATTTGTAGGATGCACTAAAGGCAGTTCTCAGGGGAAGTTTTATATCCCTGAGTGCATACTTAATTAAAGCAGAGAGAAGGGAGGTCAATGAATTAGACATGCAATTGAAAAAGCTAGAAAAAAACAAATTGAAAATCCCCAATTTAGTACTAAATTAGAAATATTGAAAACCAAGGGAGAGATTAATAAAATTGAAATTAAGAAAACTATTGAATTAATAAATAAAACTAAGAGCTGGTTTTATGAAAAAAATCAACAAAATTGATAGACCCTTAGTCAATATGATAAAAAAAAGAAAGAAAACCAAATTATGAGTATCAAAAATAAAAAGGGTGAATCTACCTCCAATGAAGAGGAAATCAAAAAAATAATGAGGAATTATTTTTCCCAATTGTATGCACATAAATGTGACAATCTTAGTGAAATGGATGAATATTTACAAAATCACAAGTTGCCCAGATTAACTGAAGAGGAAGTGAATTACCTAAATAACCCCATCTCAGAAAAAGAAATCAAATAAGCCATCAAAGAACTCCCTAGGAAAAAATCTCCAGGGCCAGATGGGTTTACTAGTGAATTCTATCAAACATTTGAAGAACAATTGATTCCAATACTCTACAAACTATTTGGGAAAATTAGTGAAGAAGGAGTCCTACCAAACTCTTTCTATGACACAAATATAGTACTGATTCCTAAATCAGGAAGAGATAAAACAGAGAAAGAAAATTATAGACCAATTTCCCTCATGAATTTAGATGCAAAAATTCTAAATAAAATATTAGCCAAAAGACTCCAACAACTCATCACAAAAATAATACACTCTGATCAGGTAGGATTCATTCCAGGAATGCGAGGATGGTTTAATATTAGGAAAACCATCAGTATAATTGAGCACATCAACAATAAAACTAGCATAAACCACATGATCATCTCAATAGATGCAGAAAAGGCTTTTGACAAAGTACAACACCCATTCCTATTAAAAATACTAGAAAGTATAGGAATAAATGGAGCCTTCCTTAAAATAGTTGATAGCATCTATTTAAAACAATCAGCAAGTATTATATGCAATGGGGATAAACTAGAAGCCTTTCCAATAAGATCAGGAGTGAAACAAGGGTGTCCACTATCACCCCTCTTATTCAATCTGGCACTAGAAACATTAGCAGTAGCAATTAGAGAAGAAAAAGAATACAAAAATATTTTAGCAGCCCTTTTTGTGGTTGCAAAGAATTGCAAACTAAAGGGGTGCCCATCAATTGGGGAATGGCTAAAGAAGTTGTGGTATATGGATGTAATGGAATATTATTGTGCTATAAGAAATGAGGAGGTGATGGATTTCACAATTACCTGGAGAGACTTATACAAACTGATGCTGAGCGAGAAGAGTAGAATCAGAAGAAATTTGTATACAATCACAGACATACCATATCTGTGATGACCAACTATGACAGACTGGACTCTTTTCAGCAATGCAGTGATATAAGTCAATCCCGAAAGACTCAAGAAAGTGAGAAAAGCGCCATCCAGAGATGTAACTAGAAAGAACTGAGCCTGAATCCTGATGGAAGTAAACTAAATGATCTTTTTCTTTTCAAAAAAAAAAAAAAAAGAGAGATAACCAGGAGATTGCTGTGTACAGTACCAGCAATGTTGCAATGATGATCAAATGTGAAAGATCTTGGCTACCCTGATCACTACAAGATCTAAGACAACTCCAAATAGTCACAATGAAAAAATGCTATCCACCTCTAGAGAGAGAACTGATGAGCTCTGAATAGAAATTAAAGTATAATTTCCTCACTTTATTTTCTAATTTTTTTTGCAATATGGCTAATATGGAAATATGTTTGCATGATTTCACATTTATAATTAATTGATATCATTTTGCTTGCCTTCTCAGTGGGTGGGACAGAAGTAGAAAGGTAGAAGGGAGGGAGAGAATTTGGAATTCAAAATTTTTTTGAAAAAGAATGTTAAAAATAAGTTTTTAATCATTTAAAAGTTAACAAATACAAAAAATAAAATAATCTAACCCTCTACACATATAGCAATAATTAACTCATTCTGAAGCCTTTTTGTTTCATTACCTATAGCTGTTTTCCCCCTGAATTTCTTAATCTTAGACTAAGTACAGAGTAGAAATAACCTGGAGGAAAGAGGGAGCTATGGAAAAGGGAAGCTATCATATTTGAAAGGACTAGACATGTTTTTTTGGGGGGCATGACTGTCTCCTTCTTGCATATCATATTTCTTTTTTTTTTTTTTTTTTGCTTTTTGGAGGGCAATTGGGGTTAAGTAACTTGCCCAAGGTCACACGGCTAGGTTTTTGTTTGTGTGTGCGTTAAGTGTCTGAGGCTGGATCTGAACTCAGGTCCTTCTGACTCCAGGGCTGGCGCTCTACTCATTGCGCCACCTAGCCACCCCTGTCTTGCATATCAAAACTGCTTTTCTTCAAGAAGAGACATGGGAAAAGGGACTCTTCCATGACAAATGTTCCTGGTTTTCCCAGAGCCAGTCCACTGAGAAATGAATAGCTTGATCACCTAGCAGGTAGCCAGAAACTGGGTACAGTCTCTAGAGACCATGGGACAGAAAGGGGCCAGTGTGGTATGCCAAGATTTCTACCCCATTTCACATTGGGGGCATTCAGAATGTATCTGCCCCCACGACAAAAACAAAGGAGCAGGATAGAGAAGAGAAGGTGGGGTGAAAGCAGAAATTCAGACTTTTCCAGAAGTAGAGATGTAAGCAATCTGTATCTTTACATTGATAGATAAGTTAATTTTACTTCAGTAAATTTACTTAACCTACATGCTGAATGAGTTCTTTGAGGCTATGCTTAGAAGAGAAGCAAGATTATGGACTCTATGTAAATGAATGGGGGGGAGGAAGGTAAATAAAAGTCCAAAAAGTTAACAATTTGAGAGGAGATGAAATTCATACCCTAAAAACATTTTTTCTAAGACGTTTTTGGAGGGTTGAGCATGGTCCCAGAAGACTGGGGCATAGGGTCCCACAAGGCCACGGAGGTAAGGAAGGGGGTGAAGCGAGGGCTTCTTGTTGGTTGGTGAGATAATAAAAAAAAAAAATTGGTCTATTTCTTAATCTTAGCAAGTTTGGCCATTTGCTATTGTTTTTCCTGCTTTAGTCTGATCTGCCTGTTTGAAGGCCTCCAGTGGATCACCCTTTTGGGCACAGTTCTGTAAGACTATCCAGGCAGTATCCATCCCATTCAGGGCAAATAGTCTTAAGGAAGGCAGATTGGTACCCTACTTGTAGGGTTCTATCACCAGAGTTTCCATTCCAAGGTCCTAGGGCAATACTGTTATATAAGGCTTCAGCCAACATATTTCCTTTCAGTCAATCATCAACCCAGGGTAAAGTTATGAGATGTCATTGACTTACTGTCCAGTCATGTACTACATGTCATCCTGGACAGAGCCCTCCACTGTCAATGAAAAGAAAGGTTGTCATGCAGCTCGCAGATATAAAGATCACAATCTTCGTGAGTCAACTGCTAGAGGAAAGTATCAATGAGTGTCAACTTCTTGAACCACTTGCTTGAGGCCAGTGACCATTCAGGGTTCTGTAAGACAATTGTCAACTCTCAGACAAATATATATGGAAGTTGGTAATATGGTTCTTGCAGAGGATCCAGGAGGAAGCAGGGGTTGCTGAGCTCAATGATCATCTATTGAGAATCCTTAAAATATTTGTATATTGACCACAGTTGCTGAACCAACATAAGATCCTTGTCAAATTCATTTAGAATCTTTATGCCATTCTAACACAGAGATGATACTTATGGTCTCCATATGGCCTTGGAGGTACGCCAGTCAGAGTGCAAGCTTATGTATTTTATGAAGCTTGCACTGCACACAATTGCTAGTTATATCTCTGAATAAACCCAATACAACACAACTCTAAAAACATGCATTCCTACAAATGTTTATGTATACACCTGATAGGTGTATAGATTTGTAACTAGATGGATGTTCTTCTTTTTTTCTTTTCTTAGCATTTTATGCTTGATTTTTCTTCCCCTTCAGATTATCAACTCTTCATCAGCAAAGTCTATCTTTGTTTCTATATACCTATTTCTATTTCTCTATGTCTTATTCACAGTCACCCAACAAATATTTATTGACTCAAAGATTTATATTCAAATTGAGCAATTAGAAAATGTTTCCTTTTGATTTCTTTTCCTTGATTACCTTCTCAAGCATCTCTTGCTTCTTGTGTTTCATGTAGCTAACCACATACTCTTACATGTTCTAAACAAGAGAATCATTGGATGATGACATTTATTTGACCCTTCTGTCACATCAAGCTAATGTACTGTTGTCTTTTCCCTTTGCTCAGTTAAACTCGGGAAAATCTTTCTCTAACTTTCTAAAACTCCATGCACTAAGAAAAGCTCCAAATAGGATACATAATCTAGATATAAAATATCAGTCACATCATAAGCAAATTATAAGAGAAAGGAATAAATATGGACAGACCTAGATGAAATAAAGGACAAAAAGGAAGACTAAAACCTGAACTAATACCAAGCTATGTTCAGGACACAGAAATGAAACTCCATTCACACCCTTTAATCTGGTCCACATTCCTGATGATCCCAGTACCCATTTCTTTCCAAGTTTGCTACAAATAACTCTCTGGTGAACACCCTCCCAGGGACTCAGAATTCTCAGCTTGGAAGACATGGCAAAAGGGAAAAACCTGGGGATTGAGGGCCATCTCTGAAAGGTGGAATACAGGAGGAAAATACATGGAGAAAGCTTTGAGACAGGAGGATGTCTGCATTCTGGGAGAAAAAGGGGATTATGATACAGTCAGGCCAATGACTCCAGACACCTAGCTTTAAGTAAAAGGATCAGGAATGGGGAGCAAGAGTCTAGCCAGCAGAGGTGGGAAATCTGTAGCTTCAAGGTCACAAGTGGCCCTCTAGATCCTCCAGTGCAGTCCTTTGACTGAATCCAAACTTCACAAAAAAATCCCCTTAAAAAGAGGATTTGTTAATGTCAAACTTGACTCAGTCAAAAGGCTGCACCCAAGGACCTAGAAGGCCACATGTGGCTTGTAGGTCGAAGGTTCCTCACCTCTGTATCTAGCATATATTAAAATTGGCAGAGTTAACAAAAAATGTCAGAGGGGCTGTGGGAAAACAAGTATATTAGTGCATTGTTGGCGGAAATTGGTCTGACTATTCTGGATTTCATTTTGGAATTATGCAAAAACAGCGACAACTTGCCATGTCCATCCCCTTTGAGCCAGCAGTCCCACTACTGGGCTATATCTTAATGAGTTAATGAAAAAGCATTTGTCAAGTCCTTACTATGTGATAAGCATTACATTAAGAACTGGGTATACAAATAGAAAAGTAACACAGTCCTTGCTTTCAAAGAGCTCATATTCTAATGGAGTAAACAAATATGAGGTCAGATAGAAGGAAGTCAAGACAGAAATAAAGGTCCACTATACACCAAAATATTAACAGCCCTGCTAGTGTGAGCAAAGAACTGGAAATAAAGTGGTGCCCAACAATTGGGGAGTGGATGAAAAGAGCCTGGTATGTATTACTGTGCATTAAGTACATACACTTTTTTTTTGGAGGGGGGAAGGCAAGGCAATTGGGATTAAGTGACTTGCCAAAGGTCATACATCTACTTAAGTGTCAAGTAGGACTTGAGGTCGGATTTGAACCCAGGTCCTCCTGACTCCAGGGATGGTGCTCTATTCACTGTCCCACCTAGCTGCCCCTATATACACTTTTAAGAAGCAGAATATGGGTCATGATCCAGCAAAAAAAAAAAAAAAAGAATGAGAATGAATAGTTAGACATGTAGAAAGAGAATGGAAAGAGAAAAGCACCACAAAAACCCAGAGAGGAAAGAATATCTAAGAGGGCAGAGTAGTCAACACTATTAAATGCTACAGAGATGTAAAAGAAAAATGTTGATTGAGAGACCACAAGATCTGACAATTAAAAAATCACTGTTAACTTTGGAGGAAGCTGTTTTAATCAAGTGGCAAGGTCAGAAGCCAAACTTCAAAGGGTTGAGAAGTGAGAAGAGAAGTGAAGGCAGTAAGATAAGTGAAAGAAATTAAAACTGACAGCTTAGCCTTGAAGAGGAAGACAGATTTAGAATATCAGCTTAAGGGGAAGGTATGGATGGCTAAGTGAAGGTTTTAAGGACAAGACAGACCTAGACATGTTTGTAGGCAGCAGGGAAGAAACCAGTAGAAAGGAAGAAATAAAAGATTAGGAAAAGAGCACATCTGATAGCAAAAGTAATTCATCAGAGAAAAAAGGAGAGAATAAGATTGAGGGTACTACATAGGGTAGCTGGCCTTGGCAAGAAGGGTTACCACTTCATCAGAGATTAGAATAAAGGGAAAGAGACTGGTGATAGCATCAGAGTTTTGAGATGTAGAGAAGAAAGGAGGCTATTTATTAAGTATCTGTGCAATGCACTGTGCTAATTGCTTTCTTCTTCCTATAAAACTCTAGCCAAGTTTCAATACAGTAATATAGTCTCTGTAACTGTGTTCTATAATGCTATAATTATATTTTTAATCAGTAATTACTGTATCGTCTAAGCCTGTAACTAACTATATTATTACTTCACATGAAGCATTATGAAGCTCTATGCAAAACAATGTGGTAATGAAACACTTAGAAACAGATATGTAATGTTTTCTAGCAGCTGTGGAGCAAGATTATTAGGCAATGATCAAACTATTTGTTCACATCTAGAAACAGAGGTTCAAGTTGAGGTTGGATTAGTGGAAAAGTAGAAAAGGATGTTGGCCCCCAAGTCATCTACAAGCTGGACATGGAGTTTAAGGAAGCAATTTTTAGGAGCAAGGACTAAGGAAATAAAAGGAGAACGTTTCAATGACTTGCAAGTAGCTGTTCCTTTATGGTTATGACTGCAGAAATGTCAAAATAGAGCTTAAAGGATTTACAAACATATCAATATGTCTGTCTCACTTAAAAGTGTAACATTAAAGAAGAAGGATGAAAGGGCTACAAACTCAAAATCTATTTTTTCTCCAAAACAATCTATTTCTATCAAAGCAAGAAAAAAGATATCTGCTTCATTAATGATCTCCTTTGGATACTATTATTGTGCCCCTTAAATCTACTAAAAAAAGAAGTTTTAAGTTTAAACATTTACAATCAGTCCTACAATTATTTTCAATTATTCCCATTTAATTCCTTATTTACTTCTTATTCCACTAGAGCTATTTCCCCAAAGAATGCAATATGAACAGATACCTAAATCCACATGAAAACTTCAATGATCTATAGCTTCAATAATTATTGTATAGCTATATTTACATTCTAGTTTTAAAAGCCTATTTTGTCTTCTTTTTATACATATAATTTTTAGAAATCTTTAGATAGAATTAGTTTAAAATCTGTGAAACATAGATCTTTCAAATAAAACAAATAAACATATAAACAAATAAAACAAAACAACTAAAGTGAAAAGTGACATCTATTATCAGATGCAATTGCTCTTTTAGGCAATTTTGTTAAACTATTTCAGAGAATGTAATTTGTGGGGAAGTTTATATAAAAAACATAACATAAAGACATAAAAAAGACATAAACAAAAACAACAAAAATCATATGATTATTTCAATAGATGCAGAAAAACTTTTGACAAAATACAACACCCATTTCTGTTAAAAATATTTGAAAATATAGGAATAAATGGAACTTTCCTTAAAATAATAAGTACTATCTACCTAAAACCATCATCAAGCATTATCTATAATAAGAATAAGCTAGAAGCTTTCCAATAAGATCAGGAGTGATGCAAGGATGCCTATAATCACCACTATCATTCAGTATTGTACCAGAAATGCTAGATATAACAATAAAAGAAAAAAAGAAATGGAAAGAATTAGAATAGGCAATGAGAAAATAAAACTTTCACTCTTTGCAGATATATGAAAAATATAGAGAGTCCCAGAGAATCAACTAAAAAAATAGCCAAAATAATTAACAACTTTAGCAAAGTTGCAGGAAATAAAATAAACCCACATAAATCATCAGTATTTCTACATATTACCAACATAGTTCAGCAAAAAGAGACAGAAAGATAAATTCCATTCAAAATAACAATAAGTAATCTAAAATACATAAGAGTATACATGCCAAGAAAAACCAAGAAATTGTATGAACACAATTACAAAACACTTTTCACACAAATAAAAGACAGCTCTAAACAACTGTAGAAACATTAATTGCTCATGGATAGGCCTAGCCAATATGATAACAATTCTACTAAATTAATTAAATCTACTAAATTAATTCTACTAATTAAGGACAATTCTACTAAATTAATTTACTTCTTTGGTGTCTTACCAATCAAACTACCAAAACACTCTTTTTAAAGAGGTAGAAAACAATAACAAAACTCATATAAAAGAATAAAAGGTCAAGAATATCAAGGAAAGCAATGAAAAATGACTCTAATCTACTTATTCAATGCCACGCCAATTAAATTGCCAAAAAATTATTTCATTAAACTAGAAAAAATCATAACAAAATTCATTTGGAAGAATGAAAGGTCAAGAATATCAAAGAAATTATTGAAAAAAAATGTAAAGGAAGGAAGTTTAGCAGTACCATATTTTAAACTACATTATAAGGTGGTAATTATCAAAACTATCTGCTACTGGCTAAGAAACAGAAAGGTAGGGCAGCTAGGTGGCAGAGTGAATAGAGCATCAGCCCTGGAGTCAGGAGGACTGACTGTTCAAATCCAGCCTCAGACACTTAACACTTACTAGATGTGTGACCTTGGGCAAGTCACTTAACCCCAATTGCACTGCCTTCCCCTTTCCAAAAAAACAAAAAAAAGAAAGAAATTGAAAGGTGGATCAGTGGAACTGATTAGACATACAATATATAATAATCTTGCATTTGACAAGAATTGTCATTTTTATTATATTGGCTTTGCCCACCCATGAACAATTAATATTTCTCCAGTTATTTAAATGTGACCTTATTTATATAAATAATGTTTTATGATTATATTCATATAGTTTCTGGGTTTGTCTTGGCAGGTATACTCCCAGGTATTTTATGCTATCTATGGTTATTTTAAATGGGCTGTCTCTTACTGTCTCTTCTTCCAGGTTTTTATTGGTGATATATAGAAATCTAGCTAATGATTAATGTGGGTTTATTCTGAGCAACACAATGATCCAAGACAATTCCAAAGGGCTTATGATGAAATGCTATCCACTTCCAGAGAAAGAACTGATGGAAGAAAAAAAAAAAACTGATGGAAGAAAAAAAAAAGAACTGATGAAGTCTAAATGCAAATGGAAGCATAACTTTTTCGCTTTATTTTTCTTGCCTTTTTTTTTTGCAACATAGCTAATATAGAAATGTTTTACATTATTTCCCATATGTAATTGATATCACATTTCTTGCCTTTTCAAATAGGCAGGGGAAGGTTGGGAGGAAGGAAGAGAATTCAGAACTCAAAAAAAATTTTTAAATGAATACTATAAATAAATAATTTTTAAAGAAAAACCTAAACATGGGGAATTTATATTTTATTTTAGAGGCAATAGGAATCTGCTATAGTTGGTTGAGTAAGGGTGTCCCAGTCTGGAAAATTACTTTGACAACAGTGTGTAGGATGAACAGAAATTGTAAGAGACTTGAGAAAGAGAGAGCAATTAAGAGGCTGTTGCAATAATCTAAGCAAGGTGGTGATGAGGGGGTAGTAGTGTGTGAGTAAAGAGAAATGGCAAGACTTAGAAACTGATTGGATATGTGGTATAATGGAGAGTGAGTAGTTAAGGTTCCACCCATTTTATAAACCTGAGGAACTGGAAGGAAGGTGTTACCTTCAATAGAAATAGAGAACTTTGGAAAAAGGAAGGTTTTCACAGGAAAAATAATGAATTTGGTTTTAGACATGTTGAATTTAAGATGTCTCCAGGACATCCATATTTGAAACGTCCAACAGGAAACTGGTGTTCTAGAACTGAAGCGTGTGTGATTCTAGAACTGAAGCATGAGGAAAGAGACTGGGGCTGGATGTACAGACTTGGGAGTCACTTTCAAAGATATCACAGTTAAACCCATGGGAACCAATTAGCTTCCTAGAGAGTATAGAGGCAAGAGGAGTCAGGACAGAATCTTGGGGAAGATCTAAAGTTAGGGGATAGGACATGGATAATGAAAAAACTAAGGAAGGATCAGAAAGGTAAATTAAGAGGGAGTTAGTATTATAAAGACCCAAAGACAATACAGTATACAGGAGAAGACAGTCAACAGTAACAAATGTAGCAGACAGGTAATAGGGTTAGACTGAGAAAAGAGTATCAAATCTGGAAATTTATATATATATATATATATATATATATATACAATGATTATAACATGTAAATAGAGTAACAACCAAAAAACATTCACAAATGAATATTGCAACATTAAAAAGAATAAGCTTAGCCACAAAGAAGAGGTATGAGACTGTATTTCCTCCCACTCCTTTGTGGTGAGTGGTCAAAAGGTGTAGTACACCACATATAACATCAGATTTTTCAATGTATTAATTGGCTTTGTGGAATTTGCTTCTTCCTCCTGTTTTCTTTTTTAAATCCTTTGCTATAAGGGTCAGCTTTCTGAGAAAGGGAGGGAAAGAGAAGAAAATCTAGGCAATGTAAAAATAGAAGGCAGTGAAAGCAATGAAACTTTTTTTTAAAGAAAAGGGTAGGGGCACAGTGAATAGAGCATTGGCCCAGGAGTCAGAAGGATCTGAGTTCAAATCTGGCCTCAGACTCTTAACACTTATTAGCCATGTGATCTTGGGCAAGTCACTTAACCCCAATTGCCCTGCCCTCCAAAAAAAAAAGGCAAAAAACAAGCAAACAAAAAAAGAAAACGGGGTGGAGCCAACATGGTAGGGTAGAAGCAGAAGAGCTCCCCCCATAACCACCTCAAATACCTATAAAATATTATTCTAAACAAACTTTAGAGCTACAGAATCCACTAAGTAATAGAAACAAATCTCCTGCTGAAGGCAGCCCAGCAGGCCGGCAGGAAGGGTCCATCACAACACACTGGGAGCAGAGCCCAGCCCCTCGAGTGCCCAAGGTTTTAGCCTCAGGGCAACCCTGACCAGCTGAGGCTGGAGGGACTTTGGGAGAGTGGATCACCAGCAGCTGTGGTGGTTTCCAGAATTATCAACCCATAAATGCTAAAGGCAAAGTAAAAGATCAGTGTGGACTTTGGGAACAGGGGGTCTGAGAGTACAGTCTGGCCTCTGTGCCTGGAGGGAGAAGTGACTGAGCTGTGGCAACCATGCGTGGCTACTTCAGAGATCTTGGCCTGCAGATTGTAGGGACCAAGCAACCAGTCTGAGAGGTAATCATTCTTGCTTTAACCTGCTTGGATCTGGACCAATGTCTTGGGCAGAGGTCCTGGGGTGTGTGACCAGGTCCAGAGCTTGTGGAGGCTTCAGAGAGGGTGCCCAACTAATAGCTTTGGCAGCTGCAAAAACCCCAGTGATTTGGGACAAAGCTCTCCTCTTTGGAAGCAGAGTTCTACTGTGGCAAAAAGCTCAAAAGTCAAGTAATTGAGTGGCAACATGAGAAAGCAAAGGAAGCACAAAACAAGCACAGCAATCCAACTTTAGATTCCTTTTTTGGGGACAAAAAGGATCAAAGCACAAAACGGCAGGAAGACAACGAAGTCAGAATTCCTACACCAAAAGCTTCCAAGAAAAATGTGAACTGGTTACAGGCCATAGAAGAGCTTAAAAAGGATTCTGAAAACCAAATAAGAGAAGCAGAGGAAAAACTGGGAAGAGAAATGAGAAAGATGCAAGAAAATCATGAAAAGAGAGTCAACAAACTGACTGAGGAAAATAACACCTTAAAAAATAGACTAACTCAAATGGCAAAAGAGGCTCAAAAGGGCAATGAGGAGAAGAATGCCTTAAAAAGTTGAATTTGACAGATGGAAAAAGAATCTCAAAAGGTCACTGAAGAGAATCATTCCTTCAGAATTAGATTAGAGCAAATGGAAGCTAATGACTTTATGAGAAATCAAGATACTATTAAACAGATTCAAACAAACGAAAAAATAGAAGGCAATGTAAAAGATCTCACTGGAAAAACCACTGACCTGGAAAATAGATCCAGGAGAGATAATTTAAAAATTGTTGGACTACCTGAAAGCCATGATCAAAAAAAGAACCCAGAAATCATTCTTCAAGAAATTCTCAAGGAAAATTGCCCTGATGTTTTAGAACCAGAGGGCAAAATAGAGTTTGAAAGAATCCACCAATCACCTCTTGAAAATTATTCCAAAAAGAACACTCCTAGGAATATTATAGCCAGGTTCCAGAGTTCCCATATCAAGAAGAGAATATTACAAGCAGCCAGGAAGAAACAATTTGAATATCAGGATAACACAGGACCTGGCAGCTTCTACACTGAAGGATCAAAGGGCTTGGAATGTGATATTCCAGAGGGCAAAGGAGCTGGGATTAAAACCAAGAACCACCTACCCAGCAAAACTAAGTATAATGTTTCAGAGGAAAATATTGTTATTCAATGAAATAGAGGATTTTCAAGCATTCTTGATGAAAAAATGAGAGCTGAATAGAAAATCTGACATTCAGATACAAGAAGCAAGAGAAGCATGGGAAGGTAAACAGGGAAAAAAATCATAAGCAACTTATCCAAGCTGAACTATTTACATGCCTACATGAGAAAACGATAATTGTAACTTGTGAAACTTTTCTCAGTATGAGGATAGTTGAAGGGAATATAAATGTATATGTATATATGTATATGTATGTATGTATACATACATATATATGTCTATATAGGAGGGCATATAGGCATATGAATACGTATGTGAGTTTGTGTATATATGTGTACAGGTATACATAGACAGAGGGCACAGGATCAATTGAATAGGAAGGGATGATATTTTAAAGATGAAATTGAGAGGTGAGAGAGGAATATAATGAGAGATGGGGAGAGACAGAGTGGGGTAAACTATCTCATATAGAAGAGGTAATGGAAAACTGTTACAATGGAGGGGAAGAACAGGAGGGCAAAAGGGAATGGGTCAACTTTTTACTCTCATTGAATTTGGCTTAGGGAGGGAATGACATACACACTAAATAGGGTATCTTTCTCTACAGGACAGTAGCGGGGAAGGGGATGAGAAGGCAGGCTGGAGGGGAGGATAGTTAGAAGTACATACTTGTGAAAAAGGACAGGGTCAAAGTAGAGAATAGAACAAGTGGGGGTGTGATAGGATGGAGGGAAATATAGTCAGTCTTTCACAATATATCCACTATGGAAATGTTTTACATAGCTACACATGTACAACCTATATTGAATTGCTTATCTTCCCAGTAAGGGTGGGTGACAAGGGAGGAAGGGAAAGAATCTGGAATTCAAAGTTTTAAAATCAAATGTTTAAAAAATATATATTATTAGTATTTTTTTTTACATGTAACTGGGAAATAAGATATACAGGCATTGGGGTTTGGAGATCCATCTTTCCCTACAGGAAAGTCGGAGGGAGTATGGGGGAGGATATAGGAGACAGCAGATTGGGGGAAGGGGTATAGAGTGGGATTGCTGCTATGGGGTGGTAGGTAGGGGAAAGATGGGGAGAAATTTATAACTCAAAATATTGTGGAAATGAATGATGTAAACTAAAAATAAACATAAAATTTAATTAAAAATTGTAAAAAAGAAAAGAAATAGGAGTGAAAAGTCTAGACCATATAGACCAAAAAAAAAAAAAACCCAGTAATTTCAGACAAGCAATGAGATAAAAAACTAGACTGTAAAAGGCTGAGGACTGAGGAGAGGAGAAGTAGAGGAAGCCAGTGTAGACAACTTTTTCAAGAAGTTTGACTGAGAAAGGGAAAAGAGATATAGGACAGTGGCCTCATAGGGAAGCTTTTATAAGGCTACAAGAGACTTAGGTATGTTTGAAGGAAAAGAACCAGCTGATAGGAAGAAGCTGAAGATGGTGGAGGAGCCATAACTGATGATGCAATGTGCTGGAGAAGATGAAAATGGGGCATCAAATGCCAGTTTAGAGGGACTGGCCTTGGCAAGAAGTATGGTCATCTCTTTAACCGAAACTGGAGGGAAAGGAGAACATGGAAGATGATGTCAAGAGATTTTGAGTTGATGAGAATAGGACAAGAGAGAGTTCCCATCAAATGGCTTTAATTTTTTTAATTTTTTAATTTTTTTCATCAAAAGGCAAAGTCCTCACCTGAGTGAGAGATAGAGTAGGTGAGGGGTTTAAGGAGGAAAGAGAAGGTTTGGAATGGTTTCTCTAAGGAGTAAGAGAGGGAATTAATTAGGGAGGAACAAAAGAACTGCCTAGCTGCAGTGAGGGCCCAGCTGTGGTTGGAGAACATGAATGTGTAACGTACCTAGTCAGCAGGGTTGTGGTTCTTCCTCTAGCTTCATTCAGCAGCTTGTGAATAGGAGTGTAAAAAGCAGATGGTGGAAGTAAGTAATTTAGGGCTGAGTTTTGGCAAGGGAGGAGTAACAAAAAGAAGGGGAGTAAGAAATTCAAGAGAACAGTGTAGGGTGGAAATGGGTAACTACTAGTTTGAGGTTGGAGAGGAACCAAAACTAAGTGAGCAGGGGTAAATGACCTGAGAAAGCGCTTGATGAAAGCAAAGAAGTTATAGGAGCGGTGAAGCATAAGCAAAGAAGTAATAATAGGTTATGGTCTGAGAGGAGAATGTGTCAGAATTTCAACTAGGAAAAAACAAAAGGACTGTCCTATATCAGTGAATGTATAGCTGAGGTTAGATAACATAAATAGTGGATTTAGTTGTCAAAGGGTGTGACTTAACCCATATGTGAAAACACAAGAGTAAGAATATAGAAAATAGCAAAAGGAAAAGGGGGATGAGATCACAGAACATAGTAAACAGTGGCCAAGCAGAGAGTCATTAAGGTTGGGAGAGAATAGGGCATGTTTGAAAGCAACAGGAAAGGAACCAGTTGATAGGAAGAGGTTGAAACCTTACAGGCTGCGGAATGAAGTTAGAGAACCACAACCCTGCTGACTAGGTATATCATACATAATATTAGAAAGTCAAAAGGTTGCAAAGGGAGGACAGTGAGGCCAGAGATGGGATGTTTAACTAGACGAATAGGAACAGATTAGAACAGAGGGCCTGAAGGTCCAAGTGATGACAAAGAATAGTTTTAAGAAGGGGAGGAGGGGTGGCTAGGTGGTGCAGTGAATAGAGCACAGTCCTGGAGTCAGGAGGACCTGAGTTCAAATCTGGCCTCAGACACTTGACACACTTATTAGCCATGTGACTTTGGGCAAGTCACTTAACCCCAATTGTCCTCAAAAAAAGGGGGGGGGGAGGAGGGAAGAAACATTTACGAAGCACCTACTATGTGTGAGGCACTTTACAAACACTGTCTCATTTGATCATCACAACAACCCCGGGAAGTAGGAGCTATTATTATCCCTATTTTACAACTGAGGAAGGCAGAATTTAAGTGACTTGCCCAGGGTCATACAACTAGGAAGTGTCTGAGACTTCATTTTAATTCAGGTCTTCCTGACTCCAGCCCAGAGCTCTATCCACAGAACCATTTAGCTTCCTTAAGAGAGAAAGATAAAAGGACAGGAAGATATGATCAGACAGGAGAATTTGAGAGTTCAAAATCATGGTAATAGCACTTATGTGTAATGAACTCGAAGTTATAACTACCCTCATAGGTCACAGGAGTAGGAAAGGAAGAATGAGAATGTCAGGATGTTTAGGAGATATCAAAGTATATTTTGAAGTCTCTGTAGTACAAAGACCAAAGTTGGGACAAAGAAGCCTATGAGGCAGGTACTGAACTTGAGAAAGGAGAGTGACCTAGAGGCTAATAATTAAAATAACAATATAGACAGGTAGGAGTAGAACGCTTAAAATAAGAAATATAGTCAGTTCCACTTGAGAAATGTTGGGAATGCAGAAAACTGCACCATTTTCCAATAACTCATAAAGCTGCAATCCTTCTGATGTTCACTTCCACAAGAAAACAACAAGGCTCTTTTCAAAGTAAAATGCTATATTTATTGTATATTTCCTGGTGCTGTAAGAGCTATGGGTAGGAGAAAGCTGGTTTGATGGTTCAAACCCCTTCCCCCACCTAAGCCCAGAGTTTCAACCTATTCAACCCTGGGCTGAAGACTGAGGTCAAAGATGCTGCTATTTATTGTAACATTTATGTATTTCTTAACCATTTAACATATATAAAACTGCACTACTGTTTTTATTAGGTTCCTATCTCTCTTTTATGAGCCACTGATGAAGTTTTTGAGTGCTGGACCACTAACCCCATTTTCTGGGGTTTTCACTGTACAAATGTGCGTAGTATAGTGCTTTTGGGGAATACATATGTCAAATTATAGCAAAACTGACTGTACTAAGTTATGGTAGCAGAGAAAAGATCTGGAAATAAGATGAGAAGCATGGAGTATGTCTATTCCACTTGTCCCAGTATATTTGAGGGGCCTGAAAGGAACACCCAATACTAAGTATGTTGACCACAGATGCAGGGCCTTTGGAAGGAATCAGGTGTTCATAAACTCATGACAATGAAAAGTGTGAAAAGGAAAACAACTGAAATTTGTGAAACTTTGTATATTATCGCATTTGATATCAAAATCAACCTTTTGAGATTCATACCATTATGTCTATTTTATAGATGAGAAAACTGATGGTTTCATAGCTAATAAATGTCAGAAGAAGGATTCAAACTCAAGTCTCTCCTGAACCTGAATTCATTCCTCTTTACACTACACCAAACTTGGCTCCAATACCAGTCCTGCTATCAATTGACTTGTGGGACACTAGATAAATCACTTCTCTTCCTGGGCCTCAGCTTTCTCACTCATACAAGGAAGGAAGGTTAGACTACAAGGTCCTTTCCAGCAATAAAATTTAATAATTCTACAAATAAACTGGGTTTGATCAAAAGCAGCATTGTGGCACAAAGGCCTGAGTCAAGAAGACTTTAAGTTCAAGTTTTGCATCTTACATATACTAATAGTGTGATCATGGGCAAATCATTTAATATCTTAGTACCCTAAATAATGCTCTAAGGTTTTAAGTTACAGAGGAGGGAGGTTTCTAAACCAGGAGTTCCTTACACTAATGAAATCACAGGTTTTGGACCCTCCCCTCCAAAAGGTCATCAATTTAAATTGAATTAACATCATGAATAGTTTTAATTTAACCATATTTTAACCACTTACCTAGAGAGACAACGGCAACACTCTCTGGCAGAAAATGCAGTCTGTATCTGATCAATAAATGCACCAATATGATGCAAATAGCTATGCAAGAGAAGTAAAAAACAGTGTTAAAACTGCCCATTTCCTAGAAATCATTTAAAGGCAATTAAAAATCTAGTCAAATGTAAAAAATATAATTTTTAATGTTTTTTAAATTCCTTGGAATGGATCAAAACTACCATTTTGGTCTCAACGTTGGTTGCATTTTCCCATAAAACCTGGCTTATATTAAATCTAAGTGAAGTCTATAATCAGTGCTATTTTTCACTGTATACAAATTTTTTCCTTTCAAAAAGATCTCACTTTGAAGAGATCACATAATGTATAATAAGTGACAGGTTATGAACTAACTAATAGAATAATGATTTTTAAAAGTTGTAAACACATTCCTAACTTAAAATTACTTGGCTACTAAAATCTAAGTAAACAGAGCTGTAATAGAACACAGAGAAGCAAAGATATTCTTCTACCACATCATATGGCATCTTCTTATTAGAAATAAACCTACTTTGCTCTCCCTATTTTTAACTAAGGAAAACTGAAATAATCAATAAATTGGTTCCTGACACCCACATCAAGTAACATTTTTGCAATTTTAATACCAAAGGGAAAGAAGAGCAGAAATAAGTCAACATGTATGTTATATATCCCACAAGTGAACACTGCAATAATTCTCAAAGTGAAATTCTCCCAATGCTTAAAAACATAATTATAATTCTCCTTTGGTTTAGTTGCAATACTTTCAACCATATTAATGATCAGACCTGAAAGTCCATTATAGATTGATGGTATTGGTGGTGATTGATGTTATTTTCAAATTAGTAGAGTCTCGAGAGGATTTTTTGTTTTTTTGTTTGTTTTGGTAAATATTCATTTTTTCTTAATTCAGCAAAATGAAATTTAATACCAGTGTTCAATGAGTTTCTAATGAAATGGCTACTAACCATGTCAGGCATGTCATGGCATTATCTTTTCTTTACTCATTATGTTAAAAATTGTTATACTCTAAATCAGTATCATCAATTTAATAAATCCAATATAAAATCAAATACTATACCATGTTAGATCACAAACACTATATTGTCGACTCTCAATTTCCCTAGGCTATTTAATAAACACAAACGGAAAAAGTAATCACAAAAATAATATTAAGCATCCTTGTCAATTCCATCAATCTCCATTACTTTTAACCAGTTTAAAAAAAAAAGTTTCTACAGGAAAAGTGTTAAATCATTGCCAAGTACAAAAGTCATAAAAATGGTACACATACACTGCTATGGTCTAAGCTTCTAAGAAATCAGTAAGAGGGGAGTGGCTAGGTGTCGAAATGAATAGAGCACCAGCCCTGGAGTCAGGAGAACCTGAGTTCAAACCCACCTCAGACACTTAACACTTACTATCTGTGTGACCTTGGGCAAGTCACTTAACCCCAATTGCCCTGCCTTCCCCCAGCAAAAAAAAAAAAATCAGTATAGACTGCTAATCACTGATTTCAAGTGTCAAGAGTATATCTATAAACTGAATTATGACACTTAAGAAAACCTATAGATATGTGCTCAATCTTACAGTTTTGACAATCCTTCTTAAATCCCTAGAGGCAAATTATAAATTGGTGAAAAATAAAGACTGTACATGCCAATTGTACTTTTAAATATCTGGCAACAGCTTACTCACAACCAAATTCCCTTCTTTTCCTTGTCATACTTTGTGACCCACAGTGATCAAGGACACTAAAAACTTGCTATTTCTTTTCTAGCCAATGTAAACAGTAGGAGTAAGAGTAAGGAGGTAACATACAATGTGGGAAGTGTCTATATTCTGTAATAAAAAGACTCACTCTTCACTGCCTGTGATAAAATGTCCTAGTTTCCTTCCATACATTACAGTTCATGAATTTAGTGCAATGACACATCACCTCATGTAGGACATTGTTTTTTAAGACCTTAGATGCATATTATTTGAACCTCTGATTAGAAGTAAATAGGTATATTGTACAAATAATGATCCAAGATAAAATTCTCCTAGTTCACTTAAAAAGTCTTAATCTATGCTACTAGTACCTACTAGCATTCCAGGAAGCAGAAAAAGAGACCCAAACTTATAAATTGTTTATGGAGAACACAAGTAAAAAGAAGAGGAACCCCAAAACAAAAAAACACAAAAAACAAACCTAGCTGATAAGCAGAAAAGTACCACCTTATAAATTAAACTCAACACTTTTTTGGCCCAAGAAAGATATAAAACCTAAGCAGATTTTTTTTCTGATTCATCAGCAGACTGCAGAAACCTGTTTTGTGCTCTTTGGCACAAGCTCATCTTAAATATTCAATTCAACAAATCCAATTTAATGAACAGATATAAAACAGCTACTATAAAAAAAAGCCCACCTTAAAATTCTACCTCCTTTTCCCACCTCCAACTTTTTATTGGGAGAAAAATGAGGGATATGCATAATGTTTACAAAAAATGTCTTTTCTTCTGACCCCTCTTTTATATTCTTTAACAACATTAAATAGAATAATGACCCTTCTTTGGCCTCAAAGGGAGATTTCAGGTAATAACAATTCTGTATATTCTGTATAATTACAAAATATCTTTTCTAATCAAGATAGGAATTGTTTTCTATTTGCATGCTGCATTGCAACAAAAATGTTCTGCTAAATTACTTAATTACTACCCAAGGAATTTTATCCAAATAGATTTGCAAAAAGAAAGCCATCAGTGTTTATTAAATCCAAATAGAATACAGAAAGGCATTTTGTATCTGTCTTCTAAGCTTTCAAACAAAACTATTATATTACCAACATTCAAAAGATTTATCAAATATAGTGATGATGAACAAAAAGACAGTTCACATTTATTTGAAATGTAGCACCCAGAGCACAGCCCAACAAAAGATGTCCATTCTGGCCTTGCACTCTCCTAAAAGAATGTGAACTAGTTAGAAATATAAACAAAGCACTAAAGAATGGAGATAATTTAAAATTCTGCCTTTCCACAGCCACCAAAAGGCTATGATATTTTCTTTTCAGACCAGGATCAAACTATAACTTGTGTCATTATTCTACCTAACTCAACTCTCTCACAATTCATTCTTAATGCTAAAGAGTCATGTATTGTTTCAATAAGGATTCTGAATTATCTCTTTCTACCTGTGCTTCAAGATACTCAGTAAGCACACATTTAAAGACACCTTAAGGAGGTTAAGCAGTGTTTTATAAAGGAAAATAAGGGACAGGTTATGAATGGACCATCATTCTTCAGTGATGTTAGAGAAAACTAAATGGCAGGACAATTGGGCAAGGGAGAACAAATGTGAGTATTCTCCATGCAGGCACAATATACAGTATTTCAAACAAGTAATAATAGCATTTCAGCATTCACCTAAAACAAGTAGACTAAAGAATATAGTCATGCCACTGGATTGCTCCTCTTGCTGAGCCTGTTCTCCAGTTTGAACTGGAAGGATGGGTTTTGCAGGAGTTGGAAGCACCAGTTTGGTAGTGATGGCCAAGGTAGTATGTAGGGTTATATTGGGACCTTCATGGGTTGTGTTGAGGAACCTGACAGAAGACAGAAATGAAGCAGTTAGATAAAGAAAGAATGCCTCTCTCTAAGGCATAAACACACATAGTGATGCACTATTAAATAAACAGTTAAAAGAACAAGCTTTAATACTGTCCAGCTCTAACAGCTACCTACTATAACATCTTTGGGTCATAGATTTAGAACTGGAAGGCATCTTAATAGTCATCTAGCCCAATCTTCTCATTTTAAAATCGAAAAAACTGAGGCTTAGAGAGGTAAAGTTATTTGCCCAAGGTTATACAAGTAATGGTTGGTGCCATTTTATAATCATAATCAAGGACCTTTAAGACAGCCTAGGAATACCACCAAATTAGAAGACAAAAACAGCTAGTGGAACAGAAGAAAACCCATCAGGCCTGGTGTTAGATATATGAGTTTAAATTCAGCCTCAGGCACTTATTTGTATGTGTGACCCCTGGGCGAGTCACTTAACCTCTCTCTGCCTCAGTTTCTTCATCAGTAAAATGGTGATTAAAAAAAACCCAAACCACCTACCTCCCAGAGCTATCGTAAAGATAAAATGGGATATTTGTAAAGCCCTATGTAAATGTTAATTACTAATATTACTAAAGTAGCTCAAAAGTGTAACCTATTATCATTATACCATTGGCCATGACCACCATGAAAGGCAAAACCGACCACGTGTGGAGGGGAAAAACAAAGAAAGAAAACAGGGATGTTTTGATTTCCTAGGTCTATTCAGACTCCCCACAGAATGTCTCCACACTAGAGACAAAACTGAAAAGGTATGATATAAAAAATGACATCAAAGTTGTATTCATGGACATTTTAGAAATTCATCTCGTAAATCTGGTTTCAAGGCATGCGTCTGTGGCTTATAGTCCACTGGCAAGTACACAAGTTGCTTGGAAATGTAGTTGTGATGAACATAGTGAAAAGGAAAAAATTCTGCTCCTTGAGTAAGAAGACTTGCTTCAATCTAACCCCCCAGGGCCACTAACAGCCATATGACCTTGGCCAAGTTATGTCCAAGTCTTAGTTTCCTCACGGATAAAAAGGGAATAACACTACATTCCAAGTCAGTGTCATAGGACTTGGAGAAGCAAAGGACCTCTAAAATCAACCCCTTTATTTTACAGATGAGGAAAATGAGGTCCAAAGAAATTGTGATGTGCCAAGAGCACAACTTGGACACGGCAGGAATCCCAAGTTCTACAACTTCAAATCGGCCAGGTGGCAGCAGTGCACAAGAGTGTTGAGCCAGGAGTCAGGAAAACCTGAGTTCAAATCCAGTCCCAGACATTTAGTAGCTGTGTGGCCTGTGAACTAATCACCTAAACTCTATTTGTCTCAGCTCTAAAATAGGGATGACAATAGCACCCACCTCCTAGGGCTGTGGGGAGGACAAAATGAGACAAATCTGTAAAGCACCTGGGCTGTTTAAATGCTAGCCTCTAGTACCGCTTCCATTACCGCTCCACAACCATCTCTCACTACCTACAACAGTCTGTACTGACAGGCGCTGGCTTTAAGGATACACACAGTGTCCCACTGAAATCTGACTACACTACTGGAAGGTGGAGGTGTCATTAATTTGCCCATTTTACAGCTGAAGAAACTGAGACTTTAATGAGGTTGAAGTGACTTGCCCAGGACCACACAGCTAGTAAGTGTCGGAGGCTGGATCTGAACCAGATCTTGGTCACTCCAGAGCTCGGGGTCTAACCCCCAGCTCGGGTCACCATGACTAGGGCAGGTCGCTTTCCGAAACAGTTCAGTTCCCTCAAGCCAAGCACGGTCAAATGGAGGAAAACCCGAGGAGGGGCCTCTTCTCCATTCCAGGAACCAGGCTGGAGGCCTCCCCCATTTCCCTTTGAAAAGGGGGCGGGGCCTTCTGAAGAAAGGGGGGGTACAGAAGCAGGTCACGGTGAAAGGTTCCCTCTCCAGAAGGCCTCAATTTCCACTTTTGTCAGAAGTCGGCGTGGGAGGAGGTGACCTCGACCCTGCCTTCTGGATTGACTACAGAGGGTCCGCAGCGGGGGGGGCGGGGTCGCCGCCAGCAGGCCCCGGGCCTCAGCTCAAGAGCCACAGCGAGGAGGGCAGAGGGGGGGCCGGGAAGGTTGCTTGAAGGTGCGGCCGGACCGCCCTGCCTCGGCGGGGGCCCCACCCCCACCCTGGGGGCCCACAGCCCCACCGCTGCCCGGAAATCCCACTCACTCCTCTTCCGCCATCTTATCCCCCATGCTGCAGATCCGCCACGGCCACCGAGAGCCTGCAGGAGCGCGGGGCTAGCGGGCCGCCTCGGGCTTCCGGTGGGGGGGCGGGGTACCGGGCGGGGAGCCGGATGTGGGAGGGCGCGGGGCTGGGAGAATGCGACTTCTCTTTCCGTTCGTCCCTTTGGTGGGGGTGGGAGGGCACGTGACTGTTGGGTATTTAGTGGCTGCCGGGAAGGCTTCCTGGGGCTTGAGGTTACTTATATTCTTTCTTCGTCCTTTCTGACCTCGTGATGCGATAGTCCCTTATAGTAAGGGGAAACTCGAGGGAGGGGAAAGCCATGTTACGGGACCTGTGACTCACTTTTTTTGTACTTGGCGTCCAAACCCCTCCCGCACAAACACTTTCCACCTGACGAGTTTGTCTGCATGGTGTAATTTGAACCCAGGTCTGCACGGCTCCGTCCGCGCGGTGAGATGCAGAGAGCTTCTCTGCTTATTCGCTTGAGCGGCTCCCCTTTCTCTTTGTCTTCTCTGCTGATTAACCTTGCTGTCAGGAGGAAAGCTTCTCTGGGGGGTCTGGAGCTGCAGTTCCCAGGCCGGGGACTGTACCGTGTACGACCCGGGGAGGGTCTTAGGCAGGGTTAATTTACATAAAACCCCGATCCCTGGTGCCAGTGACCTTGACCGTGGCACTTCACAGTCTCACCTCATAGAACTGGGAAGGATCTTAGAAGTAATTTTAAGTAATTCTCCACCTTACCTTATTATAGATAAGGAAATTAAGACTTGGAGAAGAAAAAGCAAAGAATCTAAGGTCACACGGCTACTGACTGAGCCCCAGTCCTAGCATTGCAAAAGCTAGTGTCGTTGCTACCAGGCACCGTGAAGTTACCGTGGAAGAAGCAGAGGAAAGAAGTCTGAAGAATTTCACTGGCCTGTGTTCTAGGGCTATCACTTCCCTCTGCTAATACAGCACTGGTACTTTCAAATGTGGAAATGGTGACACTTTTTAGAACTTGTCTTTTTACCACTTCCCATTCAGGAAACAGCAGTTGCATTATGCTAAAGTTTAATTCTGCTCAAATAAAAAGACTTTCCTCCCAGACATTCAAACTTTGCCATATCCACTGAGCAAGTGCTGTCCTGAAAAGGTTGCATAAAGAGCAGAAATGAGTGGACTCCAGGGCCAAAATAGCAAAAGGTAGTTTGGGGAAATAAGTGATGGAGTAAATGATGGTTATTTTAATTTCTTGAATTTTCTCTTTCTCTTTCAAATCTAGTGAGGAACGGGCAATGATAGTCCGTTTTTGACCTTTGGCAATCCTGTCATAGACTCATAGCATGAACAGGTCACTGTTTCTGGTCTGCTAGCTAGAAGAAACACACTTTTGATTGGCTACTTAGCTCTTTCCTATATGTTTGAATTTGAGCAAGAAGGTAAACACTACTGGTTATACATTGGCAGTCTTCTGTTACACAAATAGTTGTCTTTTTGTCTACGATGTTATGTTTAATTGTTTGGAGTTTGAATAGATATAGTGAAAAATAGGGAACCATGAGCCATGGTTTCGAATGGATGAGCATAAACAAACAGCTTTTGACCCTATCAATCATTTCCTTCTGCTAAGTATTTTCTTTTCCATTGGTTTTTGTGACACTGTTTACTCATGGTTCTCTTCTCCTCTTCTCACTCACTAAATGTGGACATCCTTCAAGCCCTCTTCTCTCCCTATGCTTTGATGGTCTCATCAGCTCCTATGAGTTCAGTATGTGTGTATATACACATATACACATATATATGTCAAGACTCATATGCATATATCCAGCCTTCACCTCTCTTAAATTCTGGTCCTGTGTTATAAACTGCCTGCTAGGTATCAACACATGGATATTTCAAAGACATTTCAAAAGAAAAGGGGACTTGTAAAGGGGAGAGAGAGTCACATTGGATGGAAAGTATAATCATATGAAGAAATCTGGAAAATGAGGAAGCATGTTGGAGAGTATTTTCTCAGTGGAGTACCTAGCACATAGTAGGTACTTAATAAATGTTTATTGATTGACTAGAGGGGCAAAAATCAGAAGTAGGTTTTTTTTTTTTCTATTGGAGTATACAGCAGACACCTTGGTCAAAAAAAAAAAATAGATGAGTTTGGGAAACATCACAAGAGGTCCACAGAGGTATTGATATAATAGTGATGGGATACTTCAATTGTAAGATATTTGGTAGATTTAATAATTATGTCTTATTTATGTTAGTGATAATTTCTTCCATCAAAAGACTTTGAAAATTGAAAAGAGGAAATACTACTCTGCATCTGATTCTCCTTAAGAGAGAGAAACTTATTGCTGAGCTGGAAATGATGGGAGGGAACACTCACAAATTTTGATTCCATGTCCAAAATAAAACCCATCAGATCTCCTAAAGCCAGCATCCCTCCTCCAAACTCTTCCATTTCTGTTGTGGATACCACAATTATTCCACTTATCCATCCTTAGAAACTTGAAGTCATTTTTTACTCTTTTCTCTCTGTGAATTCCCATATCCAATCAGCTGTCAAATCTTGTCAATTCTATTTTTCACAGCATCTCTTACATCTATCCTTTCTTCTCTACTCACACACAAGCAGTTATGACCTTTCTTCCATGGACTTTGGAATAACCTCCTAATTGGTCTTCCTGCTTCTAGTCTCTTCTCTTTCCAAACCATCCTTCACATAAGTGTCAATTGCTACACCTAAAACCTTGCCAACCCCACTCAAAAAAATCCTCAATGGTTCCCTACTGCTTCTAGGGTAAAATGTAAACTCTTCAGAAAGGTATTTAAAGCCCTTCACAAACTGATTTCTAATTTTTTTTCCAGTCCCATTTCATATTACTCCCCTTCAGATATTCTCTGCTTTAGACAAAACATCCTGCTGACTAGTTTGTATTCTCAATGTTCCTTCTCACATCTCCATGCTTTTCAGAAGTGATCCCTTATGTCTTGAATGCACTTCTTCCTCACCTCCATCTCTGAGAATTCCTAACTTCCTTCAAAGCAGAGCTCAAGTACTACCTCATAAATGAGGCCTTTCCTGATCCCTCCAGTTATGAGCACTCATCACCTCTTGGAATTGCTTTGTTATGACTTTGTATATCCTTGTGTCTATATTATATTCCACCAGTAGAATATGAACTCCTTGAGGGCAGGGATTATTTCTTTTTTTTGTTTTTGTATATCCAGCTCCTAGCATAGTGCTTTGTACATAGTGCTTAATGGATGTTTGTGAAATTAATTTGATAGAAAAATATGGCCTAGTAGATAGTAAGCCAGTCTCAGAGGCAGGAAGACCTAGGTTTGATTCCTGCCTCCGACTTAACACTGAGTATGTGACCCTGGGCAAGTAACTTAACTTCTCAGTGCCCCCAAGAAACTTTAGGACTACAAATTGTGAAAAGTTGTTGACCTGTATTGGCAAAAAGAACTTCCTCATCAAGGAGTTTCATATATCAGTGAAGTTCCAGTCCCAGTCCTTATACCTAATTTAATTGAATGTATTAAAAAAGGTGCTGAGAATCTGAATTTGGTAGTAGAGTACTACTGTGAGTTACCTGTGTTTATGTCTTGCCCCTCTTCTAGGCTGAGATATAAGATGACAGAAATTATACTATATCTAAATATTTTAATGTTTTCTGAGAGTTCACATAGCAGTGCTATCTTTACTGAATGTTTGCTGAATTGCACTGAACTATGAAAAGGGTATAATGCTGACTCACCAAAGAGTAGAGATAAAAGAAATCAGCAGCAATTAGGCTTAAATAAAAACATATAGTACTAATTATGAAATTCACCTTAGGGCAGGATTTCTGCCCTTTGTTTTCCCTTGCTTGAGTGGTAGTACACACCTGTGCCAGAATACTTACTCGAACCTTTATATGCCTTTAGGCAGATAATAAAAGCACCAAGAGTATTTTTTCTTGCTTGAAAACATACCTGGAACTAAAACAAAGCTGGATCAAGAACCATTCTTCAGTGGCTAAGTGGTTAAATGACATAAAGAAATAATTGTGGGGGCGGCTAGGTGGCGCAGTGAGTAGAGCGTCGGCCCCGGAGTCAGAAGGACCTGAGTTCGGATTTGGCCTCAGACACTTAACGCACAAATAAAAACCTAGCCATGTGACCTTGGGCAAGTTACTTAATCCCAATTGCCCTCCAAAAAGCAAAAAAAAAAAAAGAATTGTGAAAAGAAAAATCACAAATTATTAAATATACCTTTTATGAAAGATTGCTTCAAGTAACTAATAAGGGAAACAAATCAAAACTCAAGTTTTACTTCACACCCAGCAAATTGATATGGATGACAAAAGATAATTTAGGGGCTACAGGAATAATGTGAATTGTGAATTGGATCTACAGTTCTGAAAAGCAACTTGAGATTATGCTAAAAAAAAAAAAAGGTGAATCAAATGTGCATACCCTGGGACCCACAGATCCCACTGCTAGGCAAATAAACACCCTACATACCTCACCCCTGTCAAAGAAGAAAGAAAGGCCCCTCCCGAGCCCACCAAAATATTCATATCAGCATATTTTGTAGTAGCAAAGTACTGAAAACAAAATAAATGTTTATAGATTGAGGAATGGCTAAACAAATTGTGGTACTTGAATGTAGTGGAGTACTACTGGGCCATAGGAAATTATGAATATGAAGAATTCAGAGAAGATCTGTATGATCTGAGGCAGATTGAAGTAAACTGAACCAAGAAAACAGTGTACAATGACAATATTGTAAATGCAATTAACAAACAGAAATCAAACTGAAGATTATGAAATTTATAAAAATCAAGTTTGTTCCCAAAGATGAGATTAAAAAAAAATGAACCTCTCTTCCTTCCCTGGACTGGTAGTGTTGAGGTTTAGGGGTGTTAGGACTCTGAAATACTAACACATGGGTCCTGCCCAAATGAATTTGATGCATGCCTTCTTTCAGCCAAAGACAAGGTTTATTAAAACACCGATAAAGGGTGGGTATGATTCTAAAAACGTGCTGTGTTGTCCAGACTCGAGGAATCTAAGCATTGGCTAGACTCTTAAGGAGTCTGAGCATTTGTGACACTTGTATTGACTGAGTCAGATTGAATCTGAGCACCTTAATGTAGGCAAGATGGATCTTACATATAAGAAAGACTGTGGGAACAGAGAAAGGGTCTAGATAGAATTAAGAGAGTGGCAGTCTAGGGTGGGGCCAGGTTCAGACAATAAAAGCGCAGTTAATTAAGTGGGGAGTCAGTTAATTGGTTAAAGTCCAATTTCAGGACCTGGACCATATAGGAAAGTCCAGGTGCTTTTCCTTTTTGGGGTCTAGATCCCAAAGACATGGTCTCCTTTTGGGGGTTCAGATATCCTGCTCATCAGTGGGAGACCATGAGTATGGGTCATTTTCCATTCTATCATACTTAGTGTTCTGCTGCATTGGGTTTTGTTTTGTTTTGTTTGCTATAAAGGATAGCTCCCTGGGTAAGGAGAGGGGTATATTCATAAATGAAAGTGATATTAAAAATAAAAGATATGACTAAAAACTTAAAACAACAAATAGAAAGTCAAATATAGAAAACTATACCAGTGCCCTTAGAAGGTATTCTCAAGGGGGCTGTAGGTGGCGCAGTGAGTAGAGCGTTGGCCCTGGAGTCGGAAGGACCTGAGTTCGGATCCGGCCTCAGACACTTAACACACACAAACAAAAACCTAGCCATGTGACCTTGGGCAAGTTACTTAACCCCAATTGCCCTCCAAAAAGCAAAAAAAAAAAAAAAAAAGGTATTCTCATTTTGTAGTTAAGGAAGGGTAATGAGAATGGAAATTTGAAGATCTTCCCTGCCCCATAATAGACCTAGGGGGTAGTTTGAAGAGCTCCCTGCTTTGAAAGTAAACTCTGCCCCTAATAGGCTGAATGTAATCACATGGAGCCTGGGATGGAGGGAATTTGCTGAAGGGTGGAACAGAGCCCAGAGGAAGCTTCCCTGCTGTGAAGATAAACTCTATCCCCTAATAGGCTAAATAAAGTCACATGGGGACTATGGTAGGAGGAGTTTGCTGAAGTGAATCAGTCCACAGGAAGCTGGTCATAGGTAGGGAGACAGTGGAGGAGAGAGGATGCTCATTAAGGAGATAGGTTTGTGAGTAAATATTGGTCTTGTATTGGTTTGTGGGAAGGCTGAAGGATGCTGTGGCTCTCAGTGTTATTATGGCTTCTGAATATCTTTGGTACTATGATGGAATCAGCTTACTGGTTTTGGGATTGGGTTTCCTGGTATCTAAATAAATGCTTCAGTTCTATCCTCTCTCTGTCTGGAGAGTTTGGTATATTTTGCAATCGAATGTCATGTGATACTTACAGTCACAGTCTTTATCCTGATTGTGGGTGCTGTAAATATTGCATTGGTGTTACAGGAAGCAAATTTATATTGGGAAGGTAAATTAAATGGTTTACAATACTCAATGATTATTGCACACATTCTGGATGCAACAGAGTTTATAACATTTAAATATTTCAGTTTATACCATGGAGAAATCCTACCAAGGCATTCACAACAACTTACTCCCATCACCTGTAATTCATTCAACTAACTAGTTAGTTTTTGTGGAATAAGGAATATTCAACTAGCATGACTTTAATTGTCAACTAATGAGTAAAACAGCATTTGAAAGGACCAATTTAACAAGCATTTAAAAATGTTTACTTTAGGTGAAGCAGCTGGGCCCTGGAGGTAGGAAGAAAAGGTACAGTTTCTGCCTTCAAGGAGTTTAAGGGATGCAAAATGTGAGTTAAGTAGTCAACACCCTCACTTTGAACTCATTCACCTAACTCCCAGTCAGATTTGACTTGTTGACTCCCCAGGCAGGGGTGGGGAACCTGCAGCCTCCTAGAAATCCTTTTAATTGTTCTATGAACTTTGGATTCAGTTAAAGGGCCACACTTGAGGACCTAGAGGGCCACAGGTTCCTCACTCCTGCTCCAGGGGATGACTGCTTCTCCACACCCAAATTCTAGGAGTAGCCACCAGCAGTTGTGGGATTAGGTCAATTACTTGTGAGATCCCATCTGATGTGTCCCCCTTATCAAACAGTGTGCATCACTTAGCTTTCACAAAGGGATATTTACTGAAAAGGCATAGAAAGGGCAGATTTTGCAAAAATAAAATGGGAGGCAAACTCTACTAATGCACAAGGTCCCTGGGGACATTAGGACCACACTTAATGTACAAAGGTAATAAGGTACATATATAGGGAACATGTTCAGTAGGGGAAGGTGTCCTTCCTTATTCCTGACCCTTGGAGTCCTTGTTTCACTTGGTGAAGTCCCCATCACATTCACTTCAGGGAGAGTAATAATTTATGGATGAACTGCTCCCTTGTTTGACTCAGCTGGCTCCTCCAGGAGCTAGGCATCTAGGTTGACAAGTCAATCTACTCCTGGGATGGGTCAATTGCTTGGCTGCTCTACTGATTCCTCAGAGAAGTTGGTTGCCATTGCTATTGACTCCAGTGATATTTGCTTCCAAATTCAGTTGCTGAGAGGACCTTTTGTACTCTGCCCTCTGGAAGTTCACAAGGACATAACCTAGTCAATTTTTTCCCCCAAATACTCATTCACTAAGCTCAGGAAGGAATAAACACCAAAGAGACAAAAGAAACAGAGGCACTATGCATTCACAGTCAGGTATTGGCAGGGTGGGTCATAAGATAGCCATGGCCTTTCCCCCCCACTCAGTGGTTCAAAACAGCTCTTGCTTAATACCAGGAAGGAAAAGAGCTAAAGGAGGGGAGGGACAAAGAGTTCCTTTTGAATTGGAACTAAATGTTGGCTCCAAACCTCCTGAGTCATAGAGTCTGACTCTTCAAACAACCAGAAAATCACCAGATAAAACTAGCCTGGCAGCCAGTCACTCATGGTTAGGAGTATGTACATCAAGGCTCCATGTATTAGATTGGAATCAGGGAATATTGCACATGGTCACCCAGCAGGAAGGGCAAATCTGAGCATACTCTAGAGACTGGCCCCTGATTGTCCCAAAATTATACAAGATAATTTGATGAGAGAGAGTGTTAATATCTAGGGCAGAAGTGGGGAACCTGTGGACTCAAGGCCACATGTGGCCTTCTGGGTCCTTTTGACTGAACCCAAATTTTACAGAACAAATCCTTTTATTAAGGGGATTTGTTCTGTGAAGTTTGGATTCAGTCAAAAGGCTGCACTTGAGAACCTAAAGGGCCACATGTGGCCTTTGAGGTTCCCCACCCCTGGATAGCCCTTCTGGGTGTCAGTTCCTGGCTGGGACAAAGCCACCACACTAGTTCTAGGTCCTGTGCCTTCCATATACAAAGAATTTTCCTTGGTGCTGAAAATAAACAAATAAAAATAGCCCCTGTTTTCAAGGAATTTATATTTTACTGAAAAACACCCTGATATATTTCATGATAGGGAAATACATGATATTATGCCCTCTTTCATACAATCACACTTCTTATTTAATAGCCTAAAAGATATTTGTGAAAAAGTCCTAATGGTCACTTCTCTTGGATTGTCTCTAAAGTCCCTTTTGAATTATAATATTCATAATAATTCTACATTCTGAGAAAATAGAATCTGAAAAATCTGTATATGAGAGGCCCTTGCTTTCAAATTAAAAGAGGTTGTTGTCCTCAGATTATCAAAGATGATAAAAGGCGGAAGAGTTCAATGTTGGAAGGACTGTGGAAAAACAGGTATGCTAATTCCCTAGAGGGGTGGAACTGTTAAATTGTTTGACCATTTTGGAAAAAAACTGGGAAGTATATAAGAAAAGTTATAAAATTTGTCATAACTTTTATATCAATAATCTTACTGCTAAGCTTATACCCAATTATTGACAGAAAAGATCCATCTATAAAAATAGTCATACCAAATCTATTTGTTATAGCAAAATATTGGAAACAAATGATAGGTCCAATTGTATGCGAGTAGATGAACAAATTTTAGTATATAACTGTTATTATTGTGTAATAGGAAGAGGGGTGACAAATTCAAAGAAATATGGAAAGACTTACATGAAATGGTACAAGATGAAGAAAGTAGGTAGAAAAGAATATACAGTGATTTTTTTAATGAGCCCTATGACATCATGAGTGTAAGGAAGATTCTATGGGCAGACTTCCTCCATCAATGCAGATCTGCCCTTCCTTGTAATTTATATTCTTTTAAAAAAAAACTTTTAAAAATAAATTTATTTTTAGTTTTCAATATTAATTTCCACAAGATTTTGAGTTCCAAATTTTCTCCCCTTCTCTGCCCTCCCCCACCCCAAAATGGCATGCATTTTGATTACCCCTTCCCCCAATTTGCCCTTCCTTCTATCACAATCCCCCTCCTTATCCCCTTACCCTTATTTTCTTGTAGGACAAGATAGATTTCTGTACCCCACTGCCTGTATATCTTATTTCCCAGTTGCATGTATAAACAATTTTTAACATTTGTTTTTAAAACTTTGACTTACAAATTCTCTCCCTTCTTCCCTCTCCACCCACCCTCCTTGAGAAGGCAAGCAATATAGGTTATACATATGTAGTTATGCAAAACACTTCCATAATAGTCATGTTGTGAAAAACTAACTATATTTCCCTCCATCCTATCTCGCCCCCCATTTGTTCTATTTTCTCTTTTTACCCTATCCATTTTCTTCTGACTATCCCCTACCCTACTCTGCCCTTGCTTCTATCATCTCCCACCCCCATCCACTTCCCCCTTACTTTCCTGGAGGGTAAGATACCCTGTTGAGTACATATGTTATTCCCTCCTTAAGCCAAATCCAACGAGAGTAAGGTTCACTCATTCCCTCATACCTCCCCCCTTCCCCTCCATTGAGAAACCTTTTTCTTGCTTTTTTTATGTGAGATAATTTACCCCATTCTACTCACCCTTTCTCCTTCTCCCAATGTATTCCTCTCTTACCCCTTAATTTTACTTTTTTAGATATCATCCCTTCATATTCAACTCACCTGTGCCATCTACCTATCTATCCATCCACCCATCCATCTATCTATCTATATTTCCTCCAACTACCCTAATACTGAGAAAGGTCGCATGAGTTACAAATATCATCTTTCCATGTAGTTCAACTTTAATAAGTCCCTTATGATTTCTCTTTCCTGTTTACTTTTTCATGCTTCTCTTGATTTTTGTATTTGAAAGTCAAATTTTCTATTCAATTCTGGTCTTTTCAGCAAGGATGCTTGGAAGTCCTCTATTTCATTGAATATCCATTTTTCTCCCTGAAATATTATACTCAGTTTTGCTGGGTAGGTGATTCTTGTTTTTAACCCTAACTCCTTTGCCCTCTGGAATATCATATTTTCCAAGCCCTTCAATACCTTAATGTAGAAGCTGCTAGATCTTGTATTTCTACAATACTCGAATTGTTTCTTTCTAGCTGCTTGCAGCATTTTCTCATTGACCTGGGAACTCTGGAATTTGGCTACAATATTCCTAGGAGGTTTCCTTTGGGGATATCTTTCAAGAGATGATCAGTGGATTCTTTCAATATCTATTTTACCCTTTGGTTCTAGAATATCATGGCAGTTTTCCTTGATAATTTCTTAAAAGATGATGTAAAGACTTTTTTTTTATCATGGCTTTTAGATAGTACAATAATTTTTAAATTATCTCTCCTGAACCTATTTTCTAGATCAGTGGTTTTGCCAGTGAGATATTTTACATTGTCTTCTATTTTTTCGTTCTTTTGGTTCTGTTTTATAATTTCTTGATTCCTCATAAAGTCATTAGCTTCCATTTTCTCCATTCTAATTTTTAAGGAATTATTTTTCTTCAGTGAGCTTTTGGACCTCCTTTTCCATTTGACCAATTCTGCTTTTTAAGACATTCTCCTCATTGGCTTTTTGGACCTCATTTGTCATTTGGGTTAATCTGTTTTTTTAAGGTGTTATTTTCTTCGGTATTTTTTAGGGTCTCCTTTAGTAAGCTGTTGACTTGTTTTCCATGATTTTCTTGCATCACTCATTTCTCTTCCCAGTTTTTCCTCTCTTGGTTTTCAAAATCCTTTTTGAGTTCTTCCACGGCCTATGACCAATTCATATTTTTCTTGGAGGCTTTGGATGCAGGAGCTTTGACTTTGTTGTCTTCCTCTGGTTGTATGTTTTGATCTTCCTTGTCACCAAAGTAAGATTCTATAGTCTGACTTTTTTTTTTTTTAATGCTATTTGCTCATCTTCCCAACCAAATACTTGACTTTCTAGTTCTTTGTCAGGGTAGGACTGCTTCCAGTGGGGGTAGGGTTGGGGGTGGTTGTACTGTCCCAGGCTTCAGGGGGTTTGTATCAGCCCCTCAGTCCCTCACTGTTTGTGGACCCATAGCTCCAAAAGCAGCAGCTGTTGCTCCTCTTTCATCCAGGTCCCACAGAGTTTTCCCACTGACTTTCTATGCTGTCTTTGGTGTTTATAGGTTGAGAAGCCTGGAAACCATCACAGCAGGAGTGATTCTGTCCGCTGAGGCCAGCTCCAGCCCTGTCTGTGCTGGCACAGCCCATGCCAGACTGCACTCTACTCTCCCCCCAGTGCAATATACTCTTCCAGGCTTTCTCTGACTGAAGAATTGCTTTACTCTTTATTTTGTGGGTTCTGTAGCTGTAGAATTTGTTTAGAGTCATTTTTTACAGGTATTTGGGGGGGGTTTGGGGGAGATATCAAGCAAGTCACTGATCTTACTGTCTTGACTCCACACCTCTGTAATTTATATTCTTAGAAAATTACTGGAAGAGTAAGGGACTTGTCCAGACTTACAAAGCCAGAATTTGTCAAAAGTGGGACTTGAAACCAGGTCTTCCCAGACTGAGACCACCTTTCTCTCCACTTACTATATCATGTATCATATATACATGCTGTGTCTGATGTATCCAACTATATAAATGAAGACAATATTAAACAGCAACAAGTCTCAAACCAAACACAATGGAGACATTTGTACCCACTTAATAAAGTTAAAATCTGTAACCTTCTTTCTTTGTAACAAATGATATCAAAGTAAAATATATGTACTTAGAAGACTGTTGTTACCAATCACTGTTTTATGCTTTTTTGCTTTTGAAGAGGGTGCATTTTGGGGGAGGTTTATATTCTAAATTTAGGGCTGGAAGGGACCTTAGAAGTTATCAAGTTCAGAAAATATCAAATTATCAAGACTGTGAGTCCCAGAGACATTTAAGTGCCTTGTTCAGGAGGCAGTTTATTTGCTTAGATTTGTCTGCTGTGTTGAAATGAAATGTATCCATTTAGAAAACAACACACATTAAGGAAGAGGGAGGTCCTCTGACCTGATATCCTGGTAGGAATGAGATGACTGGGGGACGATGTCTACAAGTTTCATTTTTTAGTAACTTCTTGTTTGGAAACCAAGTAGTCAGGAAATGAAGCTTGACCTATCTCTCTAGTGAAACAATGTTTATTTAATCATATAAAAAACTGACTTTGAAGGAGAACCCTTAATATTCTTGACACAACTGATGGTTTAATACTATTACTTTGAGGATTATGCTCTGGAGCATTTCTCAATACCCAGTGTTTGTTTCCTCACACTCAGAGTTGCTGCAGGCACACACCTGGTTCTCAACAATTAACAGTGGTGGCTCTAGGCAGCCAGTCTGAAGCAAAAACTAAAAAAGTTAACTCTCCTCTCCAAATAGATGAATATCTTGGTGTTCCCTGCTGGGCCTGTAGACATTTTATGTAGATGTGCTTACTTTGGAAATTGAAATCTGGAACTTTCTCTACCTCGCCTGAAACTTATCCCGTTCTTATCCTGAAACTCACCCTAGAATTCACCCATTGGAAGTATCCTGCAGCCTCTCCCTCTGATTGGATGGCTTTTCCTGCAACCTACCTTTCAGAAGGATGCCCAGGGCGAGCCTTAAGGATTTTTGTCTTATTCCTTAAGGATTTGTT
Organism: Gymnobelideus leadbeateri; assembly: GCA_011680675.1. NCBI lineage: Eukaryota > Metazoa > Chordata > Mammalia > Diprotodontia > Petauridae > Gymnobelideus > Gymnobelideus leadbeateri. The sequence continues at coordinate 229,148 of WOXC01008450.1, read as the reverse complement.
CTGTGAAGTCTGGATTCAGTCAAAGGGCCATACTTGAAGATCTGGAGGGCCACATGTGGCCTTGAGGCCACAGGTTCCACACCCCTATCTCCCCTTCCCTCCCAGGAGGTACACTTTCCTGTTAGAGAACAGGCCATCTGATTTACCCATTTCCTTCTGCCCCCTCCACTGACTGGTCCAGGACCTCATGCCATATGGATGCCTAGGTTAACATGGGATCAGCAGGTGGGTCAGTAGCATTCCTCCCATCTTCTGATGCTCACTAAAACTTTGTTGTTGTTCAGCAGTGTCCACCTCATCACGACCCCTCTTGGGGTTTTCCTAGTAGAGATACTGGAGCATTTTGCATTTCTTTTTCCAGCTCATTTTATAGATGAAGAACTGAAGCACACAGGGTTAAGTGACTTGTCCAGGATCACACAGCTAGCAAGTGTCTGAGGCTAGATTTGAATTCAGGAAGATGAATGGTCCTTACTTTACAAGGAGCACTCTATCCACTGGGCCACCTGTCTGGTCCTTACTGAAATTAGCTTTTTCCTAAGGAAGCCATATCTCTTAATCCCCTCTTCAAAGCAACTGCATCTTTTCTCATATCCCTTGAAACACAGAGCCAAGAAGGAAATTCACTTATTACCTGATGCCCTGTGCAACTTTCAGAGCCGTCTTTTTTCATTCAGTAACCATATCTTCTTTAAAATTTCATCTATTCCCCCCCTGCCCCGAAAGAAAAAGTTCCATATATCTAGATCCTTGTCACTGCTACCTGTAGACCTTCTTTCTGGTCATTCTCTATACTTACCAATAAATTTAATACTTGACTCACAGAATTATTCCCCCCAATCCCTGGCCCCTTTCAACATCCTCAAATGTTGAATTGAATTGAATTATATCCATTATTTCAAATGAACTTCATAAGGGTGCTATGAAGTAAGTAGTACAGATATTATTAGCCCCGTTTTATAGATGAAGAAACTGAAGTTCAGGAAGGCTAAATGAGAGAACAGGTATGGTGGAGGGAAATGATGAATTTTGAATCCAAGAGACCTGGTATCTAGTCCCAGCTCAGTTATTTACTAGCTGTGTGATCAAGAACAAGACACTTTATCTCCAAAACTGTGATGGAGGGAATTTGCTGAAGGGTACGGCAGAGCCCACAGAAGCTTCCCTACTGTAAAGATAAACTCTTCCCCCTAATAGGCTAAATATAGTCACTTGGAGCCTTTGGTAGGAGGAGTTTGCTGAAGGGAAGCAGAGTCCACAGGAAGCTGGTCAGAGGTAGGGAGATAGTGGAGGGGAGAGGATGCTCATTAAGGAGAAAGAGAGGTTTGTGTGTAAATATTGATCTTGTATTGGTTTGTGGGAAGGCTGAAGGATGCTATGGCTCTCAGTGTTATTATGGCTTCTGAATATCTTTGGTACTATGATGGAATCAGCTTACTGGTTTTGGGATTGGGTTTCTTGGTGTCTAAATAAATGCTTCAGTTCTATCCTCTATCTGGAGAGTTTGGTATATTTTGCAATCGAATGTCATGTGATACTTATAATCATGGTCTTTATTGTAATTTCAGGCACTATAAATATTGCATTAGCGCTACAGAGACTTTCCTTATCTGTAAAATAGAAATAATCATCCTTCCACTAATTATCTCAAAGGATATTTGTGAGGAAGTTGCCTTGTAAACCTAAAGAATTTTACAGCTAAACACAGCTCATGATTCCAAAGTCCCCCAAACACCTCACAAAAGGTTACAGAAAAACTCGCCCACTTTCTTTTGCATTATCCTCAACATATTCAGTGCTCCAGGCAAAATATATTGCTTACTGTGGTTCCTAGCAACAGATCTTACACTTTCCTTCCTCCACATCTTTGTTCACACTGTTCCCTATGTCTCAATGACCATTTTAAAACATAGATTGAGGGCACAATGGATAGAGCAATGGACCTGGAGTTAGGAAGACCTGAGTTCAAATTAGACAATTAACTATCTGTGTAACCAAGGGAAAAATCACATAGCCACTGTCTGCTTCAGTTTCCTCCTCAGTAAAATGGGTATAATAACACCACCACCCTCCCAGGGTTGTTGAGAAGATAAATGAACTAATTTTTAAAGTGCCTTGCAAACCTTATAAATGCTAGCTATTATTATTAGCAATTATCTTAGAAGTCATCAAGTTCAAGCTTCTCATTTTATAAATGAAGAAACAGAGGCTGAGAGAGAGATCATATAACTCAATTCCTCCCCTCCACTTGTTGAAATCCTATCTATCCTTTAAGGTCCAGCTTAAATGCTATCTCCTCTGGCACTTCTATGCCATAGGAACTTCATAGGAAGAGTCTATGATACTTCCAGGAGCCTTCTCTGATATCCCCATGCCATTCCTCCTCAGATCTCACATATACTTTGTTTGTAACTCATATTCATTTAATACCCATTGTTTTATAGCATAGCATATCTAGATTAATAAGCTGTAAGTTCCCTAAAGACAGGGTTCATGTCTTAACCATTCGTTCAAATAGTAAACAAACATGTTTTTTTTCCTAATAATGATAAACATTTATACAGTCTTTTAAAGTGTGCAAAGTATTTACAAATTATAGAGGGAATTGAGGAGTATAAAAAATGGGGGGGGGAACCATTAGGGTTTTATAATTTTCAGGTCACTGTTGACCTCTAAGAGCTGTTTCCAGTTCAATGGTGATATTATACGCTAAATTGAGAATAGGGGAATAAGAAAGTGGAAACTTCAGGTATAACAAAATTTCCAAGAAATTTACCAGCAAAATGGGAGATGAGAGATGTAAAGGTAACTGAATGGGGTAAAAGAAAGAAAGGAAGATTTTTAGGATTGTGGAAATGAGTGGATATGTAGGACTCCTTAGAAAGAAGACAGAAACTGCATGAGAAAAGGGGGATAACTACAGGAGTGAGGCCCTAGAGGAGAACAAGGATTTGTCAATCAAGAAACATTGAGTAGTACCTACTATGTGCCAGGCACTGTGTTAAGTACTGGGTATGTATATAAAAAGGCAAAATACAGTCTCTGCACTAAAGGAGCTCATAATCTAATGTGACCTTTGGAATCTCTGTTATATCATTAACCAACCTCTCTTCATCTTAAAACTCATTCTTTCTCTTGTATTCTTTCCACTTTTTCACACTCATGAAAAACTGACTGTCCCTTAAAAGCACTATATTTGTGGTTTTCTTCTCCAGTGCTGTACATACCTTCCTAGATTTTTTTTTAGAAACATTGGACTAGGAGGATTGTAGAATCATAGATTTAAAGCTGGAAGACACCTCAGAGGCCATCGAGTTGTGAAAGGAAAACTGTGTTTTCAGCACAAATCTTCAGGAGACAAAATTATTAAATTATTCTGTCCATTTCTACCTAAAGAAAATTCAAAGGGACAGAAATTCATCTGGCCTTAGAAAATTCTCTAACAGACATTTTCACTCATAATGTAATATCCCTAAATAAAAGACAAAATTCTATTAAATTACATTAAAACAATTATAATGTTCAGATAATTTCAATTTATCAAACAATAATCACCTAACTTTTGGCTGACACTTTAAAAGCATCTTCTTAAAACCATTCAATCCTTCTTTAACATTTCCTTCTAAGAATTTTCCCTACTAGTTGAATTAATCAAAGACTTCCTTCTCTTAGTTTGATTACCACTTTAATCAATTTCAAAACTCCCCTTCTAGAAACTGGTTTGCTCTTTGATAAGAATGATATAAAAAAATTTCAGAATTGATAAAAACAAAAAATCAGTTTGTGGATCAATAAACATTTGTTGAATCTACTATGTGCCAGACTGTATGAAGGCTGGGGATAGAAAGAGAGACAAAAGACAGTCCCTCTTCCCAATTTCACAGCCTAAATGGGGAGATAACATGCAAACAATTATGTACAAACAAGATATATACAAAATAAATTGGAAATAAACAACAGAGAGAAGGTATTAGAGGAAAGGCTTCTTGTAGATGGGAGAATTTTAGCTAGGACCTCAAGAAAGCCAGGAAAGCCAGGGGATGGAGATGAGGAGGAAGAGAATTCCAGGCATGAGGGGCAGCCAGTGAGAATGCCTCAAGTCTGAAGATGAAATATCTTGTTTGAGGAAAAGGAGGCTAAAGTCGGTGGATCACAGAGTCCTTGGGGGTTAGGAGGTATATTGGAAAGGGGTGGTGGTGGTAGCATAAGCTATTGTAGGACTTTGAACACAAAAGAGGAGATTTTCTATTTTATCCTTCAGGTGACAGAAGTCACTGAAGTTTATTAAGTAGAATAGTAACATGGTCAGACATGATTATTTTTAATTTTTTGCTTTTACAAAGAAGTATCTACTTCAAATGTATAATCATAAATATACAAACTTACTTCCCCAACATGTGGGAGGCATAATCCATTCCACTCACAACTACCTCACTCTTTGAGAAAAAGATAGTTTACCTTGATTCCTATACAGCACTGTCCTGGTTCCAAATACAAAACCTTTTTCATCTTGAGTTTCAGGATCCCTTGTGTCTCATGATTTCTCTACCAGGTTAGCTGGCTCCCACATTCCACCTGTAATTCTGGCTCCAAGGTTACTGCAGCTCAAATTCCTGGTCCCATGAGGATCGACTCCTGTACCTGAGACTGAGAAGGACAACTGAAATAGAACACAAATGAACACCTGTATACCCATTTCTTGGAGCCTATTAGATCTGATTGACCAAAGTGAGGAGACTTGTAGCAGAGAGACTAACTACTGGGTTGTCAAAATAGTCCAGGCTTGAAGTATAAGGATGGAAGTGGAAAGTCAGAGGATAAAAGGGATCATATATGGGAGATGGTATCAATCAGAATCTATGAAACTTGACAACTGATTGAATATAGAGAGTAAGGAATTAAGGACGACATTTGTATTGTGAATTTGGATGACTGGGATGATGGAGGAGCCCTTGACAATTACAGGAAAATTAGGAAAAGGGCAGGGTTTGGGAGGAAAGAAGAGTTCAATTTTCAATATGTTGAGTTTAAGATGACTATGAGACATCCAGTTGAGATGTCCAATAAGCCACTGGAGATGTTAGACTAGAGGTCAGGAGAGAGGGGAGAGCTAGAAAAGTACATATGAGAATCATCAGCATAGACATAATAATTGAATCCAAGACAGCTAATGTAATCACCAAGTTAAATAGCATAGCAGAAGAAGAGAAGAGTTAGCCTTTGAAGATCCACCAAAGGAGACTGAGAAGGAGGAGTCAGATAGGTAGGAGGAGAACCAGGAGTAGTGTCAGGAAGACAGGGAGAAGGGAATATCTAAGAGAAAAGGGGGATGCTGAGTGTCAAAGGCTACAGGTTCCTCATTTAGAGTAGGCTTCAAACTAATATTATTTTGTAATACGTAGCCTAAAGTAGGAATGATGGTAGAGACCCCCAGATATGTTTTCATAGAATCCAACCCTCTCGTTTTAGACATTCAGGTGCTATAGTGGATAGAGTGGGAATTGGAGTCAGGAAGACCTGAGCTGGAAGCCTAGCTCAGATATTTAGTAGCTGTGTGACCCCAGCAATTCCTTAGTCTATCTGGGCTTTAGTTTCCTCATCTGTAAAATGGGGAATAATAACAGCACCTATCTCACAGGATTGTTGTGGAGATCAAATGAAATAAAATGTATAAAGAAATTTGCAAACTTTAAAGTGCTATTACCACTGTAATAGAGGAAACTGAAGCACAGAGAACTTAAATGATTTGCTCAGAGTCACACAGCTGGTGAATGCCAGAAGTAAAGTTTGAACTCAAGCCTTTCCTGATTGCAATTCCCTTTCCCTAACTGTTAAGCAACTCTGTCTCTTTGGATACTACTTATACCTCCATCTGACTTTGCTAGTCTCCCTCTGCAATCATCACTCAGCAACCCTTCCTTCTTTGAACTCCTCCATCCATCTGTATCACTTTATCCAAATCCTGGTTGTAGTTATCTCAGGGTGTTCCCTGTTTACAAGAAGTTTAGCACCTGGATCACAATTTAGCTGTCCTCCCTAATCCTTGTGTTTAAACTATGAAATTTCAATAGACATGGTAATGTTTCCATATATTCTGGGGCCCTCCAGTCCATCAATCTTCTGAACTCCTTTGACCTATGACTTCACTGCCCCTCAACCCTACATGGAAAGGTTGGTATTCTTGATTTTGCTATCACCCAAAAGCAATCTATGGTCATGTTCCAGAGCCCTGAGATTCTTTTGTGGATCACACCCTTCTGCCCTTATATCTTTCTCTCTACCTCAACTCTCCTAATCCTATCTTTTTGTCTTCATTACAACCTCCTATCAATCCACTTCTCTTTCCTCTCTCAGTCCTTGTCTGTCTTTACTTTCCTCACTTCACAATCTTGGACCCAATAATTAATCAATTCCATCCTGTGCTGTTTTCTCCTCTTGAGTCTCTTGTCCTCTTATCTTATTGCCACTCAGGTCTTTCTAGACCTCATCTTTGAGTCACCCTCACCTTTCTGCCTTCTCTAGTCTTTCCTGAATGCTGTTGTACACTACTAGAGGAAGTCACACAACCATACTGAATCCATTTTATGTTAGTTAATCCTCCTCTAATTAAATTGGCTCAGTCAAAATCTCCATTGTGACTATTCCAAATCTTCCATTCTCAAACCTTTTATTCTCTAGTTAGTTCAAATTCTCCACTGTAATTATTCCAAAACTTCTCTTCTCAAGCCTCCTATACTACCTATTCCTCCATCTTCCTTCACATCAGATAGTTGTGCCCCTTACTTTCCTGAGAAAATAGAGATCATACCTTATGAGCACTTTTCTCTCCTCTGTTCTATACCTAAATATAATTTCATTCTCTTATTTTGTTTATCCTTCCTTCTCAAAGAGGATCAATGATATCATAATGATATGTCTTGACTCACTTGTAGATTGGATTTAAGTGAGGCAGAACTGTGCAAAGCCATCAGCCTCATTCTTTCGTCCAGAATCAATGAAGTTCAGTGGCAAGACAAAAGTAAACACTACTGGTGATGACCGATATACAGTGGGTGATATTGGTCTTTCTAAAATAAGGTATTTCTCAAGTCTGTTTGTCTGAGGAAATGCCAATTCAATGATTAAAGGGTAGGTAAAAATTGAGACAAAAGATTGCTTAATTTACCATCACAAAAATATTAATCTTGGGGGAAGACCCTCAAAGTTTCTGGTCAGAACAGAAACAGAAAACAATTGCTATTTATACTGATTCCAAATCATCAAAACCTAAACAATGAGCCATGGAGGCTTGGGCTAGGGGCTATTATTGGTCATTCAATGAAAGCCAAAGTGATTCTGGTTTAAAGGTGTGGTCAAGTAGCTCCATTTGAAACATCACTGGCTTCTTTAAAGCCTGTTTTTTTTTTCAGAGTTATAGTTCAAGAAATCATAAATGAAAACTGTCCCAGCTTTTTGTAAAAAAAAAAAAAATTGTGGAGGGTTTATGTTTTATCCTAAAGGCAATAGGCTGAAGCTTGAGTTCCAAATGAATCTCAGATCTTCAGAGGAGAGTCTGTATACCTCCAGTCCCCTATACCAATGACTGACATAACCTACCCCAACACAACTTAGAATCAAGATTATTAGCTCCCTTCCAGTGTAATTTTTCAATTTCTTTCAAGGCTTCCTCAGCCTTCTTTACCACACCATTGTGAGGACAATATTATCATCAGACAATAAGAAGGCAATAATACAGGCATTGGAATTAGATCTGGAGCAGTGCTTCTTAAACTGTGGGTTACCACCCCATATGGGGACACATAACTGAATGTGGGGGTTATGAAAATTTGGGCAACAGTAAAAGCTTTCTGAATTACACAAGGACCAAAAATTAATTCAAATAAAAAATGAAACAAAGGTGTTTCTGGTAGCACTTGCCTGTGTTGCATTGTATGACTTCACTGAAACCTTGGTTCTGAACACACAACATGCGTACTTTGCACTGTACATGCTGTCACACCACACAACACCAACAAATGCTACCAGAAACACCTTGGCTCAGATTTGAGACTATTGTATGTTATCAATTGCAGTGTTTTTACTGTATGTAGAAAGTTTTCTGCTCCTAAGGAAACATAATAGTTTAATCACTGAAAATAAAGACTTTTATATGGGAGAGAGCAGATTGGATGAGGGGATATCCTGTGGGACTGCTATTCTGGGGTGGTGGGTAGGGGAAAAATGGGGAAAAAACTGTAGCTCAAAATCTGGCAGAAATGAATGATGTAAACCAGAAGTTAATAAAGCATTTGTTAAAAGAAAATAAAGACTTTTAATATTTTCCTACTTTCATTCCTCAGCATGTAAGCATCAGATTAGTATATGTTTGGATTGTATTGTGTTAGAAGGTTTATTTTTATAATTGCTGTTATCTCCTTTTACAGAAACATAAGTGTCTAACTGCAGCAAGTAAAGACAAAACCCCTTAATGATATTTCTCCACCATCACTTCTGAATGTTTATGCAAGTGTGAACATCAATTTTTAAAATTAAGCACAAACAAATGTAATTTCATATACTAAAGCTAGTATTTATTTGAGAAATTATTAGCAGTATTTATTTATATTTTAGGACAAAAATAGTTTTCAGTTATGGATAAATGACTAAATTTAGACAGAAGAGGTAAAAATTGTGATGACAGGGGTGGCTAGGTGGCGCAGTGAGTAGAGCGTCAGCCCTGGAGTCAGAAGGACCTGAGTTTGGATCTGGCCTCAGACACTTAACGAACACACAAACAAAACCTAGCTGTGTGATCTTGGGCAAGTTACTTAACCCCAATTGCCCTCCAAAAAAAAAAAAAAAAGCAAAAAAAAATTGTGATGACAGTGCCACAGTGTCTTTACTACCAGGTTTTAGTACAGCTAAATTAAAAAGAGAAAGAGATTACATTGAGTCTTTTTTGCAATATGGATTTACTTCTAATAATGATGACGTGTGGAAAAACATCTTTGCTTAATTTTTAATGAAGTTTTGGCTACGGGAAGCATGAAACAACTCAACTAAAATGACAAGAATTTAGATTAGATAACCTGCAAAGCCCCTTCTTACTAGCTATAAATATAGGAACTGAATCTTTTTACCTTCAAGCCTGAGCACATTGAATTGAATTGAGTTGCTCTCAACTGTCCAGTTTTAGCTTAAAAGGATTTTAGATCTAGTCCTTCATTTTGCAGAAGATTAAACTGAGATATAGAAAGATTAGTTGTTTATTATCCTTTGTACTTGAGGACGACCAAAATGACAAGTCAAGTCACAGTGTGTCTGACAGTGACTGATTAAACCAATATAAACTTGGAATGCTCTACTACAGGTTGGGCACAAACATTTGGGTGGATTCTCTAAATTTGCACATCTCACGTTTCTTGTTTCTTTTGATCTACTTCAATTCTGCTTTGCTCATAGAGCACAGCACCTTCTCTGATGAGGGCATGCCATGCTGGGCAGTCCTGTGTCACTGTCTTCCATGTCACACAATCTATTCCAAAGTTCTTAAGAAAGACCTTGAGAGTGTCCTTGTATCACTTATTGAGCACTTGCCCTATGTGAATTCTCCACAAAATAATCTTTTTGGTGAGCCTACATTTGGCATTCAAGAGAGACTAAGTAACTTGTCCAAAGGTATGACCAAGCCCCAACTAGAAATCAGTCCCAATGACTATACACAAAGAAGGTATAGCAGGGACCATTTTTTGTAGGTGGCCCAGATGAATTTTTTTTCCTTTTGGAGGGCAATTGGGGTTAAGTAACTTGCCCAAGGTCACATGGCTAGGTTTTTGTTTGTGTGTGTGTTAAGTGTCTGAGGTCGGATCCGAACTCAGGTCCTTCTGACTCCAGGGCCGAGGCTCTACTCACTGCGCCACCTAGCCGCCCCCAGATGAAATTTTTTATTTGTAGTTTTCTGATCCATGTCAAAAGAGAATCCGTGAATGACTGACCAGGTTTTTTGTTTGTTTGTTTGCTATAAAGTAGGAAAGTTACCAGTATAGAAGACTCTCTTAGAATGACAAAAGCTAAGGGAAATCTCCCTCTAGGTCTCAACACAGCTGCCAGTCTTTCTGGAGAATAAGAAAGTGAATTCAGAGGAAGTCTTTGGGGAGTTTAGTTGTGCGTGGGCTGTTCTACCAGCCCTACTGTGGTTCACTGGACCACAATGAGAGATCACTCAGAATCATACAGTGGAGGAGACCTTGAAGACCAGCCAAATCATCCTGTTTGATAGGTGAAAAAACAGACCCAGAGAAGCAGTAACTTACCCAAGGTTATATAGCTGGAGAAATCTATGGGGATGGGACCATAGGGCAGATATTCTGATGTCCCTTCTCATTATCCTGCCTAAATTCTGTTTCCTCATTTGTAAAAGGAGGTGAGTTGAATGAGATTCTCTCAAAGGTTTCTTCCAGCTTTAACATTCCATGTTCTATGCTGAAAGGATCCATCTAACTCCCATATTCTATCCAGCTCTGACAACATCTGTTCTAGGCTTTTAAAACATTCAGAGGATCATAGAGCTAGATCTGGAATGGAACTTAGAGGTTCTCTATCTAGTCCAGCATTTTCATTTTGTAGATGAGGAAGCTCAGGTCCAGGAAGATTAAATGAGGTGTCAAAGGTCATACAGGCAGCAAATAAATCTGAGGCAAGATTTGAAAGCAAGTCCTCCAACTCTAGGGCCAGTGTTCTTTCCATTCTATCACACTGCCTTTTCCCTCATTGTCTCATCTAACTGAACACGACAAACTGATATGGGATCCTTGAACTGCTCAGGTCCTCCTTTGATCAGCTTCATTTTTTGCTTCACTGACATTGCTTTGATCTTTGCCTGATTATGTCTCTGGGACCTGCTTTACTGAAGGTAGCTTCAGTGTGGGAGACATTTTGCCTCTCATCCCTGTCAGAATCTGTTTTGATTAGTCCTTTGCTGACCTCTTCTTCATAAACCATTCCCAGTTCTACTTCTCCCTCAACTGGGGACCTGCCAGTGATAACAGCTTCATGGTAATTACTACACCCTAGGATGTAACTGCTAGCACCTAGGACAAAGACAGCAAAGGCATAGCAGAAAGAGCACTTAGGTATCAAAAGACTTGAGTTGAAATTGTGAGATGCGTGCTCACAAAAGAATCGGACATTAATTGCTGAACCCAGAAAGGTATTTATTATGTTCATGCAAGAGCAGGTAACCTATGTATAGGCACTTGTTTAAGGCAAATACATAATTCTTACATCTTATCCTGATTCATGCATTTCCCTCCCTTGCTCCCATTGGCTGGAATTCACAGCCTATCAGAAAACACCTAAAACCCACCCCACCATGGTTCTCTGCCCCTGAATCCCTGACTATGTTGCACATTTCAGGCTCCCCACCCTATTTTTATTTTCTTTATACTTTATTTAGTAAAGGAATGACAAGTCATAAATACTTTAAAGGAGTTTTCTTAATTGATAAGTGCTAACCCTAGGAGGCCTGAGTTTCCTTTACCATTAACATAAGAAAAGCCCCAATATTCAAAAAAGTTTTGTGGAATGAAGTTCTCCTCCAGCCTTTTTGGCTAAGGACACTGGAGAGCCAATTCCTGGGTTTACTCAGAGAACAATGAAGGTGTTGTTCGATTTTAGATATGCTGATAAGCAGCTCCCGCCCCCCCATCCAGCTGAGTGAAGTGAAGTGTTAATCAACATCCTCACAACTTTCCCTCTAACCAATTTATTTTCCTGCATTCAGCAGCAAGTAAAAGACTCTGGTAATACATACATACGTACATATTTATATTTATATATGTATACATACACACTTGTGTGCATATATACATGACATGTTTCTGTGGAAACAGAAACTCAGTTCATCACTTACAAAATCCTACTTCTACTTACTCTCTTGTGTGATCTTGATCGAGTGACTTTTCACTAATGAGATTAAAATACTGGAATGAAACAATTTTCCATTTTAAAGCCTAGTTTCTGCTCTTACCCCTCCTCCCACATAAAAGCTAGGTGAATTTAGCTTTAATTCTCAGATTTATCTCCTTATTTCCTTTTCCAAAGCCAAATCCAAAGTCTAATCTAGACCCTTGTTACCTTCTACTTGGGGCTTCATAAACGTTTGTTAACTGATTTTATTGTTCTCTCATTGTCCAGTTCTGCTCCTCGGGCCCACAGTCTCCACTGCGAGATGTAAATCTTCTCAATTCGCAACTAAAATCAAATTCCTTTCCCTGGGACTTTCCCAATAGTCCTCCTTCCCTAACCCAAGCAACAATAATTCATCTTTGCTTCCCCTTTGTTTGCCAAATTGAATCCAAACTCCTCATCCTGGCTTTCAAATCTCTCTATAATCTGGTGCCTCCAAATCTACCTTTCCAACCTTATCTGACTTTGCAGGAACCTCATCCTTCTGTTGAACCTGTTTACTCTTTGTCCTGTATACCTTTGCTTTCACTGTTACTTCTGCAAGGCTTAGAAGGCCATATCTTTATAAATATTCTACTGGTTCTTTAAGACCCAGCTCAATTGCTAATCTTTTCTTGATAATAGCTCACATTTACTTAGCACTTTAAGGTTAAGAATCTAGGCCCTCAAAATAGTCTGGTGGGCCACCACTCTAATTTCCCAGTCAAAGTGTTAGATCAGAGACAAGCCAGCTGAACTCTCTCAATATTCTTCTAACCAAACAACTTTAAAATAAATGCATCAAATCAAATTTTAGAGCAGCAAAGCCAACAAAAGGTCAGGATGAAACATTTTTCTAGCCTAAAAAATTTAGGAGGTCAGCAGGAGAAGTTTGTGACACCTGGGTGGAGGGTTGTCCAGAAAGCAGGTGGCAGCAGCAATAGGCAGAGCAGCAAGTTTCAGGATCTCTCAGTCCAAAGAGAGTAAGGAGGTCAGATAACTGGTCAGAAAGAGAATACAGAGGACTCTGCTGGCACTGGGTACAATTAGCACTGATTGGCAACTCTATTGCCTGTATGCATGTCTGGGTGGAGAGAAGCACAGAGTTTGGTCACAAGGGAGCAGGGGCCCTGGTTGAAGTTCCAAGGCAAAGAGAGCATTAGTGCTTATGGTTGCAGGAGAGGAGGGAACCTGGTCACAGTTATAGGGCCAGGAGAAGTACTGGGGTTTTCAACTCTTCTGTGATCATACCTCTCCTCATATCATACCACCTTGGAAACACTGAAAACTTGCAGACCCTCAAAACCATCTCTGAAAACAGCAGTACAAAAAAGCCTGAAGTTTAGGACAGTGTCTTCCCACCCCACAGGTGAGTATATATATATATATTATATATATTATATATATATTATATATATTATATATATATATATAATATATAATTCAAAGTCAAGAAATAAGCTGGGAAAATGTGGAAATTTTTTTTTTTAAAGCAATTGGGGTTAAGTAACTTGCTTAAGGTTACACGGCTAGTCATTATTTATGCGTGGGTGCTCATTTTCTGAGGCCGGATCTGATCTCGGGTCATCCCAACTCCGAGGCTGGCACTCTTACTCACTGCGCCACCTAGCTGCCCCTTTAGGGCAATTGGGGTTAAGTAACTTGCCCAAGGTTACACGGCTAGGTTTTTGTTCGTATGGATTAAATGTCGGAGGCCGGCTCCGAACTCAGGTCCTTCTGATTCCAGGGCCGGCGCTCTATTCACTGCGACACCTAGCCACCCCTAATGTGGAAATTTTTAAAAAAGAAGAAGAACTTGACCATAAAAAATTACTATGATGGCAGAGAAGGCCAAAACATAAACTCAAAGGAAGACAACAATGTGAAAATAGCTATAAAGCCTCAAAAAAAATATTCATTGGACCTAAGTTCAATAAGAATTCACGGGAGAGTTAAAGAAAGAGATAAGAGTGATGGAGGAAAACTTAAGAAATGAGAGTGATGTGAGAAAATAATGAAAAGAGAATTACAGTTTGGTAAAAGAGGCACAAAATTTCATTAAGGAAAACTACACCTTAATAAAATAAAATTGGTCAAATGATAAAAAGAGATGCAAAAAATTCACTAAAGAAAAGAACCCCTTGAAAAGAATAGACCAAATGGAAAAAGAGATACAAAACCTCACTGAAGAAAATAATTGCTTAAAAATTAGAATTGGGCAAGTGGAAACCAATGACTCCATGAGACACCAAAAAATAATAAAACAAATAAAAAGAATGAAAAAAATAGAAGAAAATATAAAATATTTTGTTGGGGGAGGGGGGGAGGGGAGGAAAGACCTGGAAAACAGATTGAGGACAAATAATTTAAGAATTATTGGACTACCTGACAACCATAATCAAGGAAGAACCTAGACATCATATTTCTAGAAATTGTCAAGGAAAAGTGTCTTGATATCATAGATCCAGGGGATAAAATAGAAACAGAAAGAATCCACCAATTACCTCTTGAAAGTGATCCCCAAATGAAAACTCCCAGGAGTATTATAGCCAAATTCCAGAGCACCCAGGTCAAGAAGAAAATATTGCAGGTAACCAGAGAGGAGCAATTCAAATACTGTGGAGATAAGGGTAGCTATCAAAACAATCTATAGCCATATGAAAAAAATCCTCTAAATCATTATTTGTTAGAGAAAGGCAAATTGAAATATCTCTGATATTTCACACCTATGAGAAATGACAAATACTGAAAGGGATGAGGGAAAAATAGGTATACTAATAAACTGTTGGTGGAATAGCAAACTGGTCCAACCATTCTTGAGAACAATTTGGATACCCTTTGATATTTGGTACCCTGTGCATACTCTTTGAGCCAGTAATACCACTACTGGGTTTGCTTCCCAAAGAGATCAAAGGAAAAGGAAAAGGTCCTATATATGCAAAAATATCTTTTTGTGGTGGCAAATAATTGGAAATTGAGGGGATGGTCATCAATTGGGGAATAACTGAACAAGCTGTGAAATATTTGTGATGGATATTATGCTTTGGAAAATGATGAGGTTTCAGAAAAATATGACAAGACCTATATGAACTGATGCAAAGTGAAAAGAACCAGTAGAACATTGTTCACAGAAACAGCAATGTTGTAATGATGATCAACTATGAAAGAGTTGGCTTCTCTGATCCAACACAATGATCCAATACAATTCCGAAAGACTCATCATGAAAAAATTCTATTCACCTCCAGAGGGATGATGTGAACTCTAAGTACAGATTGAAGTATAATTTTCTCATTTTCTTAGTTTTTCATGCCTTTTAAAAAATGCAGTTAATATGGAAATATGTTCTGCATGATTTCACATGTATAATTGATGTATTGTTTATCTTCTCAGTGGGGGGTGGAGAGGGATGGGAGAGGGAGAATTTGATATTCAACATTTAAAAATAAAATAATGTTAAAAATAAAAACCAATAAATTGAAAATAAATTAGTTCAGGCTTCTGGCTCCAAATCCAGGGATCTTTCCATTAGACCAATTTGTCTTATCTTGTTTAGTAGAGCCTAAGCTCCTTAAATACAAACTCCTCCGTTTGGCATTTAAAACCCTTCACAATCTGGCACCAGCCTATCTTTCCTGATGTGCCTTATTACTACCCTTCAAACACATATGCTCTACCCAAAATGGTTTGCTTTTTTTTTTTTTTCTGACACAGGGTATTCCATCTCTCTCAGGGACTTTGCCCAGTCTATCAAATGCACTCCATCTTCTATTCCACCTCTTAGAATCCCTTAATTGCTTGAAAGCTCAGATTAAGGACTAGCATTTACTTGAAGTCTTTCTTGATTCTATCTCTCAGCTGCTAGTGCCTTCCCCTCCCTACAAATTACCTTTTATTTACTTTGTTTATAACTTGAATCTACTTATCTGGGGACATGTTGCTTCCCTGGATAGATTGTAATCTCTTTAAGCATGGGCACTTAAAAAAAAAAATTCGTCTTTATTATCTCCAGAAGTTAGCATAGTGAATGCTTGGAACATAGTAGGTCTTTAATAAATGCATGTTGGCTGATTGACTAAGGGTAGCACTGGGGCAGTTCATTTGACTTGGAATTAGGGACTTGGGTTCCAGTCCCAGAACTGACAAATTAATTGTATGATTTTTTTTTTTTAAAGCAATTGGGGTTAAGTAACTTGCTCAAGGTTACACGGCTAGTCACCGGCGCTCTTACTCACTGCGCCACCTAGCCGCCCCTAATTGTAAGATTTTGAACAAATCACTTCCCCTCTTCTATTGAAATGGGGATCATAATACTTGCTCTATCTACCTCAAGGTATTTTTTGAAAGAAAGGACCTTGTAAAATTTTATTCATTCATTTATTAAAAATTTATTAAGGAGTGGCTAGGTGGCACAGTGAATAGAGTACCAACCCTGGAGTCAGGAGGACCTGAGTTCAAATCTGGTCTCAGACACTTAACACCAAAAAGTAGCCATGTGACCTTGAGCAAGTCACTTAACCCCAATTGCCTTACCTTCCCCCCTCCAAAAATCAAAAAATAAAAACTTATTGGTAAGTTTTGGTTTCATACAACTTTTATTTTCTAATCTCTCCTCTCTCTCCCACCCAGAGAGCCGTTCATCATAATAAAGAATAAAAAGAGAGAGAAAAAGTTGTTCAGCAAAACTAACATCATGACATCAACTAAGCTTGACATTATAAGCAGTGTTTCACTCCCATCCCTCCCTCCCCTTTTGGAAAGAGGGGAGAGAGGTCCATCCTCTTATCTACTTTTTTTTCCTGGCCGAGACCCATTGTTAAAGTCATACAGCATTCAGTCTCAATATTTGTTGTTCTTTTCATTTGTCTTTATTGTGGTCAGTTTTCTTGGTTCTATTTGCAAATTTTTAAAACAATGGGGATTTCTGTTTTTATGTTTGGAACCTAAGTAAGTCTTAATATATGTTTGTTGAATAAATGAGTAGTGTGACTACTGGACACATACCACAAGGAAATCAAAACCAGAAAGAAAGTGTCATGCACGCAGAAACATTCATAGGAACACTATTTATAGGAACAAAAACAGGAAACAAAGTGCATGTAGACTAATTTGTCAATGCTTGAACAAATTGCGTAAATTGGTATAATAGAATATCATGGTCCTACAAGTTGATGAATTGGAGGAAGGCATGGATGAACAAAAGCAGAATGAAAACATTATCAAAACCAATAGAACAGTATATGCAATGACCACAATAGCATAAATGAAAACATCAAAAGGTAGTTAAATATAATCATCAATACTGGTTTCAAAGAACGGATGATAAAACATGCCTGCTTCCTCTTGGTAGAAAAAGGAAGTAGGTATAGATACCAAATGTTGTATTTGCTGATGACTGTGGTATAAAATGCAAAAGCTTTGATAAAACATCTTAAAAATTATTTGGGGGATGGGCATTAGGGCACATGTCTGTCATCCCAGTTATTAGGGAGGCTTGGGAGTTCTGAGCTGTGGTGTGTTATGCTAATGAAACTGAGCATCCACACTGAGATGTCATCAATATGATGAGCCAGGCTCACCCTGCCACCCATTCCCACCCCTACCCCCCAGCCTTAGGCAGATATAGTGCCAATGCAATATTTACAGTGCCTGTGATCACAATAGAGTCGGTGACTGTAACTATTGTATGGCGTTCTATTGCAAAATATACCAAACTCTCCAGATAGATGATAAAGTTGAAGGATTATTTAGACACCAGGAAACCAAATCCCAAAACCAGTAAGCTGAAGTACCAAAGATATTTAGAAGCCATAATAACACTGAGAGCCACAGCACCTTTAGCCTTCCTACAAACCAATACAAGATGAATATTTATTCATGAAACCTCTATTTCCTTGCCTAAGCTCCTCTGTCCCCAACTGTCTGCAGCTGTCTCCATCAGACTCTCTCTGACCCAGCTTCCTATGTGCTCTAGGGGACAGAGTTTATCTTCACAGCAGGGGAGCTCTTCAAACTCCCCCCTAAATCCATTAAGGAGCAGGGAAGATCTTCAAATTCCCATTCCCATTACAGCAGAATGAAAGTGCTCTGGTCAGAAGTGGAGCAAGTTAAGGGTCTCATGATAATTAGTAATAGGATTGGCCAATGAATGACTACTAAACTTTCAGCTTGGGTGAGACAAGGAAAACCAGTCTTTATTTATTTATTTATTTGGAGGAGGTAAAGGCAAGGCAATTGCCCAAGATTATACAGTTAGTAAGTATGTCAAGTGTCTGAGGCCAGATTTGAACTCAGGTTCTCCTGACTATAGGACCGATTCTCTATTCACTGTGCCACCTAGCTGCCCGAAAACTAGTCTTTAAAGAAAAAAAAAGAATTGGGGGAGACATCTAAATTATATTTACATATGTAAAGAGAAGGTATTTTAGTCAATAGGGAAAACATAGAATATTAGAACTAAAAGAGATTTTAGAGATTATTTAATATAACCCTTATTTTATAGATGAAGAGGCTGAAGTCCAGAGAAAGAAAGAGAAGTGTCTTTACACAGCTAATAAGTGACATTTAAATATTGCTTTAAAATTTGCTAAGTGTTTGACATGTACATTATCTTATTTCACAACAATCTCACATGATAGTAAGTAAGTAGTAAGATGCTATTATTCCAATGTTATAGAGGATCAGAGATGGGAAGAAACTTGTCTAGGGTCACATAGCTAATAAGCAACAGAGATAAAATGAATCTATGTCTTATTCTCTAGCTCTCTAACCACTATACTATGCTACTGATCTGCTAGAAAGTGTCAGAAATGAACCTCAGTCATGGCTCTAAAGACACTATGCCTTATTACCTCAGAATTCCCACTAATTTGCTCTTGGTCCCCATAAAGAGAAATTAAGAAAAAATAAAGTTAGAAATATAAGTTAGAGGGGCGGCTAGGTGGCACAGTGAATAGATCACTAGCACTGGAGTCAGGAGGACCTGAGTTCAAATGCCACCTCAGACACTTAACACAAAAACTAGCTGTGTGACCTTGGGCAAGTTATATAACCCCAATTGCCTTCCAAAAAAAGCAAAAAACACACACTCACACACACACACACGAAATGTAGTTTAGAAATAAGGAAAAATCATTATTAACAGTGAATATTATGAAATACTTTTATGAATTATCAAACTTGGGGTGTGAAATCTCATTCCTTAGATTCCTGAAAATCCCTCAACCTTATAATCATGTAATTTACAGATTAACTAACCAAACCACACAAGTCATTTCTAGTAGTCAAAATGAGAATACAATGGCAAAAAAATAAAATAAAATAAAACAACCAATTCTATTAAAGTAAGGTCAGATTTCCCTTCTAAGCCTTAAAGAAATCTCCTTCAAAAAGTTTGGTACTTGGGGCGGCTAGGTGGTGCAGTGAGTAGAGTGCCAGTCCTGGAGTCAGAAGGACCTGAGTTCGAGTTCGGATCTGGCCTCAGACACTTAACGCACAAACAAAAAAAAAACCTTGGGCAAGTGTGACCTTGGGCAAGTTACTTGATCCCGATTGCCCTCCAAAAAGAAAAAAAAAAGCTTGGTACTAAGATTTCTTTGTGTTCTCTCTCTCTCTCTCTCTGTCTTTGTCTTTCTCTCTTTCTCTGTGTTTTATATGAGTGTGCATAGACCTAAAAACCTAAAGTGTGTATACGTATATATGTATTATGAAAAATTATTATTAATAACTAATATCTTGGAGATTCAGAGCTTCCCCAGCCCCCTTCTTTCAAAGTCCTGACTTTAAATTTAGTTTTTCTTCAGAAGGACACTTCTGATAACGAGATTATATTATGTCTCCTTATCCTAGTCAAACCCCAACCCAAGCTCAGAAGTAATTTAATCTAAGTTATGGGAACCCTATTGTGTTCTCGGGTTCAGGCAGAGGCAGATTTTTCTGTCTAGATAGCTCAAATCCTAGGGGTAGTCTGATGAAAAAGGTATTTCCTCTGTCAGGAGATGAAATGCTGATAAAATTATATCAGCCCCTATCGAAAAGGTATGTAAACAGGGGCAGCTAGGTGGTGCAGTGGAGAGAGCACTGGCCCTGGAGTCAGGAGGAACCTGAGTTCAAATCCGACCTCAAATACATAACACTTACTAGCCATGTGACCTTGGACAAGTCACTTAACCCCAAATGCCCTGCCTTCTCCCCTCAAAAAAAAAAAGGTATATAAACTGTGCATCCTAACCCCCAAATGAGCTCTCAGTTCCAAACTGTTATCTGCCATGTAATGCATGACTGCCTGATTTGAGAGAATAAACCATGGACTCATACAACCTAACCCTATTTATCTTTCTTAGACCAACTCTTGGAGGTTATATTGAGTGTATTGAGAGAAATGACTATTTCTTTCATACATTAATAACTAATTATTGAATTAGGACCAAAGTTTTCCTCCTTTTCTACTTTCTTACCCATAAATAAACTAGTGTGGGAAATCATGGACAATGACTTACTCAGGGTAAGATCTAATCAAAGACAGCAAAGAAATTCTAAGTTTAGGCCAATGGGTAGATTCCTGTTCATTGTGTTTACTCAGGGAAATTTGTAATGGGAAAATGTGGATTCTCCCTTTTGTCAATGGGTGATATGGAAACTGACAAGTCTCTGACCAAGATTTGGGCACTCAGTGGGTACCTCAAGATACTCATTGGAATATAGCTCAGCCTAGTTATTCTCTCTTATTACTTGTTAACCAATCAGAATTGATTACTACCCTCAGGAACACTCACTTTTCCAAGGGAATATAAACATTGAATGGGTTCCATGAGGGATCTTTGGCATTCAAGAGTGCCACTGATCTCTCTAATTAATAAAATGCTAGCATTAATAATAAAATTATTGAATACCCAGAAACTATGTTTCTCAAACTTTTAAAACAACTCAACATGTGTATGTACACATACATATACATACACACATATACATATACACACATACATAAAACAATTCTATCCAGTGGAACCCCTCCCCTGTCTTTGTAATACTGAAATTTATTTCTTTTTGGACTTATCTATGCTAAGTTTGAGAGCCCTAATACTTTAAGTATAGTATTATGGCTGAATTTTCATTTGATCCCTAACAAGAGAGAGACCAAAACAATGAGAACCCTGGGTTCCTAAGGAGGGGAAGGGGCTCTAACAGAAGGAAAGGGAGAATAGAAAGGGCAAAGGACAATAGAAAAAGATAAACTTTCCTCTGGCTCACCCAGTGTCCTGAATCCATGTTTAGTGATGGAAATTCCTTTGTCTCGTTTCCATTCATTGCTAAGAAATGTTCAGCATCCTTTCCAGTAGGGAGGGAGGGCCATCTCAGTTCTTCTTTTCCTTATAGGTAATGTGGGTGTAGTCACAAAGCTCCAGACTAAAATTTTTAGTCTGACTCAAGACAGGTTCAAATCCTAGCTCTACCATTTAATAACTATGTGATTTTGGGCAAGTTTCTACCCCTCCCTGAGCCTATTTCTTCATCTGTAAAGTCAAGAGGATTGGACTAGAGCAGAAATTCTTACCCTTTTTTGTTGTATGGATCTCCTTGGCAGTCTGATAAAGTCTATGAATCCCTTCTCAAAATAATTTTTTAAAAAATTCTTAATCAAAGGAAATGCTAAATTCTGCTACAAGGTTAGTGATGATGTAAATTTTTTCCCATTCAGGGTCATGGACTCTCAGAAATCTATGGGGCATGTGAACCACAGGTTAAAAATGTCTGTATTAAACAATATCTGAAGGCCATCTCAAAGAGCTGCCTTAGTGGATAAAGCACTGGGGCTGGAGTCAGAAAGATTAAAGTTCAAATCTGTCCTCAGACACTTACTGTAGTTTGTGACCTTGGGCAAAGTCACTTAACCCCTTCCCTGTGAGAAGTAAATGGAAAATCACTCCAGTATATTGGCCAAGAAAACCCCATGGATAATTGGTTGGTCCACTGGGTCATGAAGAGTTGAACGCGACCAAACAATAATCCCAGCTCTAACATTCTATGTTCCACAGAACCTTGCAGCTCTAGCATTCTAAGATTTCAGATCCATTTCACTGACTTTAACTTCCGCAGTAAATTTGGAGTTTGTGTGGCAGAGGTAGATACAAGTCCAAGGTATTTCCTCCAAAATCAGTAACAGGAAAGCATTGTAGATTGCTCTTATCCTTTACCAAAACTGGTTGGACCAACCTGACCTTAGAGTCAAAGTCTGAATATAAAAGCAAAGTTTGAGGCAGGGAACCTGGACCACCTTCCTAGAAAACTACTACAAGGAAATAGAAGAAAATTTACCTTGGGAATCATTGCTACAAGAGTTTGGATGAGTGGGTTAGGAAAGTAAGAGGTGGTTTGGATGTAGAACATGAAGACACAATAATCTTTCCTGGGCTTCTCTGATCCAAAGAAACAAAGTTCATTGATCCAATAGTTCCCAGTTTTATATATTTATTGTCTTCCAGCCTTGGCATTCTATGTTCTGAGGCCCACCTCTAATATTCTAGATTCTGAGTTCTCAAGATTCTTAAATATATAGCATTCTATGTTGTGAAGTCCTTCTCGGTGTTGTTTATGTTCTATGTTCTATATTTCCTCTCAGATCTGGCATTCAATTATGGTCTAAGATATGAGACCGATCCAAAATATCAGAGTAAGATGATAAAAGGAAGCCAGAATCCTCACACTCTCCATAAAAAACAAGAACAAAAACAAAACTAACACATAAAAAGCAACATAAGAAAATAAAAACAATAAAAAAATATTTAAAGAGCAAAACTAAGCAACACATTGGAAAAGGCTGACATGTGGTACAGAATGGATTTTTTAAAAATGGAATCCAACCATTGTATTGGAAAGGAAATACATTAAATACATAAAGACCTAAATAGATTC
This sequence comes from Gymnobelideus leadbeateri, assembly GCA_011680675.1. Classification (NCBI taxonomy): domain Eukaryota; kingdom Metazoa; phylum Chordata; class Mammalia; order Diprotodontia; family Petauridae; genus Gymnobelideus; species Gymnobelideus leadbeateri. Next base: position 206,314 of record WOXC01008450.1, on the reverse strand, counting down.
AAAATGAAAGTGTTGTCCAAAATTTATCATGCTATTTTCAAGCCATGAAAAATGAAAATGGCACTGATGATATTAAAACTGAATTCAAAACAGATAAGCAAATTATGCTAGAAAGTTTCATACAAAATAAGACTATATGATTCTTAAGTATATATGAGACAATAATTCTTCAAAATTAATAAAGGAAAAACTCATAGTAATACAAGAAGAAATAGAAAAATCAATAATAGTGGGGGATTTTAACATCCTACTATTAAAATATGAAAAATTCAACAAAAAGATAAATAAGAAAGAAATTGTAGAGCTACACAGAATGCTAAGTAAACTATATTTAACAAATACATGGATAGACTTTAAAGAGAAAGACAGAGGACATACTCTTTTTTTCTCTAACACTCCTAGAGTTGACATAAAAATTGATTATATACTGGACCATAAAGAATATAGAAAAACACAGATTCTATACCCTACATATATCGACCTTAATACAATAAAACTAAGAGTAAATAATGTTGCAGTGAATAAAAGGTATAGGTCTACATGGAAACTATATTCTAAGGTTCATCCTAGCCCTAGGCTATAACAATAATAAATCACTTTTCTATACATTGCTTTACAATTTAAAAGTCTCTTTTCTCACAATATTCCTATAAAGTAGTAGAAAAGCTATCATCACCACTTACAAATAAAGAAATTGAGCCTCAAAGATATAACTTGGCAAGGTGATACTAGGAATTTAACTCTTCTCAGCAATACAAGGATCTAAGACAATTCCAAAAGACTCACAACGGAAAATGCTATCAGAGCAGCTAGGTGGTGCAGTGAATAGAACACAGGCCCTGGAGTTAGGAGGACCTGAGTTCAAATCCTGCCTCAGACACCTAACACTTACTAGCCATGTGACCTTGGACAAGTCATTTAACCCCAATTGCCCTTCCTTCCCCATACAAAAAGGAAAAGAAAAGAAAAAAGAAAATGCTATCCACATCCAGAGAAAGAACTTTGGAATCTGTATACAGATGGAAGCATACTATTTGTTCTCCTTTTCTTTTGTTGTTTTGCTTTGTTTCCTCTTTCTCATGGTTTCTCCCATTAGTTCTAATTCTTCTTTACACCATGACTAATGTGAAAATATGTTTAACATGAATGTATGTGTAGAGCCTATATCAGATTGCACACCTTCTTGGGGAGAGAGAGAAAATTTAAAACTCAAAAATCTTATGGAAGTGAATGGTGAAAACTAAAAATAAATAAATAAATAATATTAATATACTATTATAATGTTAATTTATATATGCATACATATATATATATGAAGATGATGCTAGAAGTCAGTGATAGAGACCAGACTCAAATAAAACCTTTTGACTTCCAGTCTAGTGCCCTTTCTACTGAACTACACTACTTTTCTTTGCTATTTATAAATGCAAGTACTCCTTGTACTTCCTTTTCCAACACATACCTTTTACTCTGATAGAAAAACTCCCCAAATTCCCATTTTGTAATCTGGGAAGCTGACAAGTTTCAATGACACCTGAACCCATTATGGGAGGTTGAGGCTTACCTAGAGCAGAAGTTTCCAGCAGACTGAAAATTGGAAAAATTAACCCTTTAAAAATTTGCATCAATTAAAAATATATATAATTTTAAAATGATGCATCTTAAATTTAATAATTTATTGTAAATTTGTGGGTTTATTCCTGCATTGAAATTTTGATGATGCAATATTGCATCATGTAACCATATAGCATTGCATATTCCTGCTGATGCATGTTGGACTCCACGACAATGGGCAACATGCTCACCTGCCAACACTTGCTTGTTAAGACCTGTTGGCAGGACTTGGCCACTGATGGCTTATAACTTGCATTTTGTGTTTATTTAGAAAATAATGTAATCACTACGACTTTAACTCTGTTACACAACATGTACAAATGGTTTTTCAAAATTTTCTTCTCTTCTCTTCTTTCCTTATGCTTCCATCCATCCCCTTATTTTTATTAAGCATACTCCAGTTGCAGCCAAGGCTCCTATGACCCCCTGGAGCATTCTAAACCCTCCTCTGTGGGGGGCAGTATTACCTACTTTGGGTACCTCTGATACTATAGTCAAAATTACGGGTTTTTTTCCAGTAGCAATATTTCCAGAAATGTTGAACTGAGCAACAAGAGTTGGACTATGAAGAAAGCTGAATGCCACAGAATCCACATTTTCAAATTGTGGTACTAGAGTAGACTTTTAAGAATCTCTAAGACAGGGAGGAGATTAAATCAGCCAGTACTTAAAGAAATTAATTATTCACTGGAAGGTCAAATATTTAAACTGAAATTAAAATACTTTGGCCACATTATGAGAAGACAGGACTCACAGGAAAAGATCCAGATGTTAGGAAAGATTGAAGACAAAAAGAAAAGGGGATGGCAGAGGATGAGATGGAGAGATAGTATCATGGAAACAAAGAGCATGAATTTGGACAGATTTCAAGAGACAGTGGAGGCTAGAAGAACTTGGCTTACTATGGTATATGGGGTCATAAAGAGTCCAATACAACTAAACAATAGAGAATTGAGACAAAAGATGGACTAATTTACCATAACAAAAATATTAATCTGGAAGGGAAGACTCTTAAAGTTTCTGGCCAGAACAGAAAGCAATTTCTATTTACACTCATTCTAAGCCATCAAAACTTAAACAATGAAAGCCAGAGTAATTTGAGTTTAAAGGCTAGTCAAATAGCTCCATTTGAAACACAATGGGCTTTTTTAAAGCCTGGTTTTTTTAGAGATATAATTCAAGAAATTTCACCAGAGAAAAAGTAAATTGTCCCAGCTTTTTGGGAAAAAAAATAAGTTAAAAAAGAATCTAGCTCATACAAGCCCAAAATATTTTACAAAATATAAACAATTAAAAGTTATATTCCTGTGAACAGAGCACCCACATGTAAGGGTATTGATGAGGTTCAAAGATACCCAAAATGTTGGGGTATAAGATCATCTCAAAAGAATTGATTCAGGCTGTCTCCCAATAAAGTAAAGGTGTTTATTCGGGACTCAGTGATTAATCTCAAAACTTCTAGAATCTGAAATCCAAAATAAGTCACTTTCCCTTTAAGCCACCCTGACTCCACGTGGTGTAGCATAGGAGGGAAAAAAACACAGGGTTCTCAAGCAGGGTGTCCCCACTATATTGTTAGTGTATGTTTGTTTAATGGTGTGTGGGGTACAGGGACCCCAAAAACAACCTACCCAGAATAATTAAAAGTCAGAGGCATCTTGAGGAAGGAACAGGAAGTTTTTATTCTTTTCCCAGGAGAGAAGAGGGTGATCCTCTCCATGGCAGATCAGGGAGAGGAGCCTTATTACAGAAGACAGAACAAAAATTTATACCCTAAAGCCCCCTCCCCTCTCCATTGACTGGGAGGTGGGCTTACAATCTGAGCTCAAAAATCTCCTCCAAAGATAAGGAAAAAAGAAGCTCACCACTATCCCCCACTGGCTGGGAAGCAGGTAGAGAACCAAGGAACAGTTCATGCCAAGGGGAGGGGAAAAGGTCACCAGCAAGGTTGGAGGTCGAAAACTCCTAAAGGGCCTAATGCTGATAAAGGTGTGGTAAACAAAGGTGGAGGTCAAAAGACTCCTGAAGAGGCCTAATGCTGATATGGCAGCAGTAAAGGGGGCTGGGGGGGCAGGGAAATGGTGAAACTGAGACTCTGGCTTGCTCCCACAAAACTTATGGGCTGAGAAGTTTCACTTTTCCCATTCAAAGGGAACATCTTTTCCATCCAGTAATAGGTCCATGTGTCCTTAAGTCACATGGAAGCCCAAGTCACATGAGTTTGAGTCACATGAAGCCTGTGGTAGGAGGAGCTTGCTGAACCCATGGAACAGAAAGGGTGGAGGAGAGCCCAGAGGAAGTTGTTCAGAGCAGTTAGAGCTGAGGGTGAGAAAGGAAGCAAGCAGTGAACTGTGAGTGTTTGTGGGAAGGCTCTTAAAAGGGGAAGGTTTGGGGATAGCTGTGCCTCCTGCAGTGTTATTGTGTATAGATTTCTTTGTTATGATGGATTTGGTTTTCTGGTATTTGAATAAATTTTTTGGTTCTGTCTTCCATGTGAAGAGTCTGTTATATTTTGCAATTCATACTTATGCTGGCATATTTATAGCTGCTTCAGGCACTGTAAATATCGTGTTGGCACTACACCCACTGAGAGAGAACCTGCAAATGAAGTACAATGACCCTCAAAGTGCCCCCAGTCTGACTGGGGTGCCAGCAGTAAAGGGAATGGGCTTGCCTTGATTTGGAGAGGGCCTGAGGCAGAGACAAGCCTGTTGGGCACCAGAAATGATAAGGTTCAGGGTATACCCCCAAAATGTTGGGGTACAAGATCATCTCAAAAGAATTCACGCAGGTCAACTCCAAATCAAGTAAAGGCATTTATTGTGGATAACACAACACACCAAGCAGGCTCTTTTGCCCACAGTTCAAGGTAGGCCCTGGCTTAAGGGAGTGCATCCCCCTAAAGGAGGCAGATCTCCAAGGGAGAAAGTTCCTCCCCCCACAAAGGAGATGACCACTTAAGGGGGACTCCTCCCACTAAAGGGAGATGCCTATCAAGAGAAACCCCAATTTAAGTGAAATGGGTCCTTAAGGGAATCACCCCTTAAAGGGAGATAAGGGGGATACCCTCTGATTAAAGATGACCCCTAGTCAGGAGAGGCTAGGGAATCTTATAGAGGAAAACCAGACTTGGCCATAACTAGGGACAGTAGTTCAGAGTTTTAGGCATTATCTACTATTATTCCATTGTTAAGCCTGAAAGCAGATGGGGAGGGGATGCTCTGTTAGTTTCAGTATCTTATTGACCAACCTACTTGAAACTCATTGTCTCCTTAGAGTGGCTTTAAGAGGTGCTTGAGATAATGGGCTTCTCATTGACTACTCTATTTGAATTTCAACATCTTTTCTCCTCAAAATATTGACACCAAGGGGGCTCACTTTGAGAAGTGTTGTGTGGCTTGATCACATGAGACTCTGGGTAGCCGTTGAGAGCCCCCTGGCTCTGAAAATCCAGATGTTGATGCTTTCCTCTCTGGTAATTGTGATTAGGAAATTTTCCCACCTAGTTAATCCTGAACCTGGCTTTTGATACCCTGTGACTACATGATTGCCTGTCAGATATGACCTGTGCCTGGAATCAAAAAGAGCTAAGGGAGTCTTTCACCTGAATGATTTTAGCAAAATTATCTAGGCATCCAGAAAAATCACATAATGAGTAATTTGGACCAGAGAAGGAGAGCCCCATTCAGAGTTTTCCTGAGAATGAGGCCTATTCCGGAATGTCCAAGAGAAGATATTTTTTTTTTTTTTGTCTCATGGAAAGTGTTTATTGTACATTATTACAGTAAAATTAGGCACTTACATTATATGTGTTTACATATTTTAAAATAAATTCAAGATTTTAAGTCATTTCAAATTTAACTGACAATTAAGTCAATTCAAATTTATACATCACACCAAAATCCTGGCTTGAGCATTAGAAATTAGTCATTCTGATGGCGCAGGACCATTACTCCATGACTTCCAGTAGTTGTAGAGCCTAGTAGTATATGGTACAAAATCTTCTTTATATGTCACAGTTGTTTGCACATAAAATCCTCTTTTGGGTTCTGGCTTCTCAGCAGAGTCTTCATTTTTAAGTGCCTCTTCTTTGGCTAAGTCTTTATCTTTAAGTGCCTCTTCTTTGGCTAACGTTTCCTTTTTCTTCCAGGTGGAGAGGAAAGTGGAGCCCACTGTGGTCCAAGCCCCGAGGAGATAGACTAAGGACATCCGCCGGTACCAGATGGAGGTCGTGAGCGCCTGCATGACGCCACCCCGACGGGGAAGGACCCCCTAGGCTGGCCCAAGAGAAGATATTTTTAAGGACCAATCAGATAACTACATGGGACATCTGAGACTCAAGACAAAATGTGATAATTAAAAGGACATTGGGAGTGGGTTACTAGGATATAAGGAGATGTGATGGACAATGAAATACAATGTTTCTCATAATGGACCTCATCCTCACCCTTTGTGAACGAGACCTGGCCTGACAGTTATTTTTATGTACAGGGAAAAGGCCTTCTCAGAATAAAGAAAAGTAACAGCTATGATGATTTTCAGGTGGCAACATCCCCCATTGCCCTCTACAAGCAGTTTTGTCTCTGACCTTAGCCATCAGTATGAATTATAATTTCTGTGGAAACAAAATTCAATCATACTTTATAACCCATGACTCTCTATTGCCTAATGTATAAAAGGTCCAAGCCTCTTGGTTTGACTTTGAAGGCTGACTCTAATATCAAAGGCCCCTTGGGATTCTTAAATGTTATGATCCTATAAGTATGATACAGCTAGATCCTTATTAGTGTGAATAAGGAATCCTGTAACATCATGGAATGTATTTGAATTCACACTATTTGAAGTCATAATTATGTAAAATATAGTAATTGATTCTAATCTGATGGAAATATGCAATGTGAACCTAATAGAGTGGAAAGAGACCTAAACTTGAGGTTGAAAGTTTCAACCTTCAGAGTTTGGTCTAAGAAAGACAAAGAGGATTAGGTTGTATAAGGCAAAGCAGGCAGCATGCATTCATCCATACATGGGAGCCAATTTGGAACTGATCTCCCTTTGGAGTTAAGGTGCACTGTTTATATACTCTTTCAACAGGGGTTGAACACCATCACCATTTCAGAGAAATATCTCTGTACCAGACTACTCCTAGCCATGCCAGACCATTCCCAGCCTTGGACTATCTAGACAAAAGTATCTGCCTCCAACCAAGCAGGAGTAGAAAATTACTTGCAAGCTTGGGTGGGAGCTGACCGGGATAAGGAGAGTCCATGCAATTTAATTATCAAAGTCAGGACTTTCAAAGAAGGTGGGGCTGGGGAAAGCTCTGAATCTTCAAGATATTGGTTATTAATAGCCATTTTCCACAGGAGAGAAGAGGACTAAATTCTTGCCTCTGAAGTTGACTATTTGACTAGTTAACTAGGTGAAGCTATAAGACTCTGGATAAGTCACTACTCCTTTGAGCCTTATTTTCCACATATGTAAAATCAAGATAATAATAACTTCTACATCACAAGGTTATTTTGCAAATCAAATGGGATAACATTTGTTAAGTTCATTACTTCTATTATAAACTCTTTGTGGTGACAACATTGGCTGTGGGAGAGGAATGGCTCAAACCCCTCCCTCTTATCCTTAGAAGGCCTTCCTTCCCTTCTTCCTCCTTAGTCTAAATCCTATAGTCTTCCATATTCAAGGCTTAACTCAAGTCTTCCCTCCTGCAGACACCTTCCTTCACTACTCTGATCCTATGTGAATTCTCCTGTCCTAGAACTTAAAATTTTAATGTTGAGAGGGACCTTTGAGGTCATTTAGTCCACCCCTTATATTAAGATAAGAATTTCCCTAAGGTAAAGTTATTTTAATATAGAAAGTGACTCTGTCCCTTTTCTCTGAACTGCTGTTATACTCTATCATACGCCTTTAGAATTAGATTTTGTACTGTTTAAACTTGTTCTCTAATTTTTTAATGTGCAAAATGTGGGCCCTTTTGATGCCTAGATTTCTTTCACGTCTAGATTCTGTGCCATGAGAGCCCTTCCTAGCTTCTTTAGTCTGGGTTCTAAGGCTCCTTTTAATTGCAACAGCCTGTGCTTCTTTTTTTAAATTCAGTGTGTTTATGTTTTATGACTCTGTGGTTCTATGCTTGAGAGAGCTATAGGTTAATGGGTTCTATTTGCTTTGATTCTGTGAAGGGATAAGTTGAGGATTTTGTTTGGTTTGGTTTGGTTTGGTCTTCCTAACTAGACAGTGAGCTTCTGGGGACAGTGAAATATGATGTTTCTCATAGTCTTGAGCACAAGAGTAGATACTGGATCAGTTTGTGTATTTTTGTGTGGGGGAACTGAGAAAAAACTAGATGTGATATGTTAGAACAGTGCTGTCCAACTCAAATAGAGACTGGGGCCACTTTGAGTTGGAAAACCACAAATTAACATGTAACTAAGAATGCAGTGGATAGAGCAAGCAGCCCTGAAGTTGGTGGACCTGAGTTTCAAATCCTTCCTCAGGCACTTACTTCCTAGCTATGTGACCCTAGCAAGTCACTTAACCCTGATTGCCTCCCAAAAATGAAAAAGAAAACCCCAGATTAATGTTATTTATTTTTACTTATTTTGTTAAATATTTGTTGTTATTTATTTATTTTGTTAAATATTTGTTAATTTTGTTAAATAATTTCTGATTACATTTTAAGCTGGTTCTGACCATACTTGGTCATCCCTCTCAACAGGTAGCTAGGTAGCTGGTGGGTAGAGCACCTGGCTTGAGGTTGAGAAGAACTGAACTCAAATCCAGCCTCAGACATTTACTAGCTGTGTGACCCTGAACAGGTCACTGAATCTGTTTGCCTCAGTTTCCTCAACTGTAAATGGGGATGATAACAGCACATACCTTGCAGGGTTGTTGTAAGGATCAAATAAATGAATATCTGTAAAGCACTTAGCATGGTGCCTAGCACAGAATAGGTGCTTAATAAATGCCTTTTCCTCTTCTGTATCCCTTCTGCTCGCTAACCATGGGTTTTCTAATTTGCAGTCTCTACTTTAGAATTAGGACCTTGGCTTGGGGCATAGTTTTATTAGTGCTAAACTACAGGAGGGGTGTAAAAGAGAGAATTTTCTTTTCATTATTTGTTGTGAAATTAAACTAATTACAGTAGTTTACATTCCCAGATTCCCAGGAATATGGCCTGAGCTGAGTGTTAGCATAGCTTCTGTTAATGGTGGGATCAAAGACAATACAGGTCTCTTAGGTTGGCAGATAAAGAGAGCAACATTTTTCAAACCTATTGTGATCTGCCAAGTAGAATTTTTATACAACACTCCTCTTTGGTCCTCTTGAGGATTTCTGAGTTCTAGTTCTATACCAGGACAAGTTATTTCTTTCTCTGCACCTCAGTTTCCCTATATATAAACAAACAAGTTGTTGTTCAGTTGTTTCAGTTATGTCTGACTCTTTGTGACCCCTTTTGCAGTTATCTTGGCAAAGATACTGCAGTACTGCTTTCCTTCTCAATGGTTGGGGGAGAGGGGGAAGGGAGGGAAGGAGAGGGAAAAAGGGAGGGAGAGAATTAGGAACTCAAAATTTTTTTTAAAAGAATATTAAAATTTTTATATGTAAGTAAAGGGAAAATAAAATATTAAATCAGAAAAGATACAGAAATGGTTTGCTATTTCCTTCTCCAGCGCATTTTACATATAGAAACTGAGGCAAATAGGGTTAAGAGATTAGCCCAGGGTCACATGACAAATAAGTATCTGAGGCCAGATTTGAACTCAGGAAGATTAGGTCAGGCACCCTGTCTACTGTACCACCTAACTGCCGAAGCAAATAGGTAGAATTAGGTAATAGCTAAAGTCTGCAAATTCTGACAGACTATGTCCTGCATTATAAGGTCTCTGCCAGCACTGACATTCTCTGTTCTCTATTCTAAAGTCTCATTTTGCTTTGCTATCTTTTATTTGTAAGTCTTTTTGTATTTCTTATATTCTAAGGTCCCTTTCAGCTCCAACATTCTTTGTCCCATGTCCATATCCCTCCCTGCTCTGACATTCTGTGCATCTATAGTTATTTATGGTGCTCACTAAATGAGTCAGAATGTTTTCTACTGCAACTTTTTTTTTAAGCAATACGAACTAATCAGACCCAGCCCAGTCACATAAGTGCAAGAGCTTTAGGAAGCCTATTTCTAGGCTTCTATTTCTAAACTCTATTTCTCAGAAATTTGATGCAAATGATTTTTCAGGAAACATGTTGATTCATGTTCACAGCAATAAACTTTCTTTGTTATAACTCAGTTATATCCTGTGGATGTCTGGATATGTGAAAGACTTTGGCTTATACTCTGCCCTCTGCCATGCCTCAAAATGAAAAGGAGGCATAAGCTTGGAAGCAGATACCAAAATTCTATTTACTCCATTAACTCATTGTGTTGTAGGAGGCATCACTATGGCAAGAAGAGGGAAGGCAGCAGGATATAGTGTAAAGACTGACCTTGAAGTCAAAGACCTGGGTTCAAGTCCATGCTGTTGGACATCACCTCTATGGGCCCTTTTTTCCCCACATCTGTAAAACAGGGAAAATATCTGAATTACCCATCTCCCAAAATTGTTGTGAGAAAAGCATCTGCACCAATGAAATCACACATGCTTGTTGATGGATTGAATGCATTTTGCAAACTGTAAATTGTAGAGGGATGAATAAATGTGAGCTATCAGCTATTGTTATCATTATTATTATATGTATGTGTAAGGGGGTAGTGTCTATATGGATGGGATCTATGTGCCTAAAATGCTTGGGGTTGAGAGAATGCTTTTCCCATTGAGGGAAAGTATTTGGACTCTAAATCTCAGAAGGCTGCATATGAGCTCAGAAGTGTAGCAACATCACCCAGAGGGTCCTCTGATTGAGATGATGTACTTCCCGTATACCTCATTTGAAAAGAGGACAGGAGTCTTTAAGGCTGGATAGACACATGGCCTTACTCTCTGGTAGGCAAGAATATACCCATGTACATTGTCAGAAATGGCAGCTGTATCATGCGTTCCAATAGCCTGTTCAGACCTAATGATGAAAGTGAGAACTGTGGCTTGGGTTTTTAGTGTTCCTCTGGTTGCTGTTCTGAGAAAGTAGCACTTACAAGCTGTCTGCTACACCAAAGTAGGAAAGGAAGTGACTAGAAAAATCTTACTTCATCTGCTAGTCAACTTTCTATAAGTGACTTGTTATGTCCCTTTCTCCCAGGATTAGGGTTTTTTATGTTGTTGTTAAGTCATTTCAGACTCTTCATGATTCCAGTTGAAGTTTTCTTGGCTGAGATACTGGAATGATTTGCTATTTCCTTCTCTAGTTTATTTTACAGAAGAGGAAACTGAGACAAACAGGTGTAGTGACTTGCCCAGGGTTATATAGCTAAGAAGTGTCTAAGGCCAGATTTGAACTCAGGTCTTTTTATCTCCAGGCTCAGTGCTCTATCAACTGTGTCACCTACCTGCCTGGCATTAGGGAGTTAGAGGGGTTATTTAGGTTATTAATGCTCCCAGGAAACATGTGGTTGGGAATGGATGCCAAGAATGCTTAATACCCCATCAAATTCTTTGTTATTTACTTAATTACATTGTTTTATTGTTTTTGTTTTTATTGTTTTTTTCCTTCAATTTATTAAATCATCTGGTTTAACCTATTCCAAATTCATTAGATGGGGGCTTAGAGATGATAATTTGAATAAACAAAAACTCCAAAAGTCAATAAACCTAGGTGTAATTGAAAGGAGAGAGACACACAGTGAGAGAGAGAGAGAGAGAGAGAGAGAGAAAGAGAGAGAGAGAGAGAGAGAAAGTGTGTGTATGTACCTGTAAGATATATCACACACATAACACAACAATCTCAGTGCAGCTTAAAACTTTAGTTGCTCAAAACTGCATCAAGACTTTTGGGACATCCTATGAATAATCCTATGTTCTGTGTTGGGATTAGGTGTTGGAACAGAGAAGGCAAAAGGCACTTCCCTGACCTCAGAAAATTCATAAGCTATCCAGAAATAAGATTCTCACATTGAAATGGAATGACTAAATAAATTGGTACTTCCATTAAATGACCTAAACATGGGGTCTCATTCTCACAGAAAGATCTGTAGTTTCATTGGTGTGAGTACATCTTTTACTTGCAAAGACTCTATTTCTGTCTTAGTAAACGATCTTAGTGAATTACCAAGACAAAAAAAAAAATTATCATAATTTTGGTTAACAACCTGGTGATGAGTCTCATGTCATGATTCTTGTTGAGTCTCACAGTCCTCATCTGTAAAATTAAATGATTGGACTATATGATCCTGAAGATCCTTTCCTACACTAACATCCTGTGATCTAAGGCTGCTTTCACCTTTAATATTTTCTGTTTTTGCAGAACCATAGAATGTTATAGTCTAAAGGGACCTTAGAGATCATTTCATCAAAATCTCCTTTTTTTTTAAATGAAGAAACTGAGATCTAGAAAGATGGAGTTGTCAAAGGTCATTACAATCCCCTGCAACTATTATAGTAGCCTCCTGATAGATCTTCCTGCCTCTACTCTCTCTTCTTTCCTATTGGGCCTTGACTTGACAGTCAGACTAAACTTCTTGTAAAGAGTTAGTCTCAATTACTTGACAGAAAAATCTTCAGGTGTTCCCTGTGGAATAACCTGGTGGGTATTTCCCACCAAGGAAAGTTCAGACTGTTCTGCCCACTATTCAAGATCCTCTTTTATCTGGTGCTATCTTATCTTTCCCATTTTATCTCATTCTGCTGTCTTCCACATCTCTGGTCAAATGGTATTTATGGCTCTCTACATTCAGACAATACCTTCTGCACTCCAACACCCCACACCCTGGTTTAGGTTATTCTCTTTGCCTGGAATGTCCTCCATCCCCCTTTTAGAGTCTGCAGAGGTGTCTACATGGTGCAGTGGATAGACAGCTTGGACCTAGAGTGAGGAAGTCCTCAGATAATGATTAACTGTGTGATTCCTCCTCTCTAAAATGCAGATCACAATAATAACATTTGCCTCCTAGAGTTCCTCTGATGATCAAATGAGATAATATTTGTAAAGCACTTAGCATAATGTCTGACACATAGTAGGCACTTAGTAAATGCTGCTTTCCTTCCTCCTTGTTTGATTTCTAGATGTGATTCAAATGCCATCTTCCCTGGGCAGCTTTTCCTGATCCCACTAATTAGTTATGGTTATCCCTCTTAGATCTTCTATACCATTTTACTTTGTAACTAGCTAATAACATTTTTGATTTATAAAGCATCTTATATACAGTATCAAATTTGATATTGAGGCAGGTATCAAAGGGATTATTATCCCCCCCCTTTTTTCTTTTTAACAAATGAGGCATTGGGGGCAATTAGGTGGTACAGTAGAGACAGAACCCGCCCTGGAGTCAGGAGGATGTGAGTTCAAAGATATGGCCTTAGACACGTACTAGCTGTGTGATTCTGGGCAAGTCACTTAGCCACAATTGCCTCCACAAAAAATTAGGAACTGAAGCTCAGGTTAAATGACTTCTCCAATGTTACAACTTGTTGGTGGCAGAGGGATGACTTTGTGTCTTCTAGCACCACTTTTTTTCTATACTACTGGGCCACCCTTCTAGTTCAAACATTCTATGTTCTAAAGCCTGTCCCTACGTTTAATCATCTCTTGATCTCCTATAATTTCACTGGCTTCACTTTGTCCAATTCTAATTTTCAAGGTGTCATTTTCTTCCTTAAGATTCTGGTTCTCCTTTTCTAGTTGGTTAACTTTTCTTTCTAAGAAAAACTTCTTAGATTATTCTTATTTTCTTTTTTAGTTTTTCCTCTATCTCTATCATTTGATTTTTAAAGCCTTTTTTAAGGACTTCTATAAATTTTGGGGGGCAGGTGACCATTTGCTGTTACTCTTTGGGGGTTTCTTTACTTCAATAACCTCCTCTGAAGAAGAATCCTGGTCATTTCTATTCCCATAATAGGTTACTATGATTGGATTCTTTCTCCTTTGCCTATGCATTTTTTTTTTTGTGGTGATAGCTTAATTATTTGTGGTCACCTCTAGCCCTGGGGTATGGGAAATGGTGCCTCTTGCCCCAGATCTTCAGTTCTCCCCTCTAGCTTGAAACCAAAGCCAAACCTTCAACCTCCTGTAAGTGCCCACAGTCAGGGGCTTTTTCTGCCCCACTGCTTCTGCACTCACTGGGAATGTGCTGATTCCTTCTCACACCTGCTGGTCTTCACAGCACAGCTGGGTCTGGTGTTCCTGGTCAGCAGAGGTTCCCTCAATCTTCCTCAGCTCAAACATCTAACTCCCCTCACTATCCCGGGGGTAAAAGTTCCAGTGACTGAGGCTGAATAAGTCTTTCAAACCAACTAACCTGAAGGCTTGATGTTTGTTAAGAGGCTTGCAGAGGGACCAAACCTCATCCTGGGATTTTTCTTTGGATCTTCTCAGATTGTCCCAGGAGGACCCCAGTTATGCCCTTGTTCTTATTTATCTCCACCAACACTTTGTTCACCCTAAGGTGCTATCAATACCAAATCACAGTTACCAGAGAGGGAAGCATCAAAATCTGGGTTTTCAAAGCAGGTGGGGGTGGGGGCTCTCAATGGCTGCCCAGAGTCTCATCTGGTCAAATAATACAACACTTCTCAAAGTGAGCCCCAAAGCAAAGCCTCCCATCAGGGTTTATATAGCCTTCTCCTGGCTCAGAGAATGTAACAACCTTCTTGACCCACTGCCCAATCACAAAGTATCAAGGTGTGGGTGTTCCTGAAAAACAAGCCTCCAACCACAAGCTCCAGGTGCACTTAATCTAGGAGCAGGGAAGATCTTTAAAATTGCATTTCCATTACACAGGCTCTGACAATCTGTGTTCTTTGATGCTCTCTGATGGGGCTAATTCAGGGAGGAGAGATTGAGAAACATCTCAGATGATCTTGTTGGAAAAGGATCTAGTTTCTCTTTCTTCCACTAAAGCTATGGCAGTTACTTACAGAGGCTGCTCTGTGAAGCATGCAGAAGGCATTTCTCTGTAAGGCTCCAAATGTTTGGTTACCCCAGTGACATTCAATTGTTTCCTTAAAGAGAAGAGCCTTCTTGGCTACTCCCAGGCCCTCTATTTCCAGGAAGCCTGGGCTTGATTTTTTTTTAAGTTGGTTTGTTTCCAACTGGTTGATTTCCTGACACCCCCCACCCCCACCCTTTCCATTTTGTCACATAAATCTGTCTGTCACTCTCTCTGGCTATCATCTCTACGTGCTCTGAAGCCAGCAGGAAAGAGAGCTGTCAAGGAGAAATTTAACAAGTCTACCACTGGACCATCCAGGAGGCCAGGCTAAAGTAACTGAGGAGGGAAGAGCCCAATTGGTGACTGGAAGACTGACCCTGGCATTTCTCCAAACAGAGGATGTGCAGATTAGTTGGGGGAAGAGGATGGGAGATGTAAATGTGTGTCATTTTTCTGGGGCTGTAGTATCTTATACCAAAAGAGAGCCCTCTGGGATTCTGCAGTTGGATCTATTTATCTGTAATCCATGGATCATTGGAAACCTTGTAGGTTATAATAGCAGTGAGGCCCTGTATAAGGCAATTAACTCTTCTGAGCATCAGTTTCCTCATTTGTACAATAAGGGAGTTGGTCTCTTAAATTCCTTTCCAGTTCTAAATATATAACCCTGACTACAGTCAATGTGATGGTCAACTGTGTCAATGATGGAGAAGAGTCAAGAAGAATTTAGACTGAGAAAAGGCCATCAACTCTGGCAATTAAAGAATTACTGGTAACTTTGAAGAAAGCAGTTTCAATTGAGTGAATTGAAGAGAAGGAGAAGGAGAAGGAGAAGGAGAAGGAGAAGGAGAAGGAGACGGCTGCAACCCTGGGAAACCAAAAGGTTGAAGGTATTTCCCACAGAAACAGGGAAGTTCAAAAGGTAAAAATAATGTAACCATAATACATTCATGCTTCTTATCTTGTTCTGGTCACTCTTTCCCACCAAAAAATAAAAAGTGTGTTTGTTGTAAGCAGTAGAAGAGGTAGATGGTAGAGGTGTTTAACTTACTTGTCATTATTCCAAAATGCAGAGCTCAGCTGAGGTGACTGTGGAGAGCATGTAGGAATAAAGGATGTATTTATATAGGGGTGTGTGTGTGTGTGTTAATTTCCCTATGCAACTACTGTGGGTACCTGGGTCTCAGCTTTAGGCTCTCCTTCCCACCCTAGGGGCTGACTCTCTATGAAACTGTGGAAGAACAGCTCCATGAAGAATCTAAGAGCAGAATGTTAAAAGGGGTAGAGTAATTATGTATGTTAGTTCAGTGGATAGAGTGCTGGACCTGGAGACAGGAAGAAGGGCTCTTCTGAGCTCAGATCTGACCTCAGACACTTGCTAGTTGTGTGACCCTAAGCAAGTCACTTAACCCTGTTTGCCTCAGTTTCCCCATCTGTAAAATGAACTGGAGAAGGAAATGGAAAACCACTCCAGTATCCTTGATGAGAAAACCTCACATAGGGTCACAAAGAGTCAGACATCTGAAATAATGATGACAATTATGTTGGAGGCAAGTCCCTCACAATTGGTTATCTGGCACTCATTTCATCTTCCTCCCCTCTGATTAGTAAATTACCCATCTCTTGGGGTCAAGCTAGTGATGACCTTCACCTTGAAAACCACTGATAAAGAAGAAAATCAGAAGGAAGTAGAGAGAGACCAGAGAGGTGAGGAGATCTGAGAATGTGTTATAGGAACAATAGCTGAAGGAATGGGTAAGTTTAGGATGGAGGAGAGATGATCTAGTGGTACTATAAGGCATAGGATCATAGGATTTAGAGCTGAAAGGGAGCTGAGGATTCATTTAGTCAAATTTCTTTATTTTATTTGACCTTATTTTACTAACTATCCATTTTAAAGATGAAGAAATTGAGGCATAGAAAGAGAAGTGAATTGCCTATGGTCACCTGGTTATAATTCCTATCTTATTTGTTAAGAGCTGTTAAGGGAGAAAGGGAGCTCACTTGTATAGTGTTGCTCCGATCAATCAGTCAGTCAGCAATTATTAAGCATCTACTATGTGCCCAGGTACTGTGTTAGCTGATAAGGATCTAATTACAGAAAATAAAGCAATGCCTTCCCTTTAGGAACCTACTTTCTAATGGGGTGTAGCAGCAACCACAATGGCATACCCGGCATGGCTACTAGCACAGATTCTTAGATCTGCTTTACTAGGAAAGTATTTTTTTTTTTTGTTTTACTATTTTTTTGTTACATTCATTAGTTCAGGGGAAAAATCAGCACCCTGAACTTCAGAGAAAATCCAAACAAAGAAAATAGAAAAAATACAAGCAGAGAAATAAGGACCAACAGACAGGGCTTTCCAACTGTTGGAGAAATTAGCACAGATCAACAGACAGATCCAAACATCTGACCAAGGCAATACATACATAGTTACCAGAGAGAGAGAGAAGCACTAACATCTGGGTTTTTCAAAGCTAGGGGGCTCCTTAATGGCTATCCAGAGTCTTATCTGGCCAGATCACAAGAACACTCTCCAATGAGTGAGCCCCAAAGCAAAATGCTAACCTCAGAGCATATATATCCTATTTAGAGCTAGAGGGCATCACAACCCTCATGACTCAGTTCCTAATTAGAAATGAACAAAAAGTGTGAAAGTTTTCCTACAAGCAAGCCCTCCCCTAAGGCAACTTCCCTTAATGGGTTCCATGGTGATGCCTCTTAATGGGCAGAGATCTTAAATCCCATTAACATTACATAGGGTCAACAATAAGTACATATAAACATATGTGTATAGGATCAAGACAATACATTTAAATAAATACAAAGTAGTTGAGAGAAGCTCAGTACCAAAAGTTAAAGGGAATCAGGAAGGCTTCCTGGAGGTGGTGATTGAGCTGTGTCTAGAAGGAAGAGAGGGGTTCTGTGAGGCAGAGTCTTGCATTTCAGGCCTGGAGGATAGTCACTGGCAACATAAAGACACAGTAAGAAGGTTCATTTGGGGGGTGGGGGGGATGGCTAGGTGGCATAGTGAGTAAGAGCATCCACCTCGGAGTCGGGATGACTCGGGATCAGTCCCAGCCTCAGAAAATGAGCACCCACACATAAATAATGACTGATTGTGTAACCCTGAGCAAGTTACTTAACCCCAATTTTTTTTTTTTTAAAAAAAAGGTTCATCTGGCTGGATTGAAGAATGCAGGAGAAGAACTATGAGGTACAATGAAATGGTAAAGATATGTTGAGACCAGATTTTAAAGGACCTTAAAAGTCAAACAAAGGAATTTATACTTTATCTAAGAGGTAATGGGAAACCACTGACATTTATTGAGAAAGGGAATGAAATGGTCACATCCACAATTAAGATGTGCTACTTTGGAAGCGACATATAGGATGGGCTGAAGTAGGGAGAGACTTGAAGTAGAAACCAATTAGGACACTGTTGAAATAATCTGGGTAAACTGATGCTAAGGGCCTGAACTAAGGTGGTGGCTGCATTAGCAGGGAGAGGGGTCAGATGCCAAAGACATGAAGGCAGAAACAGCAACATTTGTCACCTGTTTAGGTGTAGGCTGAGGGAAAGTAAGCAGTGAGATTAATGCCGAAGTTATGAACCTGGAGGCCCAGAAGGATTCTGGTACCTTTAACAGGGGGAAAAAAAAGAAAAGTAAAGGAAGCTTGGAGGTTTTTTCCCCTTTCCAGAGGGCAGAACCAAAACCAGTGGGGGAAAGAGGTAAATTTCATCTTAATAAAAATTAGAATTCCCTAACAATTAGGCCGGTTTAATAATGTAACCAGTGATTACAAGCAGGAAATGAGCCCCACATCACTGAAATGTTCACATGAAACTAGATGACTACCACTTAGGGAAATTAGATGACTATGCTTAGGGATGTTGGAGTGGTGATTTTTACATGGAAGAGGGGGATTGCCCATTGAAAATTCTGACAATCCTGAGTCATAAGATAAAAGATTTAGAATTAGAAGAGATTTCAGAGGTCATCTTGTTCAATTTCCTCATTTTTATAGATGAGGAAAATGAGGCCCAAAAACATCAATCAACTTAACAATCAAGTAAGTAGGTAGTAAAAACAGACCTGAGACTTGAGATCTGTTACTCATTCCACAGTCACTGATAAACTACTAAGGGGGCTAAAGTGGCACAGTGAATATCGATGTGCCTGGGGTCAGGAAGACCTGAATTCAAATCCCACCTTGGACACTTACTAGCTATGTGACCCTGGGCAAGTCACTTAACCTGTCTGCCTCAGGTTTCCTCAACTGAAAAATGGTAATAATAGTGGCACCTCCGTGGCAGTGTTGTGAAGATCAAACAAGATAATAATTGTCAAGCTCTTAGCACAACACCTGGCACATAGTAAACACTGTAAACATGCAGGCCTTCACTGGGCTGACCTGAGGGGCTCCATATGGTAGAGAGTCCTACAGTCAGTTCTAGCCACCCAATAAAGAATCTTGTTGCATGCTGAAGTCATACTGACAAGAAGATGCCACTCCAGAAATTCCTCCTCCCTCCAATACTCCATCGGCAGCTAAGTGGTACAGTGGATAAAGCGACTGGCCCGGAGTTAGGAAGATCTGAGTTCAAATCCAGTTTCAGAAACTTACTAGCTGTGTGACCCTATACAAGTCACTTAACCCTGTTTGCCTCAGTTTCCTCATCTGTAAAATCAGTTGGAGGAGGAAATGGCAAACCACTCCAGTGTCTTTGCCAAGAAAACCTCAAAAGGGATCATGAAGATGTAGACACAAGTGAAAAACATGATGTAACAGCAACCAGTACCCTGTGGGTTCCTGTCAGTTCTCAGGACGCTGAGTAGCTAGTTACCTTTTCTGCTCTCTGAAAAGCCCCAGGGGAAAGCTCCCTCCAAGGACCAGGCTTACTTCCAGTCAAGCAGGAAAGCACAGTGAACCTTCCTGCCCTAGCAGAAACAGGACTATACGTGGCAATGAAGTCATGGCCTCCATTAAAATGGTATTAACATACCTCCTTTTGCAGTCTGAATATGCCACCAGGTTCTTGAAGACTTTGCTAGGGTAGTTCGGGTTCTGGAGGGGCCTACCAAGCTGGAAAGGCCAGCAACAGACTGTGTATGTGTTATCTGAGATGCTACCTACTTAATTGTAGAGAGAGGCTGATTGACTGAAGTTTTGTCAGTAGGGAAAATTTTTTTTCAGTCACAGCAACTCATGAGTACTGTCTACTAAGGTAGAACTTATTAAGAGATTCATGGATCCTTAAAGCACTGACCTCAGAGAGGGGGAATAATTAGCAAAGACCTACTCAATTTTTCATAATAATCTTTCCATTTTTTAAAAGAATTTGTAATTTTATTCCATCTTTATTTCCCAACGTATACCTCTCCCCTCTCCCAGCCAGAGATCTATATACTTTGTAGCAAGGAATACAAAGATGAAAAACACAATTCAGCAAAACTGGTCAATGTGTTAACCAAGTCTGATAGTGTGAATAGTATCCCACACCCATTGTCCCTCACTTCTACAAAGAGGAGAAAGTGTAGCATTCTTGTGTCTCTTCTTCAGGACCATCCTTGTTATTTATAATTACACAGCATTTTGTTTTTTATTTTGTTGTTGTTATTCTTTCCATTTGCATTGTTTTAGTCATTATGTGCTAATATACATTGGGTAATGCCCAGGAAGACATTATATGCTACATTAGAAGGGGATATGTGGAGAGAAGGACAAGTAGGATACTCTGCATTTTGTTTTTCTGGTTCTGCTTACTTTACTTTGTATCAGTTTACATGCATCTTCCAATGCTTCCCCACACTCTTCATCTTTACTGTTTCCAAAGTCACAGTATTATTCTATCACTTTTATATAGCACAATTTGTTTACCCCATTCCCTATTTAATCATACTGTTATTATTTGTCCTTCTTTCTCAGAGAAGACCATGACATCAGGGAGGTGATGCCATGACATGTAAATTAATTGGATTTAAGTGAGGGAGGGCTATTTGAAGTCAATAGCCTCAATTTCTCTTCCTGAGCCATTTGCATCCAGGGCCAGATATAGATCAGGACAACTGGAGATGGCCCCAGATGCAGAGGGGAACCTTGACCTTTTCAAGCTAGGTCTTTAACAGGTCTCAGTTTGACGCAACACCCATTTCAGTGATTAAGAAATGAGGCTAGAGTCCTAAATCAGCCATATTTTTAAAATCTATTTTTGCCTTTAGGGGCCTTAAAAAAAATGTCTGAAGCCTCTATGGTAGCCTGTGGCAATTTTGCATGGTCCTTACTTTCAAAAATGTCTTCCTTTTGTCTAACCAAAACCAACACTTCTCTTCCCAGCAGGGAATGCTTCCCCCCCCACCCCAAAAATGTTCCCTGAGAGAAGACTGGAGCAAAATCTAGCCCTCAGTTTCACTCTTTCTCCTCCACATTATTTGCATTTTAAATTTAGGATTACTGACTGCACATTGAAGAATCTTGGACTCCAAGGTTGGGAGCCTGAACACTTGACTCTGGGCTGGGTTATGGGAGGAAAGATAAAAAATGAAAGGACATAACCAGCTATATTTGTGGCAAAGACAGTTCTAAGAACTGTAGCAGTACCCACTTATAGCCCCATTTCTGCTCATACTCTCTCTGTGGGGTTCAGCACTAGACTCATGAGTCAGAAGGCCTGCTTTTGAGCCTCAGCTCTTACCACTTGCCATTGATGTGGCCTTGGACACAATCTGTATCTTTGGTTTCCTCATTTTAAAAATGGGGGTATTTTGGGTTAGGTCATCTCAAAGATCTCTTCTAGTTCTGACATTTTATGACTCTGAGTAGCTGCCAGGTCAAGAAAGACAAGGACTATCACCCATGTGCCACCAATTACCCTTCTGTAGCCCTGGACAAGTGTATTAGCAAGCACCTTCACACCAAGATGACCTGCCAGCACAGGTTCTTTTGATCTGCTTTATAAAGGAAAGACAGCTTTAAAGGGGTCAACAATCCTGCTTTAATTACAGAGAAAGAAGTGAGCATAGAAAATACAAGCAGAGAAATGATCACAAAGATCAATAGACAGTGCTCCAGCTGTCTGAACATAGCAATATTGCTATACACTTTATATACATCACTGGATAGAGGGAGCACAAACATCTAAGCAGTTGGGAGGTTCTTAATGAATGGCCACTCAGAGTTTCAACCAGGAAAACAAAATATACTTCTCATAAGCAAGCCCCCAAAGCAAAATACCAACTGGGATTCTAAGAGCCAGAAGGCATCACAACCCTCATGACTCAGTGCCTAATTAGGTTAGTACCAAAAGGTGTGAAAGCCTTCCCACAAGCAAGCCTCCCCTAAGCAAGCTTCTCTTTAAACAGTTCCTCCCCTAATGGACTCTCTGTGATCCAGAATGTATCACAGCTGAGCACATAGACCTATTAATGGTCAGGGAAGATCCTCCTATTTCATTAACATTACAAGTCACTTAGTTTCTGAGTCTCAATTTGTCCATATTAGTAAGATGTAGATAATAATACCTGTAGTAGCAATGCCAGGAACAGAACAGAGGTCTGTACACAATATTTGTAGAGCTGACCAAGGCCTTTGATACTGTTAGTTGTGAGGGTTTATGGAAAATTAAGTCAAAATTTGGTTGCCCGGAGAAGTTCATCAGCATTGTATGTCAGTTTCAGGACAGCATGCTTGCCTGGGTTCTAGATAATGGATAATGCTCTCATGCCTTCCTAGTCACTAATGGAGTGAAACAAGGCTGTGTGCTTGCTCCCATGCTTTTTGACATGATGTTTTCAGCCATGTTGTCAAATGCTTTCAATGGGGATGAACACGACATCAAGGTCAGCGACAGCATTGATGGTAAATTCTTCAATCTGAAAAGGCTACAAGCCAAGACCAAAAAGGAGTGTTAGTGCATGATTTTCTGTTTGCAGATGATTGTGCACTCAGTGCAGCCTCTAAAGCTGAGACACAACAAAGTATGATCAATTCTCTGTTGCTTGTACTAATTTTGGCCTTACAATTAACACCAAGAAAACAGGTGCTACATCAGCCACCACCACAGCATCCATATGTGGAACCATTGGTTACAGCAAATGAGAGAAGTTTTGAATGCTGTGGATAAGTTCACTTACCTAGATAGATGAGGATAACAGCTCCATAGACTTAGAATTAGAAGGAACTTTAGGGGTCATTGAGTCTAGCCCTCTCATTTTATAGATGAGGAAACTGAGCCCCAGAGAGATTATGACTTACCTGAGGTCATACAGGTAGCAAATGGCTTAGAACATAGAACACAGCACTTCAGAAGAAGGGACCTTATAGATAAGAGTCTGTTAACCTGTATTCTAAACATTTACCTTGTATCTGCCCAGTGCTCTGGCACTGTACCTAGGAAGGAGAAGACCTACCAAAAAGCAACTTATCATCTAACAAGAAGAGCTAGTTCCAAGGTATGGGAGCACTCAGGTCTCACTTTCCCTTCCCTATTCCTAGTTAGCTTCAATTTATCAAGTTTTATTATGACTAAGAACAGAGAAGTTCCTCCAATCCTCTTCCAGAAGGCTAACAGTGGACAGAGATGAAGGCTTGGATGGGAGAAAAAGAACAATACCTTCTCTTTACAGGTATATCCCTCTCTGTAGAATGTACACTTCTCAGAGGCATGTTGAGTGGGGGTGCACTTGAAACATTGCCCCTTAGCCAAAAACATTCCATCCCCAGTGTACAAAGTGAGGGCCCAAACTTTGCAAGCTTCATTCCTTTAGCCCAAGTCTTTATTTATTTTTGGAAGGGAGAGTCGAGGTAATTGGGGTTGTGACTTGCTCTTTATTTAAAAAGAAAATTGTATCAGTCACCAACAATTTAGTGTGAAGGAGTTTATCAGCTCCTATACAAGGTATTGCCCCAGCCCTAGCAATCCTAACAACTTGATGGTTGAAGACACACAAGGAACTATTCCAAAGACATAGCAAAGGGCACAGTAAGAGGGTTGATCCATCAGAAATATGGAGGAGTTGCATACTTGAGGAGTTGGTCAACTCCTCAAGTATGCAAAGGACTAACCTTGTTTCTCTGACCAGAGCACTGGGTTTCTCCTTTATCCTTTTATTTTTTTTGGAGGAGGGAAGGCAGGGCAATTGAGGCTAAGTGGCTTACCCGAAGTCACATGGCTAGTAAGTGTGACAAGTGTCTGAGGCCAGATTTGAACTCAGGTCCTTCTGACTCCAGGGCCAGTGTTCTATTCACTGTACCACCTAGCTGCCCCTTCTCCTTTATCTTTGCCCTTGGATAGAGAACCATGCCCAGTCCTAAATGTTTGTTATTTAAGACTGTCCAAGCAGTAACTGTAGGTAATAAAACATTGCTCTGATCAAGATCTCACTTTTCCCCTGGCCCTGCCCTGGCCAGCCCAGTCTGTAGGGAAGGGAGGGGAGATTAACTGGAGTTCCTTGGGCTATCAGGATACCCCAGGAACTATATCTTGCTTTTACCAGAAGTAATCCATCTAGTGCTTGTCAGACAACAGCATTCTACAGAGGCAGCCATAGCAACCTGTAAAAAGAAAGAAAAAACTGAACTACTGGAATGAATCAGAAAATGTTAGAACCAGAGAAACCTCATAAATAGCCTTCAAACTAGTTAATTTTTTTTCTGTTATTGTTCAGTCATTTCAATCATGTCTGACTCTTCATGACCCCATTTGGGGTTTTCTTGCCAAAGGTACTAAAGTGGTTTGCCATTTCCTTCTTCAGCTCATTTTACAGATGAGGGAACTGAGGCAAAAAGGGTTATGTGACTTGCTGGGCTCACATATCTAGTAAGTGTCTAAGGCTGGATTGTACTTAGGTCTTTCTGACTCCAAGCCCAGTGCTCTATCCTCTGTGCCACCTAACTGCCCAGTTAATTTTATACTTAGGGCAAATGATGACAATTCATCCCTCCCCTGCCCCATCTTAATGACCTGGAATGTTTGGGACAGTTGATGTTTTTTATATTTTTAAATTTTATATATTTTTTATATTTTTCTACCTTTTCCAGTTTTATGTACCAAAGGCAAGAGTGCCACTCATCTCTTCCTAGTTATTTCTCTGCTGAAAAGATAGAATGTTAAAGTTTGGCAGTACCTTAAGGTATTATTTCCTCACTTTCTCTGTAGATACATAAGGTCCTTCTTGCTGGCCTCTGCAAAACACTGAGTAAAGGTCAGCTAGGCGCCTGGCTAGGCTGAACTATCAAATGGTGATTGCTTATCAGACCGTAGGTTGGATTTTATGAAGGTGACCCCTGGCCTGCTCTGTGATCATGTGGTAGATCAGAGCAGAAGAGGGCTAAGCCTTTCCACCTGCTTCAGACCTGCATATATTGCCCCAGCCCTAGCAATCCTAACAATGTGCCCAAGGTGAAGGAAACATTAGGACAAACAGCACTTGGACTGGGCTCTAATCAAGCTAAGTCCTTTTCATACATGATCCTTCTTTACCAAGAGACTCTTTGTAAACTTGAACATGATCTCACTCCTCAGATTAAACAGAAGTCCAGGTCTGTTTGGGGCAAATTTAAAGCAACAGATCTCCAGCCTCCAGGTGTTAGGACATTTCTGGGGGTATGGGTGGGTGACACTTCATAGGGCCAACAAAATTGCTTAAGCTTCTTATCTCAGTGTATCCTTCAATAAAGAGGATGGAAACAATAACAAAATAGAGATCTAGTCTAACCCCTTCCTTTGAAAGAGGAAAAAGCTGCAAGCCAAGAGAGGAAGTGACCTATCTAAGTGATTTATTGGCCAAGTCAAGACTAGCTCTCAGGTCAGGATACTCCCCAAGTCTAGGAATCTTTCTGCAGCAAGTATTTTTTTTTTTCAACCTGGGATGTAGTTGTGGTGGAGATGGATATGGGAAGGAAAACATCCTAGGATCACAGAGGTGGAAGTGGACGGGACCTTAGAGCTATTTAATCTGGTCCCTTCATTTTAAAAATGAGGAGACAGGCTCAGGGAGGGTAAATGACTTACCACATAGAGAATAAACATTAGGTTTGAGATTTAAACCCAGGTCCTTGGACTCTAGAACCAATGTTCTTTCCATTAAACCATATGGTTTCCCTAGAATCCTTTGAATAGTCCCTGCCTTGCCCCATTCACAGGGCTGTGTTAAGTATTGAATGTGACTGTGAAGGTACTAAAAAAAAATACTATTTTGTTATCATCCTAATAATCTCCATGATCGTAAGCCAACAACCCACCATAATAAAGAGGGAAACCCCCATGTAACAATATAATCAGAACTATTGACATTAAGA
This sequence comes from Gymnobelideus leadbeateri, assembly GCA_011680675.1. Classification (NCBI taxonomy): domain Eukaryota; kingdom Metazoa; phylum Chordata; class Mammalia; order Diprotodontia; family Petauridae; genus Gymnobelideus; species Gymnobelideus leadbeateri. Next base: position 180,371 of record WOXC01008450.1, on the reverse strand, counting down.
ATGAACAATTTAACAAAATAATAATAGTTTGCTTTGCATTTACTCTCAAAACCTATGGACTTTATAGGTTTGTTTTTATATAGTAGCTCACATGTATGTTGTTCTGATTCTGTTTTCTTCCCTTTGCCTCATTTAGCACGTCTTTCCAGCTTTCTTTATACACTCAATTTGAATGGACAAATATTCTGTCACATGGAGCATTATCTCTTCAATGAGATCCACAGCCTTCAAAAGATAGTCATACAAATGAAAAAAGACAAGAATGAAGAATGTCACAAGAATGCCTCTTGTCCTAGCTATGATATGTGGTTGGATAGTTGAATTTGTACATTGGGACATATATCTTGGATATCCTGTATATGGGCAAGAAACTGAGGGTCATCTCCAGTTGTCCTGATCTGGACCCAGATGGTGACAGAGGAGAAACTGAGGCTGGTGACTTTGTACAGTACTGCCTCACTGAAATCCAATTCACTTGCATGTCATGGCATCACCTCCCTGATGTCATGGTCGTCTTTGAGAATTAAGGATAAACAACACAAAACTAGACTTATCTGAATAAGAGGAAGAAGCAGTGGGATACAATCAAAAGAACCCTAGATTGATGGGAGTGGGGGGTGTGTGTGTGTCAGAGGACTTGGATTCAGATTCTACTTTTGACTTTTTCTACCCGTGTGACTACTTTGTACAGGTCACTTAATTTCCTTGGACTTCAGTTCTTTTATCTGTGTAATGATGGGAATTGGACAAATGGCCCTAAGTAATGTATCAAGATAACAAGATGAGGTCTTTCACCTTTTTGTGTGTATGTCATAGAACTCTTTGACAGAGTGCAGAAGCCTATGAATCCCCAGAATAATCCTTATTTGCCTACATTTATAATAGAAAGAAATGTCCAAGCTCAATAAGAGGTTAGCAAAAACAAAGATTTAATATTTTCTCCCATCTAAGTTCACAGACTCCCTGAGATCTCTTTATAGACACTTTGGGGATCTGGAAAGTCCAGAATAACAACTCTTGATCTACAGAGATTGATAAGAGATACACAACCTGAGAACCATATTAGTTTCCTCAAAATCTGAAAAGGACCCAGAGAGAAGACTCCAAGGCTTTGGGAGGGACATAGATAGGAATTGTGTAGGATGGGAAGGCAGTTTTAACTGTGCCAGTGGAGAGACTGCCTATATCAGGGATATCAAAGATCTAAAAAAGGATTGAATATACTGCAATTTGGTCTGCTCTCCTCCAAATTTGGACATTTAGAGGTAGCCTGTAATGGAAGGTGTTGGACTGAGAGTCAGGAGCTTTGAGTTCAAGCTCCTATTCTGACGCTTAGGAGTTTGGTGACTGGACAAGTTGTTGTGCTTTTCTGAATCTCAGTTTCTTGATCTATAAAATGAGGATGAGAACACTTGGACTGTTCTCTCTGTAAGGGTAAAACAGTAAGGAAAGCCTTTTATGAACCCACTATGGAAATCTGTTAGTATTATTATCATTATGTCAAGGGCTCGATAAAGACTTGTGAATTAGAGGATCATGGATTCTCTCCTTTATTTTAATACCTTAGCTCCAGTAATAGTAGCCCTTCATTCCTGTGCATAGGAAGTTAGGGAAGCCTAATGAATCCTAGTCTTTCTTCTTTCCTTGCTGGTGAAAGATGTTCTCCTGGGGCCTAGCGGGATGAGTAGGAGAACAGGAGATCCGCATGAAAGAAAGAGAAGGAACAGCTGTTGTTCTCTTACTGACATCATGGCAGCTTCTGATTTCTCCCAGCCACCTGTGAGCAGAAGACCTTTCTTAACAAAATGAATCCCTGTCCTGGAACGGTTGGCCCTGGTGCCAGTCTGGTGGTTGGAACAGGTGATATTTTAATACCACATCATCCCTCAGAAGTGATGCAATTTTTCTATCCAAGATTTTGGATCTAGAGAGAGCCCTGTTCCAGTATTTGAAAGTCATTGTTCCATTTGCACGAACTTGGCACTGAGGATAGGCAGCAGGTGGCTGGAAACCCGTATCCCTTCATCATACCACAAATCCCACCCTGGAAGCCTTTGTTTTCTTCTCTTTAATCACATCTGGTTGGCTAAGTTACCTAAGGTTCCTGGTTATAGAAGCAAAGGATGATACCTCTAGATGGGACCTTATATTATAGTAACAAAATGATGGTTTATATAGTACTTCATAGCCTTTCTTTCACTTGGTTCTTACAATGACTCTGGGAGGATGGGCTATTTTTATCTTCCATTTTACAGATGAGGAACTGGAGGGTGAGAGAGGTAACCTTCCCAGGGTCATATAATGAGTGACCGAGATAGGAGTTCACCTCAGTGCTTCCTTACTCCAAGTCAAATGCTCTATCCATTACAGCACCTGGCTGCCTATAATTACCTGGAATGACAGAGCAGTAAGAAACCTTATGCTGAAAACCATAGAAAATCAGGTCTAGAAGGGACCTTAGTAGGGGAATGGAAGGAGAATAAGCATTTATATAGTGCCTACTGTGTGCCAGGCTCTTACAAATATTGTCTCATTTGATCCTCACACCCACTCTGGGTCCTGCTATTATCTCCATTTTACAACTGAGGAAACTGAGGCAAACAGATTCAGTGACTTGCCTAGGGTCACACAGCTGGTAAATGTCTGAGGCTGAATTTGAACTCAGGTCTTCCTGACTCTAGGCTCAGTGCTCTATTCACTGTGACACCTGGCTGCTTCTTTAAATCTCAAAAGTCTTCCAAATGTGGAAGACCCTCTGGGTCTCAGTCTCCCAACCTACACTCAAGGCTACCAGGTTGGGCCTCTGAGCACTGCTGTTACCTCTGCCTTCAGATTAAGCCCTAAGTGGTTGGGATAGTTTTCTAGTCTTGTAGCTCATGAGTCCTCATCTGATATATTTTCTCAAATATCAATAACCAATTGATATCTCCCTATTTTCAGTTTTAGTAAATTGATATCAAGTAACTTTTACATAAGGAAATTATAGCAAGGACTAATGTATGAAAACATTCTGAATTGGGAATCCACTCTCCCTTCTGTATACCTCAGGCCCTGGGGAGAGTAGGCTCTGAGGGGAGTATTTCCAGTCCTTTTCTCCCCTCTTAAGAGTCCCCACCAATTTTACTTGTGGGTGAGGTATACTCTTGCTTGTAAGGCATCAAGTCATGGCTGCTGAGTCAATTCACTTCTGGGCTGAGACAAGTAGCTTGCTCCTCAGGGCTGGCTCCTCATTGAACTTGACTATTGCTGGTGCTCTACTGCTGGTGCTGTCAGACAGCTATCTGTTGAACCTCCAGCGGTTCTTCCATTCCATCTCAGATACTTATTCACCGGAAGATTAGTAAAGAATAAATGCAGTGGAGACAGAAGCAACAGAATTATCATATGTTCACAGACATGGGATCAGGCTGCCTTATCTGCTAAGTGTGATCATGACTACCATGACTTTAAGTGGGTTAGTACCAGCCAGAAGACATTGCACATGTTCTGAAGACCAGGCTCTCATTGACCAGTCTGCCTATTATACAAAATTATCCCTTCCTTTTCTCTACTCACCCCTTGAAACAGGGTAAAAAGGAAAGAAGGGGGAATAAAGCAGTTCAGCAAAACTAAGTAACACATAAAAACCCTAAAAAAAAAGTAAGTGACAAATAAAAATTACCAAATGAAGCTGATAGTGTAATATTATGTTCCCTAATGAAGTCTTCCAGCTTTCCAAAGAAATAAAGGAAATACATTTTCTTTTATTTTCTACAAGGTCAGACTTGGTCATTTAGTTATACAGTTTTCATGCGTTTTGTTTGTTGTTTCTTGTTTTTTCCATTCACTTTATAATCTTGGAGCAGAACCTCAGAGAGCTGCCTTTGTTGACAATGTTTTCTGTGGGTGTGAGTATCTGTGTTGAAAGATATAGGCAGGTGCTTATGTTGGATTTATGGTCTATTCTATTCTAAATCCTTTTTACCTTCTACCTGGATTCTTGTGATAGCCTTCTAATTGGTTCCCTTCCTTTGGTGTCTCTTTTCCCACCTATAGAGCATGCAATCACAAGTCTTCTTAACATTCTTGTCATCATTTCCCTCCCCTGCTTTGAAAATCTCCCTGTTTTCTACAGGATAAAGTATAAACTCTTAAGCATTCAAGGATTTCTGAGATTTGGCCACATTCTATTAGCCAACCTTACTTTCTCTTCTTTTTTCTAACATTAACTACTTACTTAGCCAGGGCAATCTCTTCATTGGCTCCCCAAAATTCATCCTTCATTCTATTTGTAAGTTTTGTTGTCATGTCATCCCTGCTTGATGTGCCCTATCTCTTCCCTTCCATTTATCCAAACCTTTTTTTTTTTGCTTTTTGGAGGGCATTTGGGGTTAAGTAACTTGCCCGAGGTCACATGGCTAGGTTTTTGTTTGTGTGTGTTAAGTGTCTGAGGCTAAATCTGAACTCAGGTCCTTCTGACTCCAGGGCCAGCACTCTACTCACTGAGCCACCTAGCCACCCCCAAAGCCTACTCATCTTTAAAACTTTTTATTTTTTTAATGAACAAAAATCTATTTTTGCTCCCTTCTCCCCACAATGGAGGTGGGGAAAACCTTTATAAACAAATATACATATTCAAGCAAAACAAATTTCCATATTGATCATGTCAAAAAGTAGATGTCTCATTCTTCCTACTCAGCCCATCACTTCTCTATTAGGAGGTGGGTAGCATGTTTCATCATCAGTCCTCTGGAATATGGTTGTTGCATTGATCAGAATTCTGAAGCCATTCAAAGCTGTTGTCATAATTGTTGTATAAATTCTCCTGGTTTTGCTCACTTCACTTTGCATCAGTTCATATAAATCTTCCTAGTTTTTCTTACAGCACAATAATGTTTTATTATGTGTAATATACCGTGATATATTTAGTCATTCCCCAATATATGGTTATCCCTTTAGCTTCTGATTTTTTGCTACAACTAAAAGAGCTGCTCTAAATATTTTTATATATTTGAATCCTTTTTTTCCTTTCTCTTGTCTCTTTGGGTTATAGGACTAAGCATACTCCATCTTTAAGGCTCTGTTCACATCTCACCTCTTCTAGGAACACTTTGTAAATCACTCAAGTCAGAAGTTCACAAAAGGCAGTGGGGTAGGTACTGTAGGGATTACTATCTTTGTTTTCTTCAATACTTGAAAAAGTCCATGGTCTCACCAGTTTGGATATACCCTCTGTTTGGGTATGAAGATGCCTTAATAAATGATTTCATAGAATCAGAGAAATATTCGATATTAAGTTGAAAGGAACTTCAACCATGGAGCAAAATATTCATCATCTAGTGACTAATCTCTCGGGGGCTGGGGTGGGTGGGGGTGAGGTTCTCTGCCTTTCGATTGGCTAAATAGACAATGGACACACACACACACACACACACACACACACACACACACACACACACACACACACACACAGAGTCAGGTTCATACGGCCTTTTTAGCTGGGTTGGACTTGCCAGAGCTTGAAATCTGTTGGCAAAACCTTTGAGAACTGAGTTATTTCTTTACTTTAATGAGCAATAGGAGGGGAATTTGAGTGGGGAAGCCCCTATTTTATAGATTAGGAGACTAAAGTTCAAAAAGATAAAATAGGATGCCCAATGTCACACAGTTAATAAGTGTCAATACTGAAAACTGGATCCAGGAATTTTGATTCCAAAGCCAGGACTTTTCCTTATCCTACATTGTAATGTAGGCACAAGGGGACAAAGGTAGAGAAACTAGGACCCCTGTAGCAGACCTATAACAGATGTAGATCAGTTATTAGGGTGTATTTATGTAGATTTTTATTTCAGAATTGTCTGGTTTTTTTTTTTTTAAGTTTTAAGAAGTGGATTTTATTACCATGGGATACCACAGGACTGTCAGGGCACATGGTCACCCAAATCAGACAGAGCTTTGGCACAGTGTGCCGGTTTTATAGAGGTTCCATAGCCAGGTTATGTAAGCTGAAATTACAGTGATGTAAGCTGAAACTCCAATGATTGGTCAGTGTACACTTGAAACTACAATTAGTGATTGGTCAGTATACATTTGAATTTCCCGCTGGCTGGCAGGAAACCCTAGGCACAGGAAACCCACCCACAGATCAATCAAGGGAAAGCAAGGGGTGGGGGTTCTGCTTGTTTACAGATTAAGCAAGGTGGAGTTCTCTGTTTTACAAATTAAAGAAGGAAAGGTTGGGCTGCCTGTTTTACAAATCAAGGAAAGGGTGAGTGGATTTGTGTCTGACATTCAGGGGCAAAGTGACAAATCAATGGGGGAAGGGCAGAGTGGAGCTGCGTCCAACATTCCCTAGTCTTGTAAGTATGTCAAGCCTTTGACATAGCTGGGTTCACATCTAGGGGTCACATCTATATTATCCAATTCTGTTCCTAAAGGATGGTGAGGGGCGGTCCCTGATAATTAACACTAATGGAATTAACTCTGGATTTGACAAATTGTAAAAAACAATTAATGAGATAGGGTCCTACAATTAGGGCTATGATCAGGAGGAGAGGCTAATACCAGAATTGTCTATTTTTTGCCGAGATTCATTCAATAAACATACCTTAAGTGCTTCCTGTTTCAGTGCATTGAGCTAGGTCAGGGAGGCCAAGTAGTAGATTTTGAGTGAGAAAGGTTGGAGTTTGAATCTTCCCCCAAACACCTTTGGAGTGATCCTGGACAGGTTCTTTAGTTTCTCTCAGCCTCAGTTTCCTCTTCTATAAAATAGGGATAATAGCACCTAAAAGTCTAGTTACAATCTAAGACATCAACATTGCTGACTATATTATACAATACTGAATGCTAAGTGTTTGATAGAAATGTAGTATGCAATGTGGAGGGCCAAATGTAAGGAAAGGTTTAGGAAGAGACTGGAGCATTTCTTGTCTTGTTTAATTTCAAGAGCAACCTACTCTTTCAAGTTCATCTCTTAACCAAAGTGATAGAGCCCACACTGGGAAAACCTCTCTCTTCCCTCAGCAAGTTTGTTAGTGCTGATGCTGACAGCAACAAATAAAGATGACCAAACTTTCTGGAGGTCATTGGCATTTGTTGAGCAAGCCTGGCTTGCACTATGGGAAGCCTCCAGAAATGCATAGTGTCACTGATCTGGAGAGCAAAGAGAGGCTGAGTCCATAGAAAGTCATTAGAACAGGAAGGGCCTTTAGAATATAGACCACAGAATACTAGAACTCACAGGGACTTTAGAATATGTGGAGGTAGGAATTTAAAACACAGAATACCAGGGCTGGACTGGCTTTTAGGATACAGAACATTAAATCTGAAATGGGCCTTAGAACAATGAATGTCAGAGTTGGGAGGGCCCTTAAAGATCATTTAATATGACATTTTCCTGTTACAGATAGGGAAACTAATCCAGGTTCAGAAAGAAAGTTCCTTGGGGTGGCTAGATGGCTCAGTGAATAGAGCACCTGCCCTGGGGTCAGGAGGACTTCAGTTCAAATCTGACCTCAGCCATGTGACCTTGGGCAAGTCACTTAACCCCAACTGCCCTCCAAAAAGCAAAAAAAAAAAAGAAGGAAAGAAAGAAAGTTCCTTGTATAAGGTGACTCAATGAGGCAGTGGCAATTAGAATTCCCAATTATACAATACTGTCCCTTCTGTTATTCTGGTATTTCTCCTCTGACTAAGTTATTCCACTGCCTGAGAGGCCAAGTGTTGCCTCTGTGGTTCAAGGAGTCTCTTCTCATCAGATCACTACTTAGTAGTTTATTCATCTGTCAAGTAAGCACAATAATACCTAATACCTGCCTTACCTGCCTCTCAGGGTTGTTTTAAGGATCTAGTAAGATCAAGGATAGGCAAGCTTTTAGATAAAATACAAAGTACTTTATAACAATAGTGCCTCTCATTTGTATGGCATTCTAAACTTACAAAGTGCTTTTGTGCGTTATCTCATTTTCCCTACATACACAACATGACCTGAGGAAGATGTTGAATTACCTATCCTCACTTTGCAGATAAAGCAGTGATGATGAAGTAACTTGCCCAAGGCCTGGTAGCTGGTAAAGTGACTTGGAACTCAGCCCTGGACTTGTGCCTTACAAAATGCTCCAGTGCCTTCCCTCCATTTATTATGTCCAATTAGTCTTCTATTTAGCTTGTTTGTACAGTTATTTTTCATGTTTCTGCCTCCTATTAGACTGTGAGCTCCTTGAGAGCTGAGACTGCCTTTTACACAAAAGAAGGGCGTCTTTTACACTCTCCACATAGTAGGTACTTAATAAATTGGTATTGATTGACCTTTGAAAGCCTTCTATTTATAATCTGGTTTTTCATGTGGGGTCATTAACCTATCATGGAATGTACAGCTGTGTTTGAAAAAACATTTAAAGCATGGTTATCAGCACATTTTAAATAACATATTGATTGCAAAAGTTAAAATTTAAGACCGTGCTTATCGTGAAACTCTGCTCCCCACTGTAGGACTGTAGAACAGGCTGATAGCCCTCATAAATACTTTTCTCTTTGGTAGCCATTATTGGTCTCTCCCTTCCTGATAGCCCGTTGCCCAGCTGAGTCCATGCTTCTATTTAATGTGACCTTTGGTTCTATAGTGTCATGCTTCGGGCGGGAGGCACCGTTCTCCCAGATAAACCGTAAGTTCGGTGAGGGCTTAGCCGGAGCAAGCGGGACCTTACATTGGGCGGGCAGAGTAGGGTCGTCAGGATGTGGTAATTTGGTGACGTTCCCTGACTGTTCCCCTTCTCCCCCCCACCCCGACAGCGCAAAGGGAAGGGGTTGGGGGAAAGACCCGGGGAAGATTCTCCATAGGCTTGCGGCTTTTCAGCCACTTTCCGGTTAGAAGACCCCACCTTCCTCCACTTCCACCCTCCCTCCCCGCCAAGTCCCCGGGCCCAAAGGATCGACGCTGAAAGGAACCTCCGAGGGTTAGGCTGGAAGGCTATCTAGCCCCCAGCCCCGAGTGCCGCAGTGGACGAAGAGCAGGAATGAACTTTGCAGACGGCCCCTAGACTGCGGGGTGGGGTGGGGGGCGCCCGAGCTCGGCCAGCGCCTTTGAGCGACACTCCCTGGATCCCCACAGTGGGGTGGAAGGGGTTAAGAGGAAGGGAAGGGAGGAGAAGGAGGGAGTAGAGGGCCGGAAGGGAGGGTGAGTAATCGCCAAGGGACGGCCCCTGCGTGCCGCAGTCGGGGGCTGGAGCCGGAGAAGAGGAGAAGGGGAATTTGGTGACAGTGCCTCCGGGGACCTGCCCCCGGCCCGCCCCGGCCCCGCCCTCGCCGCTGCGCTCGCTCCGGGGCGGCTCGGGCCCCCGCCCCGTTCATGTGGCCCGGCCCGCGGCGGCCGGCGGCGGGGGCACGGAGCGGCCAGGAGGCGGCGGCGGCTGTGGCGGCTGAGGCTGAGGCTGAGGCTGAGGCGGAGGGAGAGGAGGCGGCCCCGATGTGAAGAGCGGCGCGGTCCGTCCGCCCACACCTGCCGTCCGGCTCGGCCCCGGCCCCTGCCCCCCTCAGGCCGGCTGCACCATGCGGAGCCGGCGGGGGCTGCGGCTCCCGCGCCGCTCGCTGCTCGCCGCGCTCTTCTTCTTCTCGCTGTCCTCCACCTTCCTCTACTTCGTGTATGTGGCGCCCGGTATAGGTAAGGCCCAGAGGCGGCTCCGCGCGTCTCCTTGGTAACAGCACCCCCTCCCCCGCCGGCTGGCCCTACGGGGGAGACTCCAACGGGCCCCATCCACGGACCCCGCTCTCGAACCCCGCAGTCCGCGTGGGTCCAGACTCCATCCTTCCACCGGCTGCCTCGCTCGGCCACCCAGATCCAGTCTTCTTTCGAGCCCCAGTCCTTCCCCACTCATTTCTTCTAACCCCCTCTTCTCTGACCCTCCATCTCTTCCCTTCCTTTCTGACCCCCCTCTCCTTTTCTGATTCCTCCAAACTCTTCTCTCCCGGCTTCCCATCCCTTTCCTCCTTTCCTGACCCCGTCATCTTTCCCCTCTCCTCTCCTGACTCCCCATTTCCTTCCTCTCCTGATCCCACACGTCTTCCCTCTTTTCTTCTGAACCCCCATCCCTTCCTCTCTCACACTTGTCCTTCCTCACTTATTCTGCCCTTTCAGTCTCCCTAACAAAATCCTGCTTCATTCTTCCCTAGTCCTTCCCTCCTTACACTCCAGTCTTCTTAGCTCCCATCTTCTCTGATCACTCCTGTCCTTTTTCCTCACCTCCTAACTCTCCCTTTCTCACTCCCTTTTTTTTTTATTCTTCCTTTTCACTCTTATTCAACCCTCATTTTCTTTGCTCTGGTCCCTTTTCTCACCAGCATCCCTTTTTCTCCTCTTCTCTCTTTCAACGGTTACCTTGCCTAAGGCTGGCTCCTTTCCTGAACCCCTATCATTTACCTCCTCCTACCAACCCCCTCTATTTTCCTAACCTCATTCTCCCACCTCTGTTCCATCACTTCCTCCTTTCCAATCTATTTTGAGCCTCCTTACATTTCTTTTCCTCTCATGGCTTCCCTCTTACTCCTTTTTACTTCTGATCTCTTCTTTCTACCACACTATTACCTAGCTTCTGCCTGGTCCTCTCTCCTCCCCACATTTCTCTATCCTTTCGTATTTGACTATCCTGCATACACACAGACCGATGCCTGGATCTTGGCCAGACTCCAAAATCCTTTATTCCACTTTTGGAATACCCCAGGCACCTTGCCGTGGATTTTCTGCATGTCCTTTCGCTTCCATCCTGTGTCTACTGCCCTATATTTTTAGTGCTCTCAGTTCTCCTGCCCTCTTACAAGGGCACACATCTTTTTCCCACCCTCGTTTCCCCTTCCTGTCCAGAGAGGCCTTGGTTTGGCCAGTTTCCTCTTGGGGAGTCATACTTCTAGCCACATGGAAAGATGACTGGTTCTGGGCAATAATATCTGCCTATAATCTGTACTTCCCCTGCTGCTAACCCTTCACGATAACGTTAGGGGCCCTGCATCTGTATCTGCTGGGGTAGTGGAGGTGGGGCCTGGACATGTGAGATGAATTTGCCCTTAGTCTTGGAGAAAAGCCTAGGGTGAACCGAAGGTGAGAAGGGTATATTCATTTCGTCCTGCTGCTTTTTGGAAATTCTTCTAGGCCAAAAACTTTAACTGTGTTTAATTAGAGTTAGGTAGATCTGAAGAGACTTCTTTCAAGTCATGCCGCTTAAGCCAAATTCAAATTTACTAGAAAAGAATAAAAGCTTTTTGTTGAAAGCAAAGCTTGTCCTTGAGAAAAGACCCACACCCCTAAATAGACACTTTCTAGTATGGAGAAGTGGACTTGGAAACACTGAGAGATTAGTTTGGGAACTCTGAGGAAAGGTTAGATCTGATTTTCTTAACTACTTATTGTAGCTACTGTGGAAACTTTAAGATAATTTGATTTAGGGTAGGAGGAAAATAGTGTTTGGGGCAAAGGAGGGGGAACAGATCTGGTTGGGAATTAAAATGGGAAAACTCTTTAGCCACAAAGACATGTTTTTTTTTTAAACTATGGTATTTGGTGCTATCCTCTGTTGAATTATCAAACATTGAATTAGCTGAATAGAGAAATTTTCTGCAAAGGAAGAGGTTCTCCCCCACTCACTTTTGAATAAAATAAGTGTATTTCACCTTATGGTTAGTATTGATGTTATTTACTGTTACATATTTACTGGGAATTATTTAAGGGGTGTGTGTGTGTGTGTGTGTGTGTGTGTGTGTGTGTGTGTGTGTGTGTGTGTGTGTGTGTGAGAGAGAGAGTGTGAGAGAGAGAGAGAGAGTGAGTGTGTGTTTAGCTCTTGTGCTTTTAAAGAACCCTTTGACGGTGTTCTATGGAAATAAAGTAGATGACATTAATTTGTCTTAGCAGGGTCAAAAGTGCTTTTTTTTTTTTAATGGAAAAGTACCCAACCTTGTTTGTTTTGGAAGGGGGGGGAAGGAAAGGAAAAAGTGATAAGAATATTTGCTGAACAAAAATTGCTGAGTAATTAGTGATACTAGTTGAGACTAGACATCAGTATACTATTTGACTCTAGTCATTCTAACAATCATTTGAAATTTATTACAAAGGGAAATATGCAGCACTTTATTCCCTCAACTTTTGTGTACAATGTGACATGAATTTCAGGTTGTAGTATTTTGATCAGCCATATTTTAAAAAAAGGTTGATTGGAATCCCTATTTTGTGGAAACTAAATTCTTTGACAGAAATGTGACTTAAAATTTCTTTCTTTTTTTTTTTGCTTTTTGGAGGGCAATTGGGGTTAAGTAACTTGTCCAAGGCCACACGGCTAGGTTTTTATTTGTGTGTGCGTTAAGTGTCTGAGGTTAGATCCGAACTCAGGTCCTTCTGACTCCAGGGCCGAGGCTCTACTCACTGCGCCACCTAGCCGCCCCGACTTAAATTTCTTAACACCAAATTTTTGAGTTAACAGAATTAGAGTGATTCTTTTTTATAAAGCTGTGCATTTTAAAATTGTTTCTGAATTCCATATTACTTTTAACTGAAAAAAACAGATTCAAGTGTTGGATTTAAAAAAAAAATCTTGACCTTAAAAGACTAATGAGTTGTTTAGAATTTTAATTCTGTTCATAATACTGCAAGATGAAAAGGGAATACTGAAAAAGGTGTGCAAAAGCCTTTTGGTTTAAATCTAACTAAATTTAATTACTACATTGGGATTTCTCATCAGGGACTTAAGGCCTCAAATGTCCATTTTTAGCATTATTGAACTGCTCTCTATAATAAGGCAGATAACATTTTTTAAAAGGATAAGATAACCTAGAGAAAGGGAAAAGAGAATGGTAAACATTTTGGGGGTAAATGTCTTAGACTGCCCTTTAAAATGGATTTATGATATGTTAAATTTACAATTGACTTGAGTAATTGAGTTTTGTACTATGGAAGAAAGTGTCAGAATTATGGATTTATTTCTTTACTGGATTTTTGTTTTGCTGCTTCTTGTTTTTTCTTTCGTTGACACTTTTTTGGTTTTGTAGCCACTTCAAATATGTTTAAGGGATAAGAACTACTTATCTCTTCTGATGTGTGGTTCATATGTTCAGAATGGGCAAACAAACTTAAGAATCATGTCAATGATAAACTATTAGTGCTGATACCTTGGTGTATGAATCTAGTTGGGTGATAAGCAGGACACCATTAACAGGGGAAACTTCTAAGATCTATTGCCAACAATATTCTATGTGACTCTGGATCATATAGTTAGTAGAAATTTTTTCCTCCCAAACTTTTGTTGGGATAGAACCTATTAAACATGATCATGGAACACTAGGTTTCTGAATGTATCAGGCTTAAATACTGGCACAGCATATTCAGCCATTTTTACTCCTAAATCTAGTTGAATGTGATTTCATTAGTTAGGATGGTCTCTTTGTAGGCTAAGGCTATTTTTGGTTATTAAAAAAGAATTTATGTATAATAGTTTCAGACTGGTTAAAGTGACTCAGAAAGAAGAGTGGTTAGAATATAGAAGCTAAGTGAAGAATATGTATGTGCCTATTATATATAGAGTGAAACGGATTTCTATAGTTATACATTATTTCTGTATGGGTATTTGACTATTTTAAAGGATTGAACAATATTCTGTTTAGACAATCATGAGTGAGGGGTTTTTGGAGGGAGGGGAGTTTGGGGTTAAATTTTTTTTAACTGTACTAGGAGTCAAACATATTGATATTTGAATAGCGCTTTTGCCTCACATAGTATAATGATGTGACTCTTAGATGCCCCCCAGCCCCACCTAAGGAAGTATTGCATAATAAGTATAGTAAAGATACTTTTCACTTTTAAAATGAGACCTACACTTAACATGTACTTTGCTGGGGTAAAAATTGCTTACTTCTCTTTGGCTGTGCCTTTAAAAGGTTATAATTCTGAGGAAGAAAACTAAGTGACTTTTTCATAGCAATATGTGATCTAATAGAGCAAAAGTTTAATGCAGGTATTGGGCCATAATATTGTGTGGTGGTGTATGTTGAGCTTACAGAATTTGAAAACTGCTAAAAACAGAAAATCATATTTTAGAACCACTTGCAGTGCTGCAATTTGGTGAACAGTTTAGTTTAACAAACATTTGAGTGCTTACTATGTACAAGGCACATAGCATCCATCATATAGATATTATGATGAAAAAACAATTGAACTCCCTTTCCCCAGGACACTTAGAATATCGTAGAAGATATGATGTGTACAAGTAACTACTATATAAAGTCTGAGAGAGATATTTAAGAAAGCTCTGTGTGGTAATGAAGGACTAATGTGGATGTACTATTCAGCTAACAGGAATTCCACATATGGTCTGTTAGGAAACTGAAAATTCCTTGGGTTGAACTTGGCCTGTTTGGACAAAGGTGAAATCAGTGAACTTGGGAAGCATTATTCTGTAATTCAGTGGTACTGCCTGCAAGAGATTCAAAATATTGAGTAACAAAGTGCATTGGAAAAAGTCAGAGGAGAGTTAGTTGGGGCATGGATCCTATGGAATCAGTAATGCTGTTGAGGTTTAAACCCAGGGACGCCAAAAACTGTTGTGGTGGGGGCTCTACCCACCCAAAAGCTGTTGTAGTTGCATGATGTGTTGTGGTGGAATTGTCTCAAAGAATACAGTCAGACCACCTCTAATCCAAGTATAGGTATTTATTGAGATTGACACCTCTCATGAAGCAGGCTAAGTTCCAAGAGGAGCCAGCAGCTTTAGAGAAAGCAAGACGGATTTTTATAGGGTAAAGATGCAGTTATGTAACAGAAATTTACATAGAAGAGAGGAATATCATTAGTACTAAAAAGGCAAGAGGAGTTTGTTAAGGGATTAGGTTTGGTTAAACATTCTGCTCATTCTGCCCTTCAACTGCCTAGCTATTGTGGTCCTGTCTGGTCAAGACAGATAATTAGGTATTGTGGTCGTGTCTTAGCCTAGATGGATGATGTGATTATGACTGAATACAAGAATGAACCTGTTTCTGTGGGAATGGGTCTGGGGGCAGTGACCAGGTGGAGACAGTAGCTGGGTTCCCATCACATGGACACACCTGCCATTTCTGTGGGAACGAAGAGTACAGGGACACACCTGTTGTTCTAGTGAGCAGTGAGGCATATATGAAGAAGTTAGGACATGGGGGGGGGGGCTAGGTAGGTATAGAGGGCCTCCTGTTCAGTGGGGCCAGGACTATAATGAAGTTAGAATATTGGGGCTGGGGGCAGCTTTATTAGGATTCCATCAATAGCATGTGTCCCAGAAGTCTTAGTGGAGTTTTAAGTTATTAAGGTATAGTTCCAAAATGAGACCTATCTTGCATCCCCCCTCCCTTTCTCCCCCCTGATATGACTTACTCTTATGTCATCTGCTTGAAAGAAAGAGAAGTTGAATGGTTTTCCTCTAGAGAAAGGTTATCTTTTGAGAATATAGTGGTTTGGAAAGAAAGCAGTGTTCATTGGAATCATGGTTCCCCTGACTTGTTTTGACTGGATGATTTTGGGCGAGTCTTTTAACTTTGTGTTGTCTCCTAATTTGAGGCAGAAAGCTTCTAAAATAGCTGAACTTTATACCTTGGGTAAACTTTCCAGTAAATTATAGTCAGTCATTTAATGTATAGCTTATATTTTTAAACAATTCTATATAAGCTATAATATATACATTGATGACTATCTGTATACATCTAACTTAATCATATAACTATCTATGATAGCTAGCAAAACTCTAAGACTTCAGGAATAGGGGAAAAATTGGGGGGAGAAGGGAGAGGTGAAAAATTAATGTCTGAGAACCTCAGTAACTAGTTAGTAAACTTTTTTTAGGGAGAAGGGGAATAAAAGATAATTTGTATCAAAAATCTTGCCTCTGCCAACTTTGTTTCAAGTCATGCCAGTACAGAATCACTTTAGGTTTTAAAACCAAGTGGATGCTTTTTCTTTTACCAGAAGATACTTATTTTGTGAATAGCTATTTAAAAATACTGTGCTTGGGTTTGGGGTTGAAATTCCTTTCTTGAGAAATTGCTAGAGTTGGATGATCTGTGAAAGTAGGTTTCCAAATAGTATAAATTTCAGTTCTGGGACTCATGGATTGATTTACTCCAATTCTCATCTTAAAATTTAGAGGTGAGATTAAATAGCTAATCTCTGAAGTCTCTTCTAGCTCCAGATCTATGAATTTAGATTTTGTTCATAGGTATGTGAGTGATGAGGGAATTAGGAAGAAGGGTTCCTTCCTTTCTAGGATCTGTGCTAATTTCTGGGAAAGTCGACATTCCTTAGAGGTCTCAAAACAAATTGCTAAATTCCTGATTACTTGCTTATGAAAAGTTTTTATTTTTATACTAAGAAAAGTGGGTTGGACCCATCTTGCCACAAGGGATAAATAAACACTAGAACTGGAAATTCGTAAGGGAGGCAAATCTATGAGGGTAGGTCAAGGAACCACTTAAAAGGTTGATAACATTGGAGCAAAGTTAAACATGTTTTGAAGCCAACAGATGAAGAAGTATTTGCCTTAGGGAAGTTAATGACACTTACAGTTACCCCCTCATGATGTGGACAAGACTTGCTTGCAAATTACCACAAATCCTATGTAGACTATATGGTGCAATGGACAGTTATCCATTGCTAACTGACAAATGTTTTCATACATGCAGGTTTGTCTTGACTTATGCAATAGGTCCCTGGAAAGTTGTAGGCAAATCTTTTTTATAAATTTATAAATATTTTTATAAATTAAGATTTAGAAATCTTTTTTATAAATGAAAGTAGGTTAGTTTTTTTGGTGAAGGAATTCTAGGGTAGGTCTCTGCGCCTTGCCTTGCTAATTGCTGCCAGGGATATAACAAGTACCAGTTTTTAAATGAGCTGGAAGAGAATGTGAATTTGTTACTTCAACTTCTTTTCTTTACTTAAGAATAAGAAAACTTAAAAGCCTTAAGGACTTAAGTAACTTGCCCAGGATTGAGAAGTATAGACACTTACAGTCAAGTTGGGGAAACAAGATTTTACCTCAGGAAAATTAATGATGCAAACTTAAGTATTAAATTGTGTCATAGACTATAAGGACCATGGGATTTGAGAGAAGGGGGAAAAAAAAGATGACACCTAGAGGAAGCTTCTTAAAAGAGGGTGAGAACTGGGTCTTGAGAGATACAAAACATGGGTGACTTGTCTCCAAATGATTTTTTGGTAAATTTAGATTTTTCATATATTAAGTTTGCTTAACTTGGCTGGCATGCCTGTGACATGATCATCATCATCAGTGTGTTCAAACTGTGTCTGGACATACTTTTTTGGACTTCATAGTTAATAGTCTTTCTTTGAGATGAATTGGTAAAATTACACCTAGGTATAATTTTTCCTGTTTAAGATCTTTGGGGTGGGAAGTCAAAGCTCTGCTCTGAAGTGTATCTTTTTGACCATGTGAGCTAGAAATTGAAAAGAAATCTGTTTTAGCTACTGCCAAGAAAGAACACCTTAAGTCTTTGGAATGTCCACCCTGGGTGGATCCCTTTAGTTTTGCCAAAGCAACTCTTTCACTTTAGTTATTCCTTTTTGCTCAGCCTCAAAGAGATTGTGCCTTAGCTCATGTCCTGCCTTCAGTCTTTCAGGTAAAGCTGCGTGTTAAAATCAAATTAATTTTACCTTTTGACCTGAATACTACCTTTGCTTTTATTCCAAAAAGCTTGAGGAGCTAGAAAGAACTTTTATTTATAGTCTCACCCCCTGCTGATCCTGTGAATTCATTGTTTGCCCAAGCCTGGGAATCACATTGAATAATTTAGAGTGCTGCCTCCTCTCAATTTCCCTTTCTATTCCTTTGTTAGCTTGGGTAAGCAGTTATTAGAGACAGGGTGGTACTGCCATCTTCTCACCTGGTTACTAGAATTAACAGGTAATTTCTAGAGACGAAAGACTGTCTCTCTGCTCATTGTTTGGGAGGAGGTCCCTGAAACATTTATCAGTTATGAAGAAAACTACCATCATACTATTTATTAATGGCCCAATTGTCATCTTCAGCCTTACCTAGCAGTACTTATGAGCATGAGATAAAAAATAAAGATAATAATAAATATTCTAATGCTTTCCCTCTTTTGATCATTTCTTATTTATTCTATATATAGCTTGTTTATACAGAGTTGTTTATAAGACTGTATTTTACCTTTCTTTGTATCTCTGGCACTTAGCACAGTACTTGATACATAGTTGCTGGGTTTTTTTTGTCCTTTGATTTTTGAAGAGGACCAGTGACATCAAAGGGTGATGTCTTGATGCCTGAGTGAATTAGATTTAAGTGAGGCAGAATTGCACAGAGTCATCAGCCTCACTCTCTCTTCCAGAGTCATTGAAGTACAGTGGGAAGGCAAAAGTCAGGATAACTGGGCAGTAGATGACCTTGGCATTTCTGATGTCTGACCAAATTCTAAGCATTACACAGTGTCCGATTCAGCCTCCTTCATGGCAGTTGGTACAAAGTGTTCTTATCCACCTGTTCCATGGGGGGGGGGGGGGTAGGGGAAGGATAGGGAAGTCTTCACATGCTTGATATAGACATCCCCCAACTCACTGACAGGTTTGGAGCCTCTTGGTTCCCCTAAGCCTGGTTTAGCCTGTCTGCTGACAGTTTTTCTGGGGTGTGGCTGATTCACGTGCTACAGCTTCTTGGAGCCACAGGTGAGAATTGAGTTCTGGGTAGACACTGAAGTTGGATGAGCAACCCTGAAAAGGGCTCAGCAAGCCCTTACACTAGAGGTGGTGGTCCTCCTTGAATACCCCAAACATGCTGGCACATAGTAAGTGTGTGATAAAAGATTATTGACTGACTAATAATATAGTTTGTAAAGTGGTTTCCTCACAGTAACTCTGTGATATGAGTAGGACAAATGTTAATCCTCATTTGACAAATGAGGAAGTTATGGTCCCTCCAGATGAAGTGTTACCGAACTAAACAAGTATGCAGTACCATCCTACCTTACCTCCCTCACTTTCATAAGCACTTTCCCTTTCTCCACTCAGCCTCAAGGGCAAGCAAGCAAAAATGGCAAGATAAGAACTTCTCCTTATTAGTCAGCAAGTAGTAGTAGAAGAGAAGGCTTGGTTAAATTTTCAAGTTCTCATTTTCTTTTCCTTTGGCTGTGGTTGGGAAATGGGTTTTCCTGGTCATGTTCCAGAATTAAAGACCTTTATTTAAAATAGACCAAGAGTGACGACATGTAAAGACTACAAAATGGCACACATTTTAGAACTGGTAGTTTGAGTTGGGGGGGGGGGTTTGCTATCCCTCCCCCCGATTTAAAAAATTTTTTCATTTAACAAAAACTAAAAACAAAGGTACAATCATTTTTGCAAATTCTTTGTACCACACTTCAGTTAAATTCATTGGACATTTAACAAGCATTAGTTAGATGCTTGTATGCTCAGTGCTTTTTGTAGTACCTCACAGTTTTATTGTGAGGAATCATAGGATCATAAATTTATAGCTGGAAGGAACCTTAGAAAGCATGGAGTCCAAACCCCCTCATTTTACAGAGGAAAAAACTGAAACCCAGAGAGGTGAAGTTAAATTACTAGCTCTGGGTCACAGAGCTAGGAAGTATTAGAGATGGGATTTCTGTCTGCACGAGACCAGTGCTCCATAAGCAATATAGAAACTGCAAAACAGCATGTAAATGTGAGTTACTTTTATTAAGTAACTCATGCTCCTTTTAGTGCAATATATAAAAAACTTAGGCAAGGTTGCTACAACAGGAACCTCTTCTTACCTGTAGTGGAAAGAGTTGTAAACTTAAGAGCCTAAGTCAGAAGTTCACATCTTAGTTTTGATGCTGAGTGAACCTAGCTAAACAATTCATGGAACAGTTAGTACCTCAGTTTCCTTATCTGTAAAATGGAGATCTTAATAATTGAGCTACCTACCTCAGACAGTTATTGTGAGGATAGTACTTTGGTAACTTTTAGAACTATATAAATGTCAGTTGTTATTTCCTAGAGCAGAGATTCTTAACCATGGACTCATGAACTTGGGTGAGGGAAAACATTGCATTTTTATTTTCACTAGCCTCTAACTGAAATTTAGCATTTCTTTTGATTATGAATGTAGGTAACAAAAATGATTCTAAGAAGACCACTGCAAAAAAAAAAAAAAAAAGAGGCCATAGCATAGGCTTTACCAGATTTCCGAAGGGATCCATGATAAAAAGAAAAATCTATTTTATACTATCCTGTAATGAAGAAGCAGATAGGAATATAAATTTTAAAGTTTTAAAACTTTTCAGATCCATCTAATTCTAGTTTCCTAGTAATGACAAGTGCTTCTGATAATAATAAAATGTCACTTATTTTTTAAAATGAATTTAATTAATATCTTTTGTTTTTACATTGCAGTCATTTCTGGAAATGCACACTTCCTCAGTCCCTAGTGTTTAAATTGAACCCTCCCTTGTAATAAAGAAAGACAGTCAAAAGAAAACATCTCAGCAGTGACCTGACAGGCTAGATGGCATTCTGCCAGAGTAGTCCCTGGTTTCTCTTAGAGGAGAAAGGTAGGTTTCTTTATCTAATTCTTGGAGTTAGTGATTTTTCAGTTGCCCAAATTTCCTTTGGGTTGCTTTCTGTTAGTGATCTTTTCATTTACATTGTTATGTTCCTTAGGTGAATTCTTTTGGTTCAGGTTATTTCACTTCACATCAGTTCATACAGATCTTCCCATGTTTCCCCAAATTCCTACTATTTATTTCTTACTACTCAATAATATTCTAGCAGATTTGCGCACTAGTTTTTTTCATTCATTCTTTAGTTGATAGTGTGTGGGATGACTCAGTAGTCACCCATTTTTTTTTTTTTTTTGCCACTACAAAAAAGTGTTGCTGTGATGTATTTGATATATATGACCTTTACTTCTGTCTTCATCTACCTTGCGGTAAGGATGGGCTTGCTGAATCAATGGGTGGCAATTTAGTTTTTTTTCTTTCATAATGCAGTCCACCCACTGTGTATAGTGCCTCCTTTCTCCCCATAATACCCTTCAACATTGACAGTTCTCAGTTTTTGTCATTTTTATTAAGTTGTAACTATTAATGATTTGGAACATATTTTCATATGGTCATTTCTAGTTTGTAATTATTTTGAAATCCTTTTTTTTTTCATATCCTTTGACCACATCTACTGGGGAAAAACTTTTAGTTGTATTTGTTTTTATTCTTCTATATAGCAATCAATAAGCATGCATCACACTGTTGTGTTATGTTGTCTTCTGTGTGCTGTTTTATGTTGGGAATTCAAAGAGAAAAATGAAACAGGCTCTTCTACTACAGACTTTACATTCTGTCAAGGGAAGCACTGGGTACATAAATGAGTATAGAATATATGCACAATAATTTTGGAAAGGCCTAGCAGCTGGGGTCATCAGGAAAGGCCTTTTATAAGCACTAGCACGTGAAATGAGCTTTGATAGAAGCTAGAGATTCTCAGGTAGAGGGGGAGTTGAACCTTTTCTAAGTGTGTTTTGAGCATGGGGAGCAGACAATGCAAAGCCCTTTGTGGGAGGTAAGTAGGCCAACTTACTTGGATCATGTGAGGGGGAGTTATGTGTAACTAAGTCAGGAAAGGGTAATCTGGAGCTACATTGTCTTAGATTTATCTTGCATATCAGTCTTTTATTAGTGATCTCTGTTAAAATTTGATTCTGTTTGCTAAAGTCTTAGTTACAAACTCTTAGTTTGGCATCCTGATGCCTCAGCAAGGTCTTTCTCTCTAAACATGTAACTCTGTGTATACAGGTTAGCTAATACTACCTTAAAAAAAAAAAAGACAATTGTTGTATTTTCCACATAAATTATTGGTGATTTCTTTTTGAGGCAGTGTGCCTTAGTTGGAACAAGGGATTACTTTTAGCTTTTGTTGCTTTTCTTCTGAAATGCTTGAATAAATTTAATTGCTGATTTATATTTCTTTACCTCTTTAATGGTAATTGTATTTGCTATTTAAAAATAGCTTTTTTTATAGTTATAGACCCAGTGAATACTATGAATGTTTTAAAGGAATGGTTCCAGTGTCATGAATTGAAAGGTATTACTGAAACCCATGGCTTTTCTACACATCGGTTGATGACATTCATTTTGTTCAGCATGACTGATAGAATAGCAACCAAAGTTTTAATGTCTCCTCCTTACAAACGTGCATCTTTGGACTTTCACTTCTGCATGAAAGCCTTATTGCTAGTGTGGATGAAAATGCTTTGCAGTTGATTATAACATACAAGAGTAATTTGGGAAAGGTTATTTTAGCTAAGTTGGAGGCTGCCTGGCATAGTGGATTTGGAGTCAGAAGACTGGGGTTTGAGCTGCTTTCTACCTTCTAGTAGCTTCATGTCAATAATAGGCAAGACACTTAATCTCCTGGAGCCTGATTTGTCTTACGTCAAATGAAGATAATCTTGGCACTATTATTACTAACAGTAGACAGTACCTCCTCAGGCTATGGAGGTGGCCCTGGATTTTGGAATTAGTAGTGGGTAGGTGAAAGCTCTGGCATGTCTTGATAGGTTGCAAAGGTTTTTAGCATATAATTTATCAGAGGAATCAAGAGTAACTAAGTGTGGAAGATTCATCAGTAAGCAGAAGGTTTGACTCCACATGAGTGGAGCTTAGGAAGACTATTTGTAAGGGGGTAGAGGAGGCTTTGATTTTCATGGGTAGAGGTCAATATTCGTTAAACAAGGATCCTGTGAAGTATTGAAAAACTTCCTTTATGAAAAGAAAGGAAACCTAATGAGGCCAAATATGGGGAAGACTAAAGTTTTAACTGAGATTTGTCAATCCAAAAGCTCAATTAACTAATACTTCTAAGTTTTATCATACCCTGAATGATCTGAAGCATGATCCTGAATTTTAGTATTAAATATTTTCTATACTCATTACTTGAAAAGATGGTAATCCATGTAGGACATGGTAATTCTCTGTTAACTTAGAATATTTAACAGAACTATCCATTACCTTCCCTTACCTCTCCACAGTTCCCCTATGACTAAGACAGACTCATTTTCAGATGATAAGATAAGTAAAGGCAGGCTGTGGGCCCAGCCTTGGGAGACCTGGAGGATCAAGGAGGGTGCTGGTTTTTGAATGTGAGAATTTTTTAGTTGATAATGTCTTCAGGAAATGAAAAGAGAGCTAAAGAATGAGGAAATGTAAATGATAGAGCATGTAAAACCTGTTAAGCTTTTACAGACATGGTGATTTATAGCTCTTTGCCTCTTTTTGGGAGGGGAGGACTGTATTGCCTTGACTGCAAATTTACTTAATCTGATTTATCTGTATGAGTAGATGACACTGAATTTTTTTTTTAATTGTACAGTCATCTTTGGTTACATGGGATAGAGGGAACTGTGATCTTTAGACAAAAGGTATTCACAAGGTTTTATATCATCTCTTGTAAAGAAAAAAGAAACCTATTGTTTACTGGATTTTACTTTTCTTTTGGTGGGAAATAGAAACTGTTTCTAACTTAGTTTAGGGAAACTAAAGTCATTTTAAACAACTTTGATATGGACTGGGAAAACTTAGAAGTCTGGATACCTTCATTGGTTTTATCTCTAATCATGACTGATGTTAGTGGTTGTGGTTAGTTATAAAAACCTGAGGCTAAAGATAATCACTTAAAAAACCCCCACCTACTATGTGCAGTCACTTGGTAATCCTAGGGCCTATCTTTAGATAAAATTCAATCTCTGGCCTCCTCTTTCTTTTGCAGCTAAGGCTTTAATTAGTAAAGTTAGTCACAGACAAACTGTAATATAAGATTACATGTGAGAGGTTTGGAACAAAGAGCAGTGTGAGTTGGGGGGTGGGGGGAGAGCCATTCATTACCAGCTGGGAATCAGGCAACTCCTTCATGTCAAATTGATGTTGGCATTTGTTAGGCTTTAAAGGATGGACTTGAACAGATGAAGAGATATAATGAGGAGAACATTTCAGGCATAGGAATAGTGTGAGCAAAGGCAGAAAATTGGGAAAACCTAGGGCGTGAAGAGGGTAATGAGAGAAGGTAAGTTAGAGATTCTCCTCTTGAAATTTCTCATGGAAGAGGATAATCTTTCCACTTACTACATGTGTGACCCTGAGCAAATAACTCATCTTCTCCTAGCTTTAGTTTCTTTATTATTATTATTTATTATTATTATTATTATTATTAATTTAAAATTTTTTTGGAGGGGGGAAGGCAGGGCAGTGGGGTTAAGTGACTTGCTCAAGGTCACATGGCTAGTGTTAAGTGCCTGAAGCTGATTTGAACTCAGGTCCTTCTGACTCCAGTGCCAGTGCTCTATTCACTGCACCACCTAGCTGCCCCTAGACACTTGTTAAATAAGTACACAAGAAGGTGATATCTAAGAAAGAAAGGTGGGATGGGTGTGTGTAGGGCCAATGCAATATTTATAGCACCCACAATCGCAATAAAGCCTGTAACTATAAGTATTGAATGATGATGGTTGCTGTAAAATATACCAGATTCTCCAGGTAGAGAACAGAACTGAAACATTTATTTAGACAACCAGAAAACCCAATCCTAAAACCAGTAAGTCAATTCCATCATAGTACCAAAGATATTCAGAAGCCATAATGACGCTGAGAGCCATAGCATCTTTCAGCCTTCCCACAAACCAATACAAATCAATATTTACTCAAGCTTATCTGACTCTGCCTGAGTGTTCTCTTCCCCCCTCCCCCCCACCTGTCTGGCTAGCTCTGAACACCAGCTTCCTGTGGGCTCTCTTTCCCATCAGCAAAACTCCTCCCACCACAGGTTCCATATGACTGCATTTAGCCTATTACGGGGCAGAGTTTATCTTTTCTGCAGGGAAGCTTCCTATGGGCCCTGCTCTACCCTGCAGCAAATTCCTTCCATTATAGGCTCCATGTGATTACATTCAGCCTATTGGGGGAAGAGTTTACTTTCAAAGCAGGGGAAGTCATCAGACTCCCCCCCACCCCAGGTCTATTAAGGGACAGGGAAGATCTTCAAATTCCAATTCCCATTACAGGGTGGGAGTGGGTAGACTTGACTTTTTTCTGTTTGAGGCTACCTTATATAGGGTAGAGAACGCCTTTACATTTTGGGATCTTTTAGCTTTGGTGAGCACTACTTCTGTAAGATGGGGGAAAGGATGACTATAGTTATCTCTTGGTCATATAAGGAGGAGGTTTATAGATTTCAAGGTCATATGCCCTACCCATTTACACCTTTCAGTGGAGGGCTTGCAGTTGAGTCTGTTCCTTAAATACTTCATTTCAATTTAGCAAATCAGTACTAAGCTCCTCACCTGTGCTAGGCACTAGAATTACAAAGATGAAAAATGACAGATTTCTTTCAAATTGCTTATGATCTACCAGTGGTGATGATGTTCAACACCAAGTGTGATACAAAGTATATTGTAATAAGTACAAAGATAAATGTGATAAGTGCTGTGCTATTTTATTTAGCTGGTGGAGTTCAGGGCATAAGTGTCACTTCACCTGGTCTGAGGGTGGAGAAGGATCTTAAGGAGTGTTCCTGGCTTAAGTCTCCTACTGGAACAGAGGAATAGGAGAGGTCAGCACCTGGATCAGAGAACAACTAAATAGTAGTTGAAGGTCCTGAAACGTGATAGCCAGTTCCCAGCTTATTTACATGTTTTAAAGTTCCATCATGCAAATCATTATTTGGATCCATAGGATTGGTACCTGCAAAGAAGGATATAAAGCCAGTCCTGAAAAGTTAGGTTTATATACAAATGCTGGTTTAAATTTAAGGATGACTTATAATACTCCCAGGTCTCTGATGCCCATATGAATGATTCCTTTGACACTGGACTAAGGAGTAGGTACTAAGTGTTTTGTGGGTGAAAAGTGTAGGTGCATGAAGCACAAGTTTGTGGCATATTTCTCTGGGTGAATACTAAGAGACTTTTCTTCTACCCATCTCATGGTGACAGGTATAATGTTTAGTACCAAATGCAACTTCTTTAGAGTGAAAAGCTTGATGCAAACAAGAGAATCCTACTATTTGAGGGAGAATAGGAGGCATGGTATTTTTTTTTTCATATTTTAGGAAACTTTATTTTAGACTTCATCAGAGAGATCTCTAGGTTAGTAGAACAATCTTTGGCATTGTCATTTCGAATTTTTAATAGGATTGTGAGCCTTTTAGCGTGTCTGGTGACTTCTGTCTAGGCCATTAAAAAGGAAATTTTTCTTGGCCATTGATATCTTCCAGATAGAGATGAGGAAAGGGAGCTTCATGAACCTCAAAATCCACCTGGGTGTAATGTGGGAGGTACATATATACCTTATAAATAAAGAGCTAAATTTCTTGTTTTAGGTCTTCGGTAAAAGGATGGGGCAACTTTAAAAATGTTTAATCCTTTTAATTATTTTTCTTTTCCCACCAAAGATCAGCTTTGCTGTCAAAACTTTTATCAGAAAGAGAGGAACCCTGGCTGCTTCTGTGGCATTATCCATCAATTTCGTGGTCTGGGAGGGGCTTACAAGATTTTCCTTTATTTTGCAGATTTTTGCATGTCAGAGTAGGAGGAAGTGGTATGGTTTTGGTATGGGTTTGCTTTCTTATTTCACTCTTTGGTGGCTGACTTGAAATTCCTGGATTTTTTGTCTTGGTGATATTACAGTATTTAGAGGTACATTGATTTGGGTGTGTGTACTTAAAATTGGGTCTGTCATCTCTTACAAAGATGAGAGTACAGATGTTTTGATCCCCAGAATCAAAAATTCCATTTTCATTATTTCTATCTCTAATTTCCTGCAAGACTTAACCTGCCAAAATTTTGGCTTCTCAGCCTATTGTTTGTGACATTAGTTTGTTAGTTGGGTGTTATACCTATTGTCTGTAGACTTCCTTCATCATCTTTTCATATGACATCATCTTTAATACACCCCTCCATATATAATTCCAATTTGACCATTGACTTTTTCCCCCTTTGTATTGCATTTAGATTCCAGATACATTTGGTATCAACAGCAAACTTCAATCATAAAACATTTTTTAAAATTAAATTTACTTAATTTTAGTTTTTAACATTTACTTCTATAAGTTTTAAATCCCCCCCCAAGAAAGCCTGCAATCTGATATAGGCTCTACATATACCTTCCTATTAAACATACTTTCACATTAATCATGTTGTATAGAAGAATTATAATGAATGGGAGAAACCACAAGAAAGAAAAAACAAAAGAAAATGAAAAAAAGAAAGTAGTCTTCTTCACTCTGTATTCAGACTCCATAGTTCTTTCTCTGGATGTGGATGGAATTTTCCATCATGAGTCCTTCGTCAAACATTTATTAAGTAACTTTCTGTGGGGATTGAGGAATGGCATCTTCTTGAAGGAGAACTGAATTTGGGGAGACCCAAGGTTTCTAAGAAGGAGGGGTGAAGAGGAGGAACATTTCAGGTGTGAAGGGCCAGCATGTGCTAAGGTGTGGAGGCTAGAAATGGAACATTGTCTGTGCAACAGGGCAAGTAGACCCATTTGGTTGTAAGAGAGTTTGTGAGAGGAAGTAATGTGTAATCAACCTAGAAATATAATCTGGAGCCAGATTGCAAAGGGCCAAATAGAAGATTATTTTCTTAAAGGCAACGAAGAGCCACTGAAGAGGTTGAGGTAGTAACATGGTCAGATATCAAATCTGTACTTTAGGAATACCACTTTGACTACTTTGTGGAGGGTGGATTGGAGGAGGGTGAGACTCAGTTGGGAGACTATTGCAGTAGACCAGGGAAATAAGTGATGATCAGATGAAGGTCTGAAGGTGGTTGTGGTATAAACAGAAAAGGGAATAGACAGGAGAAATATTGGTGAAATTAACAAGACTTGGTAAGTGGATATGGAGGGGTGAGTGAGAGTGAAGGTTTGAGGAAGATGAATAAGTTTGGAACCTAGATGATTGGAAGAATGGTGACATCCTTCACAAAAATAGGGAAGTTAGGAGTAGGGAATATCCTCGAGAGTAAGGTAATGACTTAGTTCTGTTTTGGAAGGTGAGTATAAGAAACACCTTTGTATTCTCAGCTCCTTCTATCAAGCCTGATCCTGAACAGAGCCCTGGAGTACACTCACACATAGAAAGGGGTGGGGTATAGTTACAAAGAGTTTGGGGGAATGAGCTCTGGATAATAGATTGCCACATTTTACATTGCCTTTTCACATTCAGTAGTTCTGTTGTGATAGATATATCTATCTGAATTAGTACAAGTACCGGGCTAGCCATTGTTAGCTGTCAAGCAGCACCAAGTTAGACCAAGTTAGTTACACCAAACCTAGCTGTAATCTTCAGCTAACTTGAGATTATATGACCAGTTCTTGGGTAATTGAGAATTGGTTGTGGATCAGTTTACATCTATGCAAGCTTCCTGCTGATCTCTTGGATAATTTTCTTACTCAGGGAAACCTCTTACTAGAAAATAGTCAGGGTTGAAAAGGAAAGGTAGAAATACTTTATTCACAGTTTTTATGAAAAAGTTGAAATAAAAGAGAAAAGCATTTTTTAAAAACAAAATTTCTAAAGAATTTAAGTTATCTTTGTCACCTCTACTCTTAAGTAAAGTCCTGAGCTTTTAGAACAGGAACAGGGGATTCCTCTGGGGACTTCTACTCTGGACTTTCATTGCTTTCTTAGCAGCAGGGCCAGCACTGCTGAATCAGAGGCTCAGGTGCTTATGGCTTCAGTATGCTCAAATCTCTAGACACTCTAGAGTGGGTTGTTGGAGTTAGAGTGAAGTACCTTGCTTGCCTGTGACCCTGAACTTTTTATCAAAATCTGTGACTTAGTTTTTCAGTTGTTTTCATTAGCTGAAGCTCAGACAACTCCAAATCTAGTTCATTTAGTCAAGGATCCCATCGACTACATCTTCAGTAAGTAGACATTCGGCTATTGTTTGAAGACTTAAAGAGACAGACTGCTCACTATCTCCCAAGATAGCATAATCTACTTCTGTATGGCTCTTATTATTAAGAAGTTTTGCCTTATATCAAACCAAAATCTTCCAGTTATTGGTCTTCTGCCTTTTGGGAGCAAACAGAACAAAGCTATTTCCTTTTCCATGTAAACTTTAAAAACTTGCAGATGATGATGGTATCTCCTGCAAGGTCTCCCTTCTACAGTAGGCTCAACATCTCCAGTTCCTTCAGTGTATCCTCCTTTGGCATAATTTTTAAAAAATTAATTTTACTTTTTTCAATGAACAAAATATATTTTCTCTTCACTCCTTTGTTATGGGAGGAGGGAGGAGAAGAAAAACAAAACCCTTGTAATGGATGCAGTCAGGCAAAACAAATTCCTGCATTAGTCATAAAAAAATCTTTTCTCAATCTGCATCCTGAATCCATCATTTTTTTTTGTTGTTGTTGTTTGGATGTCTGCAGTATGCTTTATCATTGTTCAGTGTGGAATTGTGGTTAGTTGTTGCATTGATAAGAGTTAAGTCTTTCAAAGTTGTCTTTACAGTGTTGTTATATAAGCAATCACAGTTTAGTCATAATCATAAAATGTGCTGACTAGATAAAATATAGTTCTCCCTTTCCTCCAAAGAGGAATACTACTTTTGTACTGTTTTGCTGTATATCCTTTCATAGAAGGCTCAGAATTTTCCAACCTAGTCTGCCATTTTCCTAATAGCCACACCCAGGTACCCTCTGCTCTATCCTCTTCAGCTTTCTCTTGTGTATTGTCTTCCCCAATTAGATTCTTTTTTTTTTTTTTAAAGCAATTGGTATTAAGTAACTTGCTCAAGGTTACAGGGCTAGTTATTTATGTGTGGGTGCTAATTTCTGAGTCTGGAACTTATCCTGGGTCCTCCCGACTTGGGGGCCAGTGCTCTTACTCACTGCACCACCTAGCCCCCCCCCCCCCATTATATTCTAAGTTTCTTTGAGAGTAGACACTGCCTTTTTCTTATTGTATCCTTGGTATTTCGCACCATCCTTGGCATAAAGTAACCTTACTAAATGTTTATTGACTGTTTTGAATATTTATACTTTCCTTGTAATTATTCTTATTCAACTTCATCTTTCAAGGGTCAGCATAATCTGTTGTTATTTGGGCACCCCTTGCTATCAGCTAATTGGCCTCAGTTTGAATCCCCAGTTCACCTCAATGATTTTTTAAAATTATATTTTTTTAATGAATAATACCCTCTTTTCTATCCTTCCCTAGTTTAAAAAAAAAAAAGAAAAACCATGCCATTGTAACAAAATAGGAATAATCAAGTAAAAAGAATTGAATTGTTCTCTGAAAAAACCTGCATCTTGAGTTCATCACCTGTCAGAAGGTGGGGTAGCATTCTTCACCGTGGATCTTCTGGATGTGTGGCAGAGTTCCCAAGTTTTAAAAATTTTTTTTGTCTTTACAGCGTTGTTATATTTAAAATTGTTCTCGTTCTGCTCTCTTCTCTATGTATCAGTTCATTTA
Source organism: Gymnobelideus leadbeateri (assembly GCA_011680675.1). Taxonomy (NCBI): domain Eukaryota; kingdom Metazoa; phylum Chordata; class Mammalia; order Diprotodontia; family Petauridae; genus Gymnobelideus; species Gymnobelideus leadbeateri. The sequence goes on along the minus strand of WOXC01008450.1, from coordinate 149,911 downwards.
AGACTTTCCGGGTTTCTCTGAAGCCATTCCTTTTCTAATTTTTTTTTAATAGCACAGTAGTATTCTATTGCATTCATATACCATATTTTGTTCAGTCATCCCCCAATTATGGACAATTTCTTAGTTTCCAGGTTTGGGTGGGTTTTTTTTTTTTTTTTTGCCATTTTTTGGGGGAGGGCAGTTAGGGTTAAGTGACTTGCTCAAGTTCTCACGGCTAGTTTTTGTTTTAAATGTCTGAGTCTGAATTTGAGCTCACGTCCTCCTGACTCCAGGTCTGGTACCATCTACCCTCCTGGGTGGTATTTGTTATTATTATTTTTTTTTTTTGACCAAGGTTATACAACCTTGAACTGCTATCTATATTTTTGTACATATGAGTTGTTTCTTATGACTTAGAACTATTTCTCTAATCCTGGTCAGCCTTCTGGATTTCAAACCCTAGATTTGTTGTTTACTTAGCCATATTGTGGCATTATTCAGGTTTGCAGATTTCTTGCCCTGCATACCTCCCAGAATTGCAATAAGAATCAAATGAAAATGTTTTGTATGTGAAAGCTTTGTAAGAGAGAAAAAACAACAAAATAAATTTAAGCTATTATAAAAACAAAACAGAGGTTGGATTGGGTTGGTCTGGCTGTATCTTTCATAGCTATTACTAATGTCATTTCCTTTGTTTTTTCAAACATAGAAATATGACACACCTTGTCTTACCCTTACATTGCCTTACATTTAGATTTTAAAAAAAAAATACACTTCCTTGCTCATCAGAGTGCCCTACCAGGAACCAGTAGTGAGACCTCAACATGTCCCTTTATTTCTAATTTACTAGACAGTGTTAGAGTAAGAAAAACAGGATTCAGATCTGCCCTTCACTAGTTGTATGACTGGCAAGTCATTTCTGCCCTCTGGACCTCTTTTTTCCCCTCTTTATAAAATGAAGGGTTGAACTAGATTGTTGGTCTCTGATTTTGAAATATGATTTGGATTAGGGAGTTAGTTATGGTTTTTTTTTTATCCCATTTTTGTTTTGAGAAATCCATAAGAAAAGTGGTTTCACTGAAGGCTTGTTTTCTGTGTTTCTGGCTCATATGCAGATTATTTCTTGATCCTTTCCTGTTTTCTGAGCAGTTCCCCAAAACTTGGCCCCTGGCTGTGTTTGAAGAGCTGTGACTAAGGAAAGGAACTCTCAAGTTTTGGTCTTGGCTTAGATCATTTAAAAAGTTTTCTCAGTCTTCATTAGAGGCTTTGTTTTAAACTTTTTGAGATTTGTATGGATGGTTGATTTATTGGATGGATGATTGTTTATTCTTACCTATTTTTTGAGCCCCTTCATTTTATCCTAGAGGATGCTGCCAGATTACTACTCTCCCTCATGGATAGATCTGGTTGTCATTCTGCCATTCAAAGCCCACTTAATAGTTCTCTGTTTTGTGTATAGTTAAAAAATTTTCATGTGTGATTCAAGGCCTTCTATAATCTGATGACATGGTACCTTTCCAATCCATTGTCATATCTAACCAAATTTCTCATCTTTTTTTTTTTTTTTTTTGCATTCCCACTCTAATGTCCTACCCTAGCTTAGATTGGAACACTAATGCTTCATTAGTGGAGTTGGTGGGTACTGATTCAGTAATTCTGGAGAGAAATTTTGGAATTATGCCCAAAGGGCTATAAAATGATGCATACCCTTTGATCCAGTAGTACCACTACTAGGCCTGTATCCCAAAGAGATCATAAAAAAGGGGGAGAAAAATCACAGGTACAAAAATGTTTATAGTAGCTCTTGTGATGGCCAAGAATTGGAAATTGAGGGGGATGCCCATCAATTGGGGAATAGCTAAACAAGTTATGGTATAAGAATGTAACGGAATACTGTTGTTCCTTAAGAAATGATGTGTAGGTAGATTTCAGAAAAACCTGGAAAGATTTCCATGAACTGATGCTGAGGGAAGTAAGCAGAACCAGGAGAATGTTTTACACAATAACAATCGTATTGTGTGATGACTAACTTTTTTAGATTTAGCTCTTCTCGGCAATGCAGTGATCTAAGACAATTCTAAAAGATTCATGGTGGAAAATGCTATCCACATCCAGAGAAAGAGCTATGGAGTCTGGATGCAGATGGAAGCATCCAATTTTCTCTCTTTTTTCCCTCCCTTTCATCATGGTTTTTCACTTTTGTTCTGATTCTTCTTTCATGACTGATGTGGAAATATATTTAATATGATTGAACACGTATAGCCTATATCAGATTGCATGCCATCTTGGGGAAGGAGAAAAATTTAGAACTCAAAATCTTATAAAAGTGAATGCCAAAAACTAAAGATAAATATTTTTTTGAAAAATTATACCTTAGATCTAGAGTTATGCCCCTTTGATTCCTCTTTAATTCCAGCTCTGTTGTCAGTCACCTTCAGAATCCTTCCTTGATTTCCTCTCTCCCCCATGCAGCACCTTGTTTATACTTCTCTCATGCAGTTAACGTGTTATTTTGTGTTATAGTAATATATTTGTGTTTACCTAAGTTGCCCCTACTTGATTGTTTGCTTGAAGAAGGCAGGGACAACGTTTAATCTAATTATTGCGTCTCCCTAAGAAACTGGCATAATCTTAAGTGCTTCTTAGATGTTTGTTGAATGTCCTTTGTTACCTTGGTCCATTATCCTCCAAGGTCCTTTCCAGCTCAAAATCTTAATGAGCCTTTATGATCTGTTAGTCTTCCCATTTTGATTGGAAGCTTCTTATGAATAGGGAATGGTGTCTTCAATTATATTTTGTTTTTCCACAGCACTAGGCAGAGGGGTACTTAGGAATTTAAGTATCTGATTTTTGTCATCATTTATTGTTCCCAGAACACTTTAGGTGTCCTGTGTTTTCAGGGATAGGTTTTGAACTTCTAAAATACTTCTGAGAGTGGTAATTGGAAAAAAGAAAAGTGTCATTTCCCATTAGAGATGTCCCCAAAGACACAGCCACATGTATTATTATATTATTGGAACTGTGCCTGAAAAATTACTACTCATCTGGGCAACATAGACCTAGAAGAAAGTTTCTGGGATTGGGGAGCAATTATTATTTAGATATGTAGCAATATAGGACTTTCCTGAAGAACTTTCCCTCTGAAAATTTGCATTGAAAACTTGTTTAGATAAACGTGACATCCAAAAGGTACCATTTATAAGATTTTGGTTCTGAAGGAACCTTAGATTTAGACACAATCTATTTTAACTTTCATTTGACATATAAAGAATTTAGGCCCTGAGTAGGTAACTTAAGATCCAAGGAATCACAGAAGGGTTTTTGAACTCAGGTGTTCTGACTGCTAGTCCACCCACCTAGTCAGTGCTCACTGTACAACTGCCTTCTTTCCAGTGTTCCCAAGGTCCTTACTTATTACAGAGCTTCTAGTGATATTTTCTTCCTCTAAGGAAGAGAGTGGCTTTGGTTTGTGCTGATTAACACAGTAGAATAGGAAAGATTTAAGGGTGAGCTAGGATTTTGGATTGATGAGAGCTTTTGAATGGGAGAGAAAGTATGGTCTCCTTGTGAAAAGAAAGACCCATTTTACCCAAAACTCCTTATAACTTTTGGATTATTTTTAGGGGGAGGAGGAGGGAATTCCTAATACTTGAATTTTGAGGCAGCACTTTGGTTGTTCTGATTCCTTTTAATAATGTGGCTAATGGATCAAGCCATCAAATTCCAACTAATTTGGCTATAGAATATTTTTGAGCATGAAACACAGTTAGAAACATGTATTGATTTTGGTTTGAATACCCTCTCACCTCAGAGGAAGGGTTTATGAAATTTTGGAGCAGAATAAACCTCTTTTCATTTTGGAAAGTTACAACCCATAAATGACTTTTATAACCCTAAGTCATAGTCTGGAGGTATAGAATCTACCTTAGATAAAGGTTGGTAGCATTTTTTTTAAAAAGCAAAATGGAGGAATAAGCATATTTTAATATTCATTGTGTTGTAATCATCATCACAAGTATTTTGGATACATATGTGATTTCATGTTTTAGAGGTAAAATGTTAGTAGCACATGAATTTTCTCACAGTTATGAATTCTGTAAAAAATAGTTTAGGAAACCCTAGATTAGGCTGATATAGGCCTTCTATATAAGGTCTTCATGATGCCTCCAGTTTTTAGCATTCTTTCCCACTTGAAATTATTTTGTATATACTTCATGCATATGAATGTAAGATCATTTTGGGCAGGGACTATTTCATTTTTACTTTTTTTATCTTTCAACTTATAGCACAGTGCCTTGCATTTAGTAGGTGCCTTAATAAATGGTTTTGTTACATTGATTTTTTTTTTTCTTTTTGAAGGGGAGGAAGGCAGGGCAGTTGGGGTTAAGTGACTTGCCCAAGGTCACAAGGCTAGTAAGTGTTAAGTGTCTGAGGCCGGATAGGTCCTTCTGACTCCAGGGCAGTGGTCTATTCACTGTGCCACCTAGCGGCCCCAGGGATAGATCTCTTGATACTAGAAAGGAGTGAGAACCAGGGAAAGGACCAAGTATTCATTAAATGCCTATTATATGCAACACTGTGCTAAGACTGAGGCCTAGGTACAGTAAATTATTTACCCAACTTCACAAAGGTAGTAAAGGTGCAGATTCAGTACTTGAATCCAAATTCTTCAACCCTCAGTTTAGCATTTTTTTTTTCCAGTGTGTCCTACTGCTTCCCTGTAGAGCGTCTCAAGAATTATCAAACACTTAGGTCAACACTAAGTAATACTGACAACTGATGATACTGTGCTAGGTGCTGTGAAGTAAAAAGAGTAACAGCTGACGTTTGTATAGTGCTTTATGTATATGTCGTTTCCTTTGAGCCTTAAGATGACATTAAATGACCCTTTGAGAGAAGCAGTATCTTATCCCCATTTTCCAGATGGGGAAACTAAGCTTCAGAATAGGAAAGTGACTTAACCAGGGTAACATAGCTAGTATAATCATCATCATGTATTTGATAGAGAGGGTTCTTTCTTGTTCAAGAATAAAGTTGCCTATGAAAACCCTTCTAACTTAAGTTCTCTGATATGACTTTGGGTTATCTGCTCTAATATTGTGCTCTCTCCATTATACTCCAGCTCCTTTTGTTTGTTTTTTAGCAGAAGGGCTTAGTCTTCTTTTTAGTAGCACCCTTGACCAGAGATTTCTCAGTCTCCTTTAAGTTCAGAGATGGCATAATAATAGAAGCAAATATGATTTTATGGCCCCTCCTTGACTTAGCCAGGTAGCTATTTAATGCTGAACTAGAATGCAAAAAAACTCCTAGGATTTGAGTGATCTGGTAACAAAGTCTTGGCTTTTCCATTCTAGGATACTTTTCACTGAAACTTTAGTTGGAGGTGGTTTGGGCAACTCTGAAAAGCTCTGTCTTGTATTTATGTTAAATTTTTCCATGCCTTTACCCCTCTATAGCATAGTAGAGGAAAAATAGGAAGTTAATCCAATTTTACTACAGGATAATTTTAATGCAAGTAGTATAAACCATTTGGATTTAACTTATAGAGCCCCATATGATAAATAATTAAAAGCTCTTATTAAGCGCTTAATTTCACGTGGTATTGTACTAGCATTTACAAGGATATCTGTATTTGATGATTGTGTAATAGAATATTATTGCCCTGAAAGATGATTAGGAGGAATGCAAAGAAAGCTGGGAAAACTTTATGAATCTATGCAAAGTGAAGCAGGCAGAACCAGGAAAAAAAATATTTACAATGGGGGAAATAATAACAAAATAGTCTATGGGGAACTTTGTGCAATTATAGTGTTCAGGCTTGACCCAGTAGAGGAGATATGAATATGCACCTCTTTTTTTTTTTCAGAGATGGAGTACTATACATGTGGAACAATATTATAAGGATTGACTTTTTGTGAGGGAACCATGTTTGAAAATGTAGGTACTTAAAAAACAAAACTAACAATACAAAATTTAAAAACAGTTGACCTTTGTAGAGTACTTAAGATAAGTCTAACTTTTTTTCTTAAAACAATTCTAGGGGCAGCTAGGTGGTGCAGTGAGTAGGTCAGCCCTGGAGTCAGAAGGACCTGAGTTAGGATTTGGCCTCAGACACTTAATGCACACACAAACAAAAACCTAGCCCTGTGGCCTTGGGCAAGTTACTTAACCCCAATTGCCCATCAAAAAAGCAAACAAAACAAAACAAAACAAAAAAACAATTCTGTAAGGTAGATACTACTAATATTCCCTGCACCTTACAAATAAGGAAACTGAAACTCAGAGGTTTAAGTAATTCCATCAAGGTCACATAAATAATAATTATGACTATTCTTGGGAAGATTTTGATTCCATGTAAAATCCTTTTGGTTAGACAGCCTTTGCTTTGATATACTAGTTATATTTCAGGAAAGTCTACAAAATGAATTCCAGTCAACTAAATCTCAATTTCATACTACCTTCCATTATGAAATTGGAAATATTTTTCTTTTTCTCTTTTTTAAAGCTAGGATTGTTGTACTCCAATAAAAGCGAGACAGAAGATCCCCAAGATTAAGTTTAAAAAGTGTATTTTATTACCCCGGGACTGTCAGGGTACATGGTCACCCAAATCAGACAGTCTTTGGCACAGACAGTGTTCCGTTTTATAGAGATTCCATAGCCAGGTTAAGAGGCTGAAATTACGGTGATGTAAACTGAAACTCCAATGATTGGTCAGTGTAACACTTGAAACTACAATTAGTGATTGGTCAGTATACATTTGAATTTCCCAGCTGGGACTCCCACCCACAGATTAATCAAGGGTAAGCAAGGGGTGGGGGTTCTGCCTGTTTACAGATTAAGCAAGGTGGAGTTCTCTGTTTTACAAATCAGTGAAGGAAAAGGTTGGGCTGCCTGTTTTACAACTCAAGGAAAGGGTGAGTGGATTTGTGTCCTACATTCAGGAAGGGCAAAGAGACCTCAATGGGGGAAGGGCAGAGTGGAGCTGGGTCCAACAGGATGAGGCCCTGGATGTATTAAGGTCATAGTAATGGCAAAAAAACTTTTAAAATTACATTTTAAAAAGAAAAAGTAATGTTATAAATAAGACAAAACATTGACATTTTATGATAATGCTGTACTTCCATAAATACTTACAATGAAAATAACATATCAGATGAAACATTTATGAAGTATGTCATCTGTGCTGGAACTGAGGTGAGCAGCAGTCCTTTGTTTCAAGGATTTTGGAATCTACTAAGGAAGATTTATATACAAGTGTGGTAATATGAAGTAGAACATATTGCACACGGCAAGAAACCTGAGTTTGGAGGAGGAGAGGGATCACTTCTGGTGAAGGAAAATTCTAAACAAGAGGCATTGGAACAGGAATTTTAAGTAATGGTTAAGATTGCACCCACTGTGATTTGTTTGACTCATGTTGAATTGCAAAGGTTCATCATGTTAGAGCCAGAAGAGAGGTGGGAGAAATCTTAGAGATCACCTGTTTCAGTGAATGAATTTTATAGATAAGGCAACCTCTTTTGAAATGATTTGCCAAAGGTCACCTAGTGAGTTAGTGGTATAATCAGGTTTCCTAATACCATCTACAGCATTCTTTCCTAAACACCTCTGTCTCCTGACAATTTGAATAACAATGCCTAAAATCTTACAAGTATTCTCAAAACATAACAGTGTTTCTAATAATGTAATAATAATAATGGCCAGCACTTACATAGTTCTTTTGGATTTGCAGAACCTTTTAAAAATATTATCTCATTTTATCCATACAACAGTCCTGGGAGGTAGATGCTGTTGTTATTCTCATCTTACAGATGAGAAGGCCTGAAGGCCACTGAGGATAAATGATTGCCTAGGTTCATACAGCTAGTAAATATCTAAAATAAAATTTGAACTCAAATCTTCCTCACTTCGTACTCAGCACTTTCCTGTGCCACCTAGCTTCCTCCATCTTTTCCTTCCCCCTTTTCTTCTTTTCCCATCTTCTTGCTTCCTCTTATATGTAAAGCTACCTTTATATCCAAGGTATATATTCTTTTGGCTTCTCCTCCCCCCGGGAAAAAAAAATTAACCAGCCAACATCCCTTTTCCATGTAACAAGAATAAATCCTTTGCACGCTCAAGAAATATTATTTTGATATTTTTCTATCAGCCCTTTTCACTGATGAAGATTGCTTTCAGCTAAATAAACTATTAAATTAGGAGTAGAACACAGTGGCAATTCACTTGTTTCCTGATAAACCTTTGAATTCAACTGATAGATAATACAACAGATAATGGTAAGCTAATTGTTAGCCAAATTTGGAAGTTTCATTAGAGTTGTACAATGCCAAATATTATTGCAAGTGACAGTAACAGTAGTGAAAGGATGACTGTACAAGATCCCTTTTTCTTTAACCAAAAGGATGTTCTTAAACAGAGTAAATTAGTGATTTTATAAATTCTTTAAGTTTTAGGAAGTAAATTTTTGTCATTCCTGAGTTTTGAAGACTATTTTTCTAATTGTAAGCATCACAATTTCCAGTGCTAAAAAATTTGGTTTCATTGGGGAAAATGGCATATTTTGCTATCAGATGCTATTGTTTTCAGTCATTTTAAGATATGATATTTTTTGTGTCTGCAATTTTCTTTCCTAAAGAAAAATTCATGTTTGATTTGACAATTTCAGGTGTGTACTTTTTAGATTGGTATTGGTAAAATAATTATTTTGTTCCACAATCTTCAAAAGTTGACTCTCTTCACCAAACTCCCTGTGATTGCCGAAAATATTGGCTGTGCAAATTGTGGGTTAGAAAATGGTATATTTACTTTTGAGGAAAAAATGTCTCAAAGGAGATATTTCAGGGCCCCAGATGTTATAATGAAAAAACGGAACAGCTTTGTTCATTGTTCATTTTTGTTTTGAAATCGAAAGTGTGTGTGGGGAACAGTATTGAGTGTTGTTTCTTAAAATGTCTTTCAGTGAATCTGAAGATAAAATAAACCCTATCCTGTAAATGATCAAATAACCTGTCTTTGTATGAGGCTTGTAAGGAACAGTACCTTTATTTCTTTTTTTTTTTTTTAATTAAACAAATGCTTTATTAACTTCTGGTTTACATCATTCATTTCCACCAGATTATGAGTTACATTTTCCCCCCATTTTTTCCCTACCCACCACCCCAGAACAGCAGTCCCACTAGACATCCCCTCATCCAATCTGCTCTCTCCCATATCCTCTCCCATATCCCCTTCGACTCTGCCACTAGGGCAAGGTGAATCTCTGAGCCCCAATGCCTGGACATCTTATGAAACATTTAATTTTAAAACTTCGATTTTCAGATCCATTCCCTTCCTCCCTTGTCACCCACTCCCTCTGAGAAGATAAGCAATTCAGGATGTGTTGTACATGTATAGCTATGCAAAACATTACCATAGTAGATATATTGTAAAAGACTGCTTGTATTTCCCTCCCACCTGTCTCACCTCCCAGCTGGTCCATTCCCTACTTTGATCCTGTCCCTCTTTGATAGTGGGTACTTCCAACCTCCCCTCCCCCCAGAATGCCCTCCCCTCCATCATCCCCCTTTCCCCTACTCAGGAGAGTGAGTGAGGGTAAGATATTCCATTTAGTATGTATGTGATTCTCTCCTTGAGCCCACTTCAATGAGAATATGCTTTTGCCTTTTTGCCTTCCTGTTCTTCCCCTCCCCTGCAACTACTTCCCCTTGCCTCTTCTACATGAGATAGTTTACCCTACCCTGTCTCTCTCCATCTCCTCTTGCCACTTTCCTCTCTCACCTCTTGACTTCACCCCTTAAGAATCATCCCTTCCTTGGGGTGGCTAGGTGGCACAGCGAGCAGAGAGCCAGCCCTGGAGCCAGAAGGACCCGAGCTCAGATCCGGCCCCAGACACCCAACACACAAACAAAAACCCAGCCTCGTGAACCTGGGCAAGTCACCCAACCCCAGTTGCCCTCCAAAAAAAAAAAATCATTCCTTCCCATCAAATTCAACCTGTGTCCTCTATCCATGTATACCTGTGAACATATGCCATGTACCCTTCTTCAATTATTTTCATAATGAGAAAGGTTTCATCAAACACAGTTGTTGTCTTTCCATGCAGGAATGCAAATAGTTCAACCTTGACAAGTTCCCCTTGATCTCCTTTCCCTGATCACCCTCTCAAGCATCTCTTGCCTCCCGTGTCTGAATGTCAAACCTTCCACTCAACTCTGGTTCTCTCATCAAGAATGCTTGAAAGTCCTCTATTCCACTGAATGACCACATTTTCCCCTGAAACAAGACACTCAGTTCTGCTGGGTAGGTGACCCCTGGCCTCAATCCCAGATCCTCTGCCCTCTGGAATATCACATTCCATGCTCTTCGATCCCTCAGTGTAGAAGCTGCCAGGTCCTGGGCCATTCTGATTGTGCTTCCACAATATTGAAATTGTTTCTTCCTGGCTGCTTGTAGTATTTTCTCCCTGATCTGCGAGTTCTGGAGCCTGGCTATAACACTCCTAGGAGTTTTCTCCTTGGGATCCTTCTCAGGAGGTGATAGGCAGATTCTTTCAACCTCCATTTCCCCCACTGGGTCTAAAACATCAGGGCAACCCTCCTTGAGAATTTCTTCAAGGATGATTTCTAGGTTCCTTCTTTGATCATGGCCCTCAGGCAGTCCAACAACTCCTAAATTGTTTCTCCTGGATCTATTTTCCAGGTCAGTGGCCCTTCCCATGAGATATTTCACATTGCCTTCTACTCTTTCATATGTTTGGATCTGCTCAATAGTATCCTGATTTCTCATAAAGTCACTAGCTTCCATTTGCTCCAGTCCAACTCTGAAGGAATGAATCTCCTCAGTGAGCTCTTGAGACTCTTTTTCCATCTGGCAAATTCAACCCCCTAAGGCATTCTTCTCCTCATTGCCCTTCTGAGCCTCCCTTGCCACTTGAGCCAGTCTATTTTTTAAGGTGTTATTTTCCTCAGTCAGGCTGTTGACCGCCATTTCATACTTTTCTTGCATCTCTTTCATTTCTCTTCCCAAATTTTCCCCCACTTCTCCCATCTGCCTCCTAAGGTCCTCCATGGCCTGTAGCCAGCCCTTATTTTCATTTGGGGCTTTTGGTGCAGGAGTTCTGATCCCACAGTCCTCCCCCATGCCCTGAGCCTCCCTGCCCCCAAAACAGGAGTCCAGTGTTGAACTTTTCTGTTTATTTTGTTTCGTTTGCCTAGGCATACTACCACTTAATTACTTGATTTTGGGGCTGTTGCCACAGTAGGACTCTGCCACCAGACAGGGGAGCCCCCGCCCAAACGTGGGGTCTTCACAACTTCCGCCAGTTGCGTGGCCTCTGCAAAGCCTTCACCAGCCCTGGCAAGCTGGATACCCACCCCAAACTTCCCCCCCAGATCACAATCCAGATTCAGGCAGTTTAAAGCAAGAGCGATTAACCCCCAGACTGATTGCTGGATCTCCCCACAGTTCACAGACCAGGAGCTAGAGCCACCACTGACACCGCAAAATGGCTTCTGTGCCTCGTTTCTTCAGCAGCTTTTCGCCCCGAGGGGAGGAAGCCACGTGTTCCCCAAATACTGGTCCCAAAGTCCATAGGGCACTAACCTCTCACTTTGTCCTAGGCATATCTGTGCCGATCATTTTGGAATCGCCACAATTGCTGGTGTTCTGGGGTCCCTCCAGCCGGCTGAAGGCCCGGCCGCCCTGGGGCTAAAACCTTGGATCTGGGCTCCGCTCTGTGCCTGCGCTGTTGGTTCCCAGAGAGTTGTGCTGCCTGCTCTCAGAGCGCTGAGCTGACCGCTCCCTGCAGGGCTGCTGGGCTGTCCTCAGTGGGAGGTCAGCTTCTCTGTGCCGTTCTGTGGGTGATGTGGCTCCAGAAGTTGTTCGGAGTCCCCTTTCACATTGTTTGAAATTTGTGTGGGACAGAGCACATTGGAAATGCTGTTTCTACTCCGCCATCTTGGCTCCGCCCCAGTACCTTTATTTCTGTAAGTAGGGGCTCATATTGTTTGGCCAAAATATGGCCGTGGTTTTATCACCTGATAGGAATATTGTACATGTATCTTCTTATGTTTCTTGGAATGGTAGTTTTAGCCTGCCTACTATTTAACAAGAAACAAATTTGAAAACCAAATCTGTTTTTAAAAGCGAACTGGTTAGTATAAACTTTTATACTTTTGCTTTTCTTGAGGATTTCACATTTTTATATGTGTGTCTGTGTATGTATGTATATAAATATCCCAAATAATGCAGAGATTTTCAATGATGTTCCCAAAGGCAAAGGAAGAATTTTCAGAATCTGATTTATAACTAGAGCGTGGAATTAAATTCTAAGATTTCAGTTCATCCATCATTTTGGACCACATTCATGCTTTTATCTTTTCCTAATGACTCTCAGCCTTAGAAGTAGGCAGAGCCTTTCCAGCATTGTCGTTTTACAGATGAGAAAATGGAGGTTCAGACAGGGGAACATGACCTGCCAATTAGAGACTAAAATTCAGATCTTTTCCTAAGCCATGATTGGAAGGGCCTTCAGAGTCCATATATCTAGTTCATTTCCTCCATAAATGAGAATTCTCTCTTATAGTCAACATGTGGTCCTTCAGACTTGCTTACAGACCTCCAGTGAAGGGCATTCCTTGAGGTAGCCCATTCTACCATATCAATATATGGTATATTGTGTTTCTTGAGAAAGTTAAACCTAAATATGTCTCTGCAGTTTTTATCCATTGTTCGTGGTTCTGCCCTCTGGGGCCATGCAGAACAAGGCCTTTTTAAAGGAGGATTGCCTTTGAACTACTTCAGAAATTCCCAAACTTATTTGGGAAAAAATTATCTAGTGGTGCCCCCCACCCCCCACCTTGGAATCTATTTTCTTTAACTCTTTAATTTTTTTAAATTTGCATCATTTCAAAAAATAAATAATTTTTAGAATAACATCTGAAATTTAATAATTGTAAATTTGTGGGGGTTTTTCCCTGCATTGAAATTTTGATGATGCAATAACCATATAGTATTGTATTATATATGAATCATTACACACATATTTCTGCTGCTGATGCATGCTGGACTTCCAGACAGGGTGTGTGTTCGCCTATCAGCTCTTGCTTAAGTGGATTTGACCACTGATCGATTATAATTTGCATTTTGTGCATTTATTTGGAAAACAGTATTATCACTATGTAAGAAATAATAGTCTTACCAAGAATTCCACCCGGTCATTAGTAAATTTTAGAAAAAAAGATTTTTTTTTTGCTTTTTTTTTGGAGGGCAATTGGGGTTAAGTAACTTGCCCGAGGTCACACGACTAGGTTTTGTTTGTGTGTGCGTTGTGTCTGAGGTCGGATCGAACTCAGGTCCTTCTGACTCCAGGGCCGACACTCTACTCACTGCGCCACCTAGCAGCCCCTAAAAAAGATTTTTTTTAATGTCATTTTGGATCGATGACCTGTCCTTTAAGCCCTTGTGAAAAGGGGTAACCTATTAAATGCAGGTACACTTTAAGACAATTACAAAGCTCTTTTATGATTTCTATACCGATTCACATTTTCCCCTTAGATTCCATTGGTCAGGCATTTCAGGGTTCACAGCCTATCTGAAAACACCTAAACCCCACCCCTAGTTGGTTCTACACCCCTGCTTACATCTCTCATTTCCACATTTCAGTTCCCCCTCCCCTTTCTTTCATAATTTTCTTTATACATTATATAATAAATGCTTTTAGTCTCCTCCCAGTTTGTCTGCATCAGATGTTATGATCTCCTTTGGGGAGAAAGGAATTTTCTCAGTTCCTAAGAGAATTGATAAAAGCTGTGAGTAGAGGTGAGAAAGAGTCCCCTTATCTAAGACTAAATCTGGGTTAATGGACCTCATCCTAGGTGAACTTACACCTGGTCTGGCTGTGTTTGAGACGCTGGGAAAAGGCCTTCTCAGAATAAAGGAAGAGGAGTCTGCTTTTAGATATGCTAATTAACAGGTGGCAATTATCCCCCTACTGTCCTCCTCTACTAGTAGTTTTATCTCTTACGTTAGCCATCAGTATGACTTAAAATTGTTTTGTATGATTTCTGTGGAGACAATCCAATCATCCCTTACAACTGTGACTGTAACTCTGTTACATAACAAATGAAACCTATACTAGGGTTTTTTAGAATTTTCTTTTTTTCTTTCCTTATGCTTTCACTGCCCCCTTATTTTTATTCAACGAACTCACCCCCCCCCCCCTTCCCCTCCACCATTGCACCCAATGCAAGAGATAACAAGATAACAAGATGTAATGAATAGGAAGCTGGCCAGAAGCCAGGCTTAGGGTCAGGAAGACCTGGTTTCAAGTGTTGCCATGGAAACATACTGGCTGTGTAACCCTGGGCAAGTGACTTAATGTCTTAGTACTCTGGACAACTCTCCAAAACTTCAAGTTGCAAAGTATTCAACTGTCTTGGACAAGAAAATTTCCTCACGTATGCTATAATGAAATCACAAGACCAGTCCTTCATAGGCAAGCTGGTCAGATTATAACACAAAGTGAGTGTAAAGAACTATCCCTGAGTAGAAGGAAACAAATGGGTCTGAAAAATAAATGAAAAAGGATTGGAAAAGGCCGGATTAAAGAGGCAAAAGGGAAGCAGAAGAAAAATGGTTCTGGGTAGGAGTTTTGGGACTGTGTAATACTACTAGAAATGATTTAAGCTGCTCCTCTTCTAACTCTGCAGACATTTTTTAAACTGTTTTCCAACTCATGCTGCTTCAATGCCAGAGTTCTTATTAATAATGCACGACTTTTTTTTTTTTAATGATACTTCCCATCATTCCTCTTAGGTGCTGAGTCAGAGAAGGTTGTTATAGCTGCAGCCTCCGAGGCAACAAAGTGGAGAAATCCCTCTGCAGTGCTGAAGTGCTGGCATTCATCATATGCATGTATGCTGCAACAAGGCCCTCCCCTGAAATACTTTGGCAATAGCTGCCAATTCAAAGGATGCTCGATTTCCCTTTAACATTATTCTATAAGGGATCTTTGATTAGCTGGGAAAGTTCTTTTAAAATTTAAGATTTGGTTGTTGACATCTAATTTTAATAGATCTTGAATTTGTCTCTGGAAATTTGTGAGGAGTACTTTTGGAATGGTAGCTATAAGTTATCCCAGGATAAGCCTAATGCCCTAATAGGTTCGTTGATACTTTACAAATGTTGATGGAATTGAATTAAATCTTTTCACCTCTTCTGCCAGTTGTACTGCTTGACTCTCAGTTCTGTGGTTTATCTTTTGGAGCTTAATGATGTTTTCCCTTTTTACAGGCTGCTGGAAGAGGAATTAATTTGAGATTTGCTCATTGAACACTGGAATTCTAGCCCAGTACTCTGGCTGTCCTATCTTACCATTGCCTTTCCTTTGTCAGTATTATATAGTGCACAGTATTGACTTTGAAATGAGGAGTCCTACTCTTAGATCTTAAACTAAGCCCATATGTAGTAACATTTCATGGACTCACAGGAGAGCTTAGATATTTCTAGACTAACCCTCTAATTTTAAACTTCATTCCATGACCATTTCAACCATTTATTAAATGTTGTGTTTCAGGTATTGGGGGATACAAAGATAAGTAAGAGAATCCCTAGGAACTTCCTCTTTTGGAAGAGAATGTGACATTAACATTACCTTCTGTAATGAAGAATAGAAGGTGATGAATGGTGCAAAGGGTAGTCTAGGGAAATGGAAGGAAACTTACTCAGAACACAGGTTTTTTGCTTTACTTCTGTGGAAACAACTGTCCACCAGAACTCATTTGTAAAACGAGGGGGTTGAACTAGATTACCTCTAAAGTCTATAACTTATATAAATATTGTATTATTAAACACAGTGCTGAATGACTCAGTTTATTTGCTTCAGTATTTGCCACCTTGAGAAAGTCAGCTCCCCTCCCTGAGTCAAGTTTGCACCTGTAGAGTAAAAGGGTTGGACTAGAGACTCTAGATGGTTCCTCAGATCCCTTTCAAGTTTAAAGCCTTTCAGCCTCCGTGTAAATACTAGAAAAGAGAAACCACTTCTCCCCGAGCCTCAGTTTCCTCTTATGTAAAATGAGCTAAGTGTCTGCTCTAGGATTCTTAGTGCTCCTTCTGATGATAGCATTCTGTAAGCCCAGCTACTAGTGACGAGTTCTGCTGTTGCTACAGCTCCTGCTTCCAGTGTCCAGTCCAGACAAGAGTAAGAGCTCTCAAGGAAACAAGGATCCTTACATTTCCCACCAAGGAAAAAAAGGGGGTGGGAGAGAAACTCCTAGGAGGACAGGGACTTTAAAAAACAAACATGAAAGAGCAGAGAGGAGAGCTGGTAAGATCTTAAAAACCCTCTAGGCTCATAGGTGCACTTCTGAAAAGGACCTCAGAGGCCCCCTAGTCCAGTATCCTCCTTTTATAATGGAGGATACTGAAGCCCAGGGAGATTAGTTGACTTGCCCAGGGTTACACCGGTAATAAGTATCAAAAAGTATAATTTGAATCCAGGCCACCCAATTCCAGAGCCAGGGTTCCTTAGGAACAACATAAATGAAATAAAAAAAAATAATATAATGGGAGATATATGTGTATATATGTAAAATCTAATTTGTATGTATAGGGAGTGTTCTCTAGTGTACTCACAAAACTCCTGAGTGTAGCTCAAACCAGATTAAAATGTTCCCCTCTGATTTTGATATGTGGATGTATTCATTAATTTTTAAAAAGATGCAAACATGTATGGTTTTCCAAGTCAGTGTACAGTCCACAGGGACCCTTAAAAATGGTTTAGTAGCCTCAGTTTCTTTTTTTGCTTGACATCCCTGACCCTAATAGAAGGAGTGCTGGACTTGGAATGGAGTCAGGACAGACTTGGGTTAGAATCCCACTGACTCTTGGCGCTCTTCCATGCCTGGGAATGTTCTACCTCATTACTTCCACATAGCTTCCCTGGCTTCCTTCAAGGCTCAGCTAAAATCCCACCTTCTGCAAGAAGCTTTTCCTGGTGATTCCTTGCATCCCCCACCCCCCATCATGCCATCCCTAGAGCTCAGCACAGCATATGGCAGGACTTGATAAATGCTGTTTGACCGACTGTTGACGTTATAATGAAAAGAACTCTGAAGTCAGAGGACCTGGGTTCAAATCCCCCCTCTGATGCTTACTAGTTCTGTGACCTTGGTTAAGTCACAGCCTTCCTAAGATATCTTGCAGCTCTAGATGTGTGATCTGATTTTGCTTCTCTAGAGAGTAGAGAGGCTCTAAGATGAGTTTGCCATGGCCAAAAATATTCATGAACTGGTAGCCAACCTTCTGGTGATGAGCCTATCCTAATTTAGTGAGGCTATTAGAAACACAGTTCATTTTCAGAAATCTGATCAAAAGTCTTAACAGCTTGGGAAGACTGGAAAGGAATGTGTACTTCTTTGGCATAGACTGTAATTTACAACGATGAGGCCATAGTTCATAGATTTATATTCAAAGGGAATCTTAGTGCCGATCTAATCCAACCCTCTCACTTTAGAAACTAAGACCCAGAAAGGTTGAGCATGGTAGTAGGGCTTTAGTGGAGAATCCAGAATGCAGACATAGAAAACTCTGTAAACCACCAAATTATAATCTATGGAAGATGTTTAAAAAAAAAAAACAAACCCCAATGCATATATACTTTTTTCTGCACTTTGAGTCAAACCAAATTAATTTCTTGTCTTTTTTTAATGAGAATTTTTTACTTTCTGGTTCATAGCATCCCAAGGGAATTTTTTTGGGGGTTGTTTTATTTTGCTTTTTACTTCACTTATATAGTATATAGATTGCTGCTTAATGCCAGCATTACAGTTGTCTGAATGCAATTCAGATGTTCAAATGCAAATCTCCTGTGACCTTATTTGACCAGTTTTGTAAGAACTCAGCATATCATTTAGCCTTTCAGATTTCCTTGATATTTCCTGTGGGGTCAAGAATCTTACACTTTTTCTGTATCTATGATTTTTCTCAACTGATGTAAAACCATAATGTTTGGTATTTTTCCTAAGAAACTATTATCTTTGATTTCTTGGTGTAGGGACCTCCTTTGGTGTGATACAGCTGGGCCACTGTAGCTTATAGTCTTGGAGAATTGCCTGAGCAATGAAATGACTTGCTGTGGTCACACAGTATGTGCCAGAGGCTGGGCTTGAATCTGGGTATTGTTGGTTTTAGCACCAGGCCTTTATCCACTAACCCATGATACCTCTCTCCATTGTTCCATATAATGACAGTATCTCACGTGTATAGAGTGTTTTACAGTTTACATTTTATCTTTATTAGAACTATATGTGTTCCTAGCTTATACCTCTCTGTAGTTCAGTACCCCAAGATAAGAGATGCTCCCAAATTATGGCAAAGTTATTTCAGCAAGTTATCTGGGGAGAGTTAAATTCAGTGTTTTAAAGTGGAACACTGTACTGATGACCTGTGAGGGATTTATTTCTGAATTGGTTCCCTTGTAATCTTCCTATTCATATGTTTAAAAAATTATTTTTATTTTTGCATTTGTCTAGGAGTCGAGAGATTTGGGTACTTAGTACTTTTCTGTCTTTAGCTGTGGCACACCACTTAACACTTGGATCTTGTTTTCCTTATCTGTAAAATCAGTGACCTCCTATGATCTTTCTTCTCCTTGTATTCTAGGTTTCAAGGTCACACTCTTTCCATTGTTGTACTGTGTAGTATCGACTTTTTTACTGAGAACTTTTGAGATTTTCCTGGCATTTGAGCTCAGAATTTAACTTCTCTGCTTCTGGATGGTAGCTTCCTTGAGATCAGCATTTATGTCTTTCTTGTCTTTGTATTCTCAGTGCCTAACCACATAAATATTTGTTGAATTAAATATGGTGCTTTTCAAATCCCACATTGCACAATAGATGGTGTGCTCAACATGATAAGAAAAAAAGAGTTCAAATCTTGCCTCAGACCCTTACTAGCTGTGGGACCCTGGGAAAGTCACTTAACTTTTCTTCAGCCTTAAGTTTCCTCATCTATAAAATGGGGATAATAAAATAGTAACTACCTTACAGGTGGTTGTAAGGATCAAATTTATTATCTTAAATCTGTAGATGTGTGTGTCTATCCTTTTGCAGACCTGAAAATGCTATATGAGTTAGTTATTACTATAGTTAATGTCTGATTTTTAGAAACTCTCCTATAAAGTAGGCATATGATGATGAAAGGACTTTGTTTCTCTCCCGCCCCCCCCCTTTGTTTTTGAGAACTTGAAGAATAGCTGTAAGTTGTATTTGTGGTAACTGCTTTATAAAAGGACATGAATATTTCTCAAATTTGGTATGTATATAGTCATTTCTGGGAAACTGAGTAAGAGAATATGATCTAAGTTAAAGAAATGAAGATCCAAAAAGTCTTTACATTATCCCGCACTTTCATCCTTTAGCTAGCTTTTTTTCAGTTGTCTTCAGTAACCACTATATACTTTTTCATTTTTTGGTCAAATTTTAATTTGTAAAATAAATTTGATGGGTCAAAAAACCTGTCCTTTGTGTAGATTTTTAAAATTTTTTAATAATATTCTTCTTTGATAGTTTGGTAGAATGGAGAAGACACTGGACTAGAATTCAGGAACCCTTTGTTCAAGTCTTGGCTCTTCTGCCTATTCACTTTATGACTTTAGTAAAGTTCTTTCATCTTCCTGAACCTCAGTTTCCTCTTCTGTCATATAGGCATAATAATATTTGCATTACCTACTTCAGAGGATTGTTGTGAGGAAAGCATTGTTAAACCATCAAGCACTGTATAAATATGTTCTTTTATCATTATTTTACTCAAGATCTCATTTCTCTGTGTTCCAGATAGTCATGACCCTGTTTCTCCATATGATTTATAGAATTTACAGCTGTTAGGAACCATAAGGTTCATATAACCTAGCCCTTTCATTTTATAGTGGAGGAAACTGAAGCCCAGAGAGATTGTCTGGGCTTGTCTGTGGTATACAAATAGTAAAGTTCTCTCTCTTTTTTTATTCCTTTAGGCAACTTTATTTCTCTTTTATTAATGAAAGAAAACACCATTGACAATAAATAGTTAAATGGTTTGCTTTCCAGCTAACAAGATTTTCATGGATTATATGATGCTAAAGGATGTCTTTAATCAAGGGATAAGCTTATTGCCTAATTTAAAATGGATAGCTAGGAATGCTAAGCTGACTGTCTAATCAGAATAGAGCCTTCTGGAAAGAGGTACAGTGCTGTGTATAGGGAGAGACATTTTAGTGAGAATTATTACAGCCTGCACACTTAATGCGCATCTTTGAATGTTGTAATTCTGCTGATCACTTCTAGGCAAGTGTGGTAGAAGATTTTTTTTTAAGCTAGGTGGTTCAGCAAAATAGAGTTCTGACCTTGGACCAGAGTTCAAATCATCCCTCATGTACTTAGCTTTGGGAAGTCAATTTAACTTAGTTTCAACTTCCTCATCTGTAAAATGAGGATAATAATAGAACCAGTTTTACAGGGTTTTCGGTAAGGGTCAAATGAGATAGCACATATAATGCAAAGCATTTTGCAAAACCTCCCCCCCCCTTTTTTTTTGCTTTTTGGAGGGCAATTGGGGTTAAGTAACTTACCCAAGGTCACAAGGCTAGGTTTTTGTTTGTGTGGGTTAAGTGTCTGAGGCCAAATCTGAACTCGGGTCCTTCTGACTCCAGGGCCGGTGCTCTACTCACTGCGCCACCTAGCCGCCCCAGCATTTTGCAAACCTTAAAGAAATATATGAATGTTCTTTTATTATTATTAAATATTATCTTCATTTGTTACTGTCAAGTATTTAATGTCAAGATTTAGAGCAATGATGTGCTTTAGGTGAAATCATCTAATATAATATACAGGTCGTGAGGTTTAGGACTTAAATCCAGTCCAGTAAAGGTGAAAGCAAAGCCTCAGATGATTGGATACAGTATCTACCACATATAACTTAATGCCTTTGGCTGTCAAGGTGACAGGTTCCAAGCTTAGTGCTGGTTTTTCTTTCAGCCCTCAAAATGGAGGATTGATATTACAGTGGTAACTGAAGAATGAACATAAGATAGTTCTTGTAGAAGTCAGGTAGTTGCAAAAAAAAAAAAAAAGTCCCCAAAACATGGAAAGTACTGTACATGGAGTAGTGCTGAAAATAGCCACTGTGGAATAAAACTGTTGGCTTCATTTTAATACAACTTGAAAAAGGAAAACTAGAAATGATCTACTACTGTCACATCCCAGGCTAATGGCAGTGGGAACCCCAGAAACCTGGATCAGTAAGCAGAAAGAGTAGGAAATAGCAAAGAATAACATGTGTGTGTTTCAGAAAGGAAGCATATTTTCGTAGTAAAAATCTGATAGACTGGCAAAAGATTTTCTCTTTTCCCATGATAGTTGGTGAACTTGTTATTGGGAAACACTGAGGCACACATCTGCTCTGAAGAATAAGCAATAAACGAAGATTATGATTTGTGAAATGGTTAAAAAAGACTGAGTTAGGTGTCAGTATTCTGCATTGTACTTTGCACATAGAAGGTACTTAAAGCTGATATACCATGAATGGAACTCATCTGGACAAGATGTCCCAAAAGCTGTAGTATAGTTTTAAGCCATTAAAACTCCATGAAGATAAGAAGCATATATAGTTTTCATTGTTAGGTCTTTGAAGCACAGGAAGTGGAAAACAAATTGAAACATTCTTCATTTTTCTATTTATTATTAATGACTTTGGAACATGCATTTAATCACCATCAGCCAATTTTTGAGTAATTGCTATGTGTTACATGATTCGGAATGCAAAAAGATGAGTCTACAATGGAGATAGAACCTACGCAAAACAAGAAGAAATAAATGCTGGCTAGTCCTTAAAATGTCAGGTCTTTTTCAACCCCCAAGGTTAAAAGAAGAGAAGGAACTGTTGATTATAAGTGAGAGAAGATGATAAGGGATTTTTGACTGATAACTCTGTAGCAGAATGATCTGCCATGGTCATAGCCTGAAACTCATCTTGGAACCAGTGCTACAGTTGTTCATTTCAGCAAGCTTTTAAATTAGGGGTACAAAGATGCAAGGACCACAGAGAGAGAGATGACAGACCTTTTTCTCCAAGTACTTTTAATCCATTGGGGGGACAGACATAATAATAAAAACCTTAATACTTCAGTGAATCCATGATCTCCCTGGAATAGGCACTCCTTCCACCAGCCTAAATTGAAATCTTTTCATATTATGTAGATATTGTTCATCTTCCTCCATAAATTCTCCATATTGGATATCTCCAATGTAGTGGAAGCTTTCCTGCAACATTTAGTATTTTATAGCTATCAGTATGCCACTTGGGCTGCTTGTGTTTTTACTATATGACCTGCCACTCTTTTTTCCTGGTCATTATGCCACTTCTCTTGTGCAAAACTGAACGTGTCTTTGAAGGACATCTCATTACATAAATAACTGCTTTAAGAAAAGTTGTGAGCAAAGAAGCAGATCCTTAGGTTAGATTCTGTGCTGTGATGTATTTGGGGAGTGATACTTTTGTGGTTGTAAATCTCTGTCTTTTGGCAAAGTCTAAGTTGCCCTACAGTGTTAACTAAAGTAAAGCACGCTACCTGCCAAATAGTAGGCATTTAATTATTTCTTTGCTTGTTTGCTTCCTTCCTTCCAGCGTGCCCTGGAAAGGCAAAGCAAATAAGTGCTGGTTTAACTTATTTTAATTCTTCTCCTTATTGCCACATTGGCAGAAAAATGACCCGTTTCAATGAAATGGGCAGGCCAACACATTATTAAAAGTATAAGAGCATTGGAATGAGTAAAATTAGCAGTACCTTACAGAGAGTAATTTTCATTCTTTCAGACCTACTGTCTTTATTAACTTTGATTCACAGAATGTCAGAGTGAGGAGGAATCTTAGGAAAATAAAACCTTTTCATTTGACAGATCAGGGAATTAAGGCCCAGAAAAAAAGAGGGATTCATAGCAACAAGCATTTATTGCTATGTGCCAGGCAAAAATTAAAAAACAGCTTCTGCCCTCACAGAACTTACATTCTAATGGGGAAAAATAACATATAAAAGGGATCTGAAAAGGTAGAAGAGGAACTGTTCACAAAGGGGCATGGTGTTGAAGTCCAGAGAATGAATGATGACCATTGATCATTCCTCATTAAGAGGTTTAGGGAAGGTGGAAGGGATGCAGGAAGAAGGTAGCTGGGTTATGGATAAATATCCCATGGATGTAGATCAGAGAATGAAGGATAGCTGGCCTGGGCCCTTCCTAAAAATGGACCTCTGGGCATTGTGGTAAAGATAGAAAGTAACTTGATCACTGCTACAAAGTGAATTTGTGCCAAACTAGAACCAGAACTCAGGTCTTCTGATTCCTATATCAGCCCTTTATTCTAAGAGAACAGGGCTTCTTCTAAGCCCTTTTGAGGCCTTGTCCCATATGGCAGCCTGGTGAAGCCTATGGACACTCTTCTCAGAACAACAGATTTAAATGCATAAAACCAAATGTTTAGGATTACAGAGGAAACTAATTATTTGAAAATACAGTTGTCAAACTTTTTTTTTTTTTACAAGTTTAGAGACCCATATTAAGAATCCCTGTTTTCTCTATTGGTGTGACCATTTAAAATTTTTTTTCTTTTATGAAAGAAGAATCATGAACATAGCTCTCATTTTACAACTTTTTTTTTCCTTTCAGAGTTAGTTTCAGCAAAGAGTAGAAAATTGAACATATGCTGCCTTTTATCCTAATTGTAACCTATCCTAGAATTAAGTATTTATTGAGCTTCCCCTGTGTTCCTGGCATGGTGGATACAAAGTCCAAGATATACCACCTGATGTACTAGAAAGAGCACTGGATTTGGAGTCAGCTGACCTGGGTTCAAATCTAGACTTTACTTCTTAGACTCTTTATGACCTTGGACAAGTCAGAATCTTCCCTTGAGCCTCTTTAGGGGTTGTACAAACCCTATATACAATGATTACAGCAGTGCAAAGGAAAAGAACCAGAAAACAAAAGTGAATTCTGTTTAATGATTATTAAGGTAAGTCCTAGAGAAATGTTGGGAAAATATATTGAAGAAATCCTTGTTGATTGACCTTGTGGCAAAAGTAGGGGACTGTGGATATGGAATGTGTGTATTCTCAGACTTGGTGGATAAGTTAGTTGGTTTTACTGAACTGTTTTTAATATTTACTATAAGGGAAGGCCTGCTAGGTAGACATCAGTAAAACAAATACATATTTTTAAATTGATAAAATGAGTTTAGACTGGATTTTTTTTTTGTTTTTAAAACATTGATAAATTTTATTTTAAAACATTTTACAGATTTCTAGTATTTCTAGTATATTTCCTTTTGCTTCTCCTACAGTGCACAAATTGAGGAGATCACAAAGTGAGAGTCTAAACTTGGGGGAATGGGGGACAGGGACAGGGAGAAAGAGGCCCAAGACAGAGCTTTAGGAGATGTTCTAGTAATTGGGTGTGATGGATGAAGGAAGAACTAGCCAAAGACCAGTTACACAGATAGGAGAATTGAGAGAGCAGTGTCAAGAAAACCCACAGAGGAGAGTATCCAGGAGGAGAATGTGTCTGATACACCAGAGAGATCCACAAAGATCAGGACTGAGAAAACATCATTAGGTTTGGTAATTAAGAGAGACCTTCAGCTTTCAATTTGGTCAGTCATTTACCCAATCACTGGACAACAGTGTATTTCCTGGATTTTTTTTCTATTACAAATAATGCTGCTATGAATATTTTTTTGTACTTCTTGGTCATGTCATCTTTTAGGTTACAGCTTAGTAATTGCATTGCTGAGTGATAGGTAATGAACAATTTTTGGTACCTTTTTTTAGAGTGGGGGCATAATTTCAAATATTTTTCCCATGATAGTTGGACCAATGAACCACTCATTAGTAATTTTCCCACAGTCCCACCAACTTTGAATTTTTCCATCTTTTTATTTTCTTTGACAGTGTAATGATGCACATACACTTGAACCTGAAGTTTATGTATGCGGGTTAATAAGAGTTAATGTTGCTGTAAGAAAAAGCATTATATGTGAGCTGATGATCATCACTATTATTGCTATCATCATCATTATTACAGTAAGCATTTTGGTAGAGACATCTGTTGGTGTATCTTCAGAGTCACATAGCAACAGAGCTTGGGAGTAGGAGCCTTCTGGGCATAGCAGTAGGTGGTTAATTGGACTCCAGGCGGACTAGAAGGTACAGCTAGGATTTGTATCCCTTGATAAACTTACTCCCTCTGGCAACCTTGTTAATAATTTAAAATAAAATGCTAAATCTATTAGTATGTTGTAATTAAATTCTTGTTTACATATCTTTGCATGTGACTGCCAGGTCTAAATCAGTAGGATAGTATTTTTGGCTTAACTGCGGATTTTAGTTCTTAGCCCCATGGGCTCAGGCTGTATGGTAATCAGGGGAATTGATTGTTTCCTGGAGTGGCTCTTAGCCTAGAACATTATTACTTTTCCCCTTTGGTGAGCCAATTAGAGATGTCATTGATAGGGCCACAACTCAAATCAATTCTGGGGTCCTACTTGGAAAAGGATCAGGACAAGGACTAGACTTGTGATTTCATTGGCAGTGGGAACCGTCTTTTGGGGAAACTCCCTCTTGCCGGTGGACATACCTTTTCTGCAATTTGGAGTCTGAGAATTGCCCAGTATTGATAGGCTCAGTGAATCAGGTGCAAGTTCACACATAGCAGTAATTGTAAGAGGTGGCACTCAAACCTAGGTTTTGCTGGCTTGGAGCCAGTCCTTTACTTTAGCCATTATACTGTGCTGTTCCTTGATAGGAAGTAAAGGGTAGAAATTTGAATTTGGGCTCAAGTGAATTTAATTTTAAGGCTTTTCAGCTCCATTTAGTAATAACTGGTTTAGAGTAAATGCACCCTTTTTTTCCCCTCAGTTCCTAGCACTGCTTTGCCATAATTTATTATTGATTACATTCAGTTTATAGTGAAGATTAAGATACTTATTCTTTTGTAATGATTGTCAACTGACAATCTAGAAGATATCTTCATCAAACGGTTCAGACTCTCTAGGACTAAGTGTTCCTTATATGAATAACAAAGGAGTTGGATTAGATGCTCTATAGAGGAACTTTCCGTCAAAATTCTCTGGTACTAAAAGGTCTGTCATTTACTCAGTTGTTTTCCATCCACTGATATATGTTTGAGGCCTTTCATGCCTTAATATAGATGTATGAGTATAGAGGAAAAAAACAACAACACAGGATTTAGAATCAGAGGACTTCAGGTCAAAGCCTAGTTTCTCTACTTACTACTTATGGTTGAGTCATGACTGTGGTCAAGTGGTGTTCCCTCTCTGGATCTGGGTCAAATGAAAGCCCTTTCCTTAAATTCTGTGACCATGGGATCCTTTGAGTTGCCATGACCCAAAGAATTTCTTTCAATATCAATAGCTAACTTGCGATGACAGATCTCTCCACATTTAGCTAGATTGGTCCTCAGATTATAGATGGTCTCTACATCCAGGCCTCTTATCTGAAGCTTCATGTAGGACTTTCAAAGATTGAGACTTCACTGACATAGCTCTTAAAACCCAGTGCCATAATGAAGCTTTGGAGAAGTCAGTGGATCTACTAGGGATACTTTACTTGATTAAACTTTTTTTTGCAGTTCATTAAGTAGATCCCACAAAATGTCTAAAAAATAAACTGGTAATTAATGTTGCATTAATGTGATTAATCTTTACATCTTCTAGAATTTCCTTTCAGAATATTTTGGATTTATTATTTTTCTGTACTAGAAATGTGGGCCTATGTTATTTGGATAATTAAAATCTCATTTGACCAAATAATCAAACTTGGATCCTGTCTCAGTAGCAGGGAGCAAAATAATAGTCCAGTGTTTTTTGTGATAGAATTGACCTGTCTCTGGACATTAATTTGATTTTTCTTTAAGTTGAATCCACCTGTGCTCTTCTAAAGCTGAGCATCAAAGCTATTTGTAGACAGTAAGAGGAAGGCCTTTTCTGGGAAGTACTCTAGATAGTAACAGCAATGGGTATAATTTCCAAAGGATTTTTAGGTGGCTATTGTAAGGGAATCCTAGATTTAGAGTATTGCATTTTGGAGGCAGGGAATTTTGATTTAGATAATCTTAGAGCCATTATGTTCTAGTGTTGGGCAAATCACTTTACTTCTCTGGGCTTTAGTTCCCCTGTCTGTAAAACTAAAGGGTCAGAACCAATGGTTCCTTATATATATATATATTTATTTATTCTGTAATTAAACATGAAACGAGTGCTTCATTGTACACAGTTGAACAGAAAAGATTTTGTATATGAAACTTCCAGTTCCATTATGTGCATCTTGCTTTCCTTTTAATTAAAATGAATTGAACATGCAACTTTCAAAGCTATCTTATCTGTGATTCCTTGTGGCTTCCTTTTTTTGTCTTATGTGAATTTTCAAAAAATAACAAAAGTTTCAGTGACCCTCTTCCTTCCACTCCTCTTCTTTTTTGGGGGGAGACCTTTTTTGTATCTCCTCTCCTTCACACCTGTTCCCATTGAGAAAAAGAGAAAAATCTTGTAACATATGCATAGTCAAGCAAAACAAATTTCTACTTTGCATATATCTGAAAAAATGTGTCTTATTCTAAAAGTTGAATCAATTTGTTACCACATTGGTAGTTACCATGCTTCATCATTGGTCCTCTGAAATAATTTTTCAAGAATTGTAGTTGGTCACTACATTGATCTGAATTATTATTTTTTGGGGGGAGGGCAATTGCGGTTAAGTGACTTGCCCAAGGTCACACGGCTATTTTTTGTGTGAAGTGTCTGATCTGAGTTCTTAAATCATTCTCCCTAGGTAGCTCTGAAACCATCTCTTTTAACATTTTTAACAATGCAACACTATTCCATTATATTCATATGCTTTCAATTGTTCAGCTGTTCCCCATTGATGAACATTCCCTTTGTTTAAAACCCCCCCACATATTTTTTGCTATTAAAAACGTTGCTATAAATGTTTTAGTATATATGGAACTTTTTCTCTTTCTTTGATCTCTTTGGGATAGAGGCCTAATAGTGGTGTCTCGGGGTCAAATTAAATTTTATTTAATAATTTGCTAAGGGGAGCAGAGTTTCAAATTGCTTTCCAGAATGGCCCTACTATCAGCACATTAGAATATATATAGGGAACAGAATCAAGTTTATAAGGGCCGCTCCCTAATTGATAAAATGGTTAAAAGTATGAATAGGCAATATTCAGAAGAAATCCAGGCTATCAATACCTTTATAAAAAAGTACTCTAAATTACTAATAATCAGATTAAAACAGTTCTAAGATACCACCTCATACCCATCAGATTGGCTACTTTGACAGAAAAGGAAATGACAGATGCTAGAAGGGCTGTGACAGGTACACTAATACACTGTTGGTGGAGCTGTGAACTGGTCCAGTCATTCTGGAAAGAAATTTGGAACTGTGCCCCAAAAGCTATTAAACTGTGATCTTTGATCTAGCCATACCTCTACTAGGTCTACAAACCAAAGAGAACAAAGAAAAAAGACACATGAGTACAGAAATATTTATAGAATCTCTTTTTGTGGTAGCAAAGAATTGAAAACATTGAGAAGACTTGCAAACTGATCCAGAGTGAAGTGAGCAGAACCAGGGGAACAATATACTTAGTCTAGGAATGAGTAATATTCATTGGAAAGCCAGGAAAGTTTTCATTACATTTATTTTACATTTATTCTTCCTGAATAAATGGGTAGCTCCCTTAATGGAGTACACTGACTCAGACAAATTCTAACCCTTTTTTAACTGCTTCCATTAGAATTTCCCTCCTTGTTCTCCATTGGCCAGGTACAACCTCCTGAACTGACCAAGTCATGCTCCCCTCAAACAGCTCATCAAGTATTAGCCCTCTAGCCCACTACCTGATCAGAAGCCTGGCCCTGCTAGATCATACATCTGATTAGAACCAGTCACCTCTGACCCACATCCTGCTATCAAAGATAGGAGCACTTTTAATTATGTGGCAAAAAATTGCCTCCCATCGATTCCCACAAATTTATACAGTAACAACAATATGATAAAGATAAGGAACTCTGAAAGTCTTAGTAACTGATTATCACTATGATCAGCCTCAATTTCAGAAGACTTGTGATGAAATATACTATCCACTTCCAGCAAAAGAAATGATATACTCAGAGTGCAGATGGAAGCATATTTTTCTTCGTGCAGGAATTTGCTTCGTGTCATTACACGTTTGTTTCTTGTCTTTTCAGTGGGGGAGGGGAGATGGAGAGAGTTTGGAACTGAAAATGAAATTGAATTTTTAAAAACTGCATTAATCTACTTGTTTTACTGAAGTCCCGCTAGAAATTGGCATTTTCTTTTTTTGTCCTCTTTGCTACTGGGATAGGTGTGGTGAAATCTCAGGATTGTTATAATTTGTATTTATCTAATCATTAGTGATTTCTCGATTTTTTTTTCATTTTATAGGTAGTATAGATTTTTTTCCCTTAAACTGCTTGTTTCTAGATCCTTTGACTCTGTATATTGGGAAATGGCTCTTGTTCTTAATTTGAATCAGTTCCTTATATGTCTTGGGTATGAGATCTTTAGCAGAGAAACTTGCAAAGACTTTCCCCAATTAATTATTTTCCTTTTTTTTTTGCTTTTTGGAGGGCAATTGGGGTTAAGTAACTTGTCCAAGGTCACACGGCTAGGTTTTTGTTTGTGTGTGTTAAGTGTTGTGTTGGTTTTGTCAGATTTGTCCCAAGGTTCCTTCTGGCTCTAAATCCTATGACTTGTGATATTTCAAGCTGGAAGTAGAATATTTATATGCACTATGAAAAGGTTTGAAAATCATCTTCAACTGAAAATTTCACACTTCTGTCCTGCTGTCTCTGAGACTTGACTGTGTGATTACCTGCTAGTTGATTTATCACAAAATATACAGGCTATGTAGAGTGGAATTTCATGACACTCAAGATTATGTGTTTTAATAAAATATAATGTATGTTAGAAGTGTCATTTGTATCCCTCTGCTGTGTGTTTCAGCTATTAGCAGTAAGACCTAAGTGCTGTAGAAAGGATCCTTCCCTGTGTATTTTTCCCTAGAATGCTTACCCATAGTCCTTGAAAGGGCCATTTCAGATCCTAGTCCAAACTTCTCACATTATAGATGAGTTGTGGTGAGCTAAAATGACTTGAATCCTTCTATTACTTTGATTTCTGCTAGGTCTACAATGTAGGTATTAAAGTCAAGAAGCTAGGATTTGACCTTTTGGAGACTTTAATTCTTACCAGCTAGATAAATTAATCTGTTAAAATCTTCAAGACTAAGAACTAATCATAAATAATCTGCTCAGGACATAGAGATTAATAATCTTTTCCATTGGGTATTAGCAACAAGACTTAAATATCTAGGGTATTTTATTGATTTCAAGCTGGGTAGGAAAAACTTAAAATGTTTTCAAAGAAACAGTGAATATTACAATGTCTTCTACCTTTTGGGTGTCAGTCTTAATAGGACTGACCAAGTGCCAGAGTTTTGGAAGTAAATTCCCTGACACTTTGTGGGGGAGGGTGCTTTAGGGGAGTGTAAGGAATAGCTCTATGTCCTGTGTATAATAGAGAGAGGGAGATATATATATATACACTTAGCTAATTCAAACATACATTAAAAAGTCCCACAGGGAACGTGTTCTCTCTGTTGTTTTGAACAAGAAAGCTACTATGTCCTTGTGGCTCATGGTGGTGGAGTTCCTCAGAGACAGGAGGAGGGAACCAAGAAAGAATTCTTGAATTTGAAGTCTGAGCAGGCCTATGATCTGCTGGCCAAGAGCTCTGAATTGTGGTTTTTGAAAGTAGTATGTTCATACCACTGGTGAACTGAAGAGGCAGTCAAAGGCATTTAAGGCTTAGAGAATGGCAGGTTAATCTATTTTTTTAAGGTGTTATTTTCCTCAGTCAGGTTGTTGACTCACTTTTCATGGTTTTCTTGCATCATTCTCATTTCTCTTCCCAACTTTTCCTTCCTCCACTTCTCTTACTTGATTTTCAAAATCCTTCTTGAGCTCCTCCATTGGCTCTAACCAGTTCATATTTTTCTTGGAAGCTTTTGGTGCATAAGTTCTGACTTCAATGTCTTCCTCCAGCTACAAGTCTTGACCTTTTTTGTCCCCCCAAAAAGATACTATTGTCTGTTTGTGCTTCTGTTCCTTGCTCATATTGGCAGCCAATTACTTGACTTTTGAGGTCTTTGCCACCTTAGAACTCTGCTTCCAGAGAGAAAAGCTTTGTCCCAAGTCCCTGAGGTTGTCGCAGTTGCCAGGGCTATTAGGAGGGCGCTGTCTCTATAGCCCCCATAATTCTTTTCTTTTCTTTTTTTTTTTAATATTTGAAACATTTAATGTTAAGACCTCGAATTTCAGATCCATTTCCTTCCTCCCTTGTCACCCATTCCCTCTGGGGAGATAAGTAATTCAGTATATGTTGCACATGTCTAGCTATGCAAAACATTATCATAGTAGATATATTGTACAGGGCTGCTTATAATTCCCTCCCACTCATCCCACCCCCCACCTGGTCCATTCCCTGCATGATCCTGTCCCTCTTCTATAGTGGGTACTTCCAACCTCCCCTCCCCCCAAGGATGCCCTCCCATTCATCATCCCTCTTCTCATCCCCCTTCCCCCTATTTTGCTGCAGGTTGAGATATCCCATTTAGTATGTATGTCATTCTCTCCCTGAATCAAATTCAATGAGAATGTGGTTTTGCCTTTTTTGCCTTCCTATTCTCCTCCTCCCTTGCAGCCACTTCCCCTTGCTTCTTCTACATGAGATAGTTTACCCTACCCTGTCTCTCCCCATCTCCTTTTGCCACTTTCCTCTCTCACCTCATAATTTTATCCCTTGAGTATTCTCCCTTCCCAACAAATTCAACCTATGCCCTCTATCCATATATAACTGTAACCATATACACACACATTCACATGTGTATTCAGATGACCACACACCCTTCTTCCATTATTTTCATATTGAGAAAGATATCATCAGTCACAGTTATTACTTTTCCATATAGGAATGTAAATATTTCAACTTTGATAAGTTCCTTTTGATTTCTTTTTCCTGATTGCCTTCTCAGGCATCTCTTGCTTCTTGTGTCTGGATGTCAAATTTTCTATTCAACTCTGGTTTTTTCCTCAAGAATGCTTGAAATTCCACTGAATGACCATATTTTCCCCTGAAACAAAATACTCAGTTTTGCTGGGTAGGTGACCCTTGGGTTCATTCCCAGTTCTTTTGCCCTCTGGAATATCATATTCCATGCCCTTCCATCCCTCAGTGTAGAAGCTGCCAGATCCTGGGCTATTCTGATTGTGTTTCCACAGTATTGGAATTGTTTCTTCCTGGCTGCTTGTACTATTTTCTCCTTGATCTGGGAACTATAGAACCTGGCTATAATATTCCTAGGAGTTTTCTTTTTGGGATCTTTTTCAGGAGGTGATCTGTGGATTCTTTCAACCTCTATTTTGCCCTCTGGATCTAAAACATCAGGGCAATTTTCCTTGAGAATTTCTTGAAGGGTGATTTCTAGGTTCTTTCTTTGATCATGGCTTTCGGGTAGTCCAATAATTTTTAAATTGTCTCTCCTGGATCTATTTTTCCAGGTCAGTGGTTTTTCCCATGAGATATTTCACATTGCCTTCTAATCTTTCATTTGTTTGGATCTGCTTAACAGCATCTTGATTTCTCATAAAGTCATTAGCTTCCATTTGCTCCAGTCTAACTCTGAAGGAATGAATCTCCTCAGTGAACTTTTGAGATTCTTTTTCCATCTGGCAAATTCGGGTTTTTAAGGCATTTTTCTCCTCATTGCCCTTTTGGGCCTCCTTTGCCATTTGAGTTAGTCTGTTTTTTAAGGCGTTATTTTCCTCAGTTAGGCTATTGACCCTCATTTCATATTTTTCCTGCATCCTTCTCATTTCTCTTTCCAATTTTTCCTCCACTTCTCTTATTTGATTTTTAAAGTCCTTCTTAAGGTCCTCTATGGCCTGCAACCCGATCATGTTTTCCCCTGGGGCTTTTGGAGAGGGACTTCTGACTTCACAGTCCTTTTCCCGCTCTATGCCCCCAAAATAGGAGTCTAGGGTTGCATTTTTCTGTTTCCTTTGCCTTGGCATGTTGCCACTTAATTACTTGACTTTTGGGCTTGTTGCCACACTGGCTTTAAGGCCAGCTAGAGGAATTTTTGTCCTGAACGTATGGGGGGCAACTTCCGTTTCTGGCAAGCTGTAAACCCACCCACGACTTCCACCCCAGATCACAATCCAGATCCAGGGAGGTTAAAGCAAGAGCGATTACCCCCCCAAGACTGATCGCTGGATCTCCTTACAATTTGCAGGCCGGGAGCTGGAGCCGCCTCTGAAAACTACAAAATGGTGAGTCTCCTCAGAGGCTTCTAGCTCCCAGGGGAGGGAGCTGATGCATTCCCCAAATACTGGTCCCAAAGTCCATAGGACACTAACCTCTTACTTTGTTCTAGGTGTGTCTATGTTGATAATTCTGGAATCTCCACAGCTGCTGGTGTTCTGGGGTTCTTCCAGCCGGCTGCTGGCCCTGCCGCCCTGGGGCTAAAGCCTCGGCTCATGGGGACCTGGGCTCGGCTTGCCACTCTCTGCGCGCTGCGCGCTGCTGGCTCCCACACTGCTGCGCTGGTCCTTCCTGCAGGGCTGCTTGGCTGTCCTTAGCGGGAGGTTAGCTTCTCTGTGTCGTTCTGTGGGTGCTGGGGCTCCAGAAGTTGTTCAGAGTCCCCTTTTACATAGTTTGGGGGGAATCTGGGGGCAGAGTGGCTTGGATAAGCTGTTTCTACTCTGCCATCTTGGCTCTGCCCCCCCCCCCCCATAATTCTTTTCTAAAGGGGGGAAGTAGGGCCTTCCAGTATTTTGTAAAGGCCTTATTAACCTATCTGATTTCTTTCTGATATTTTAGTTATTCATATTTTTCTAAGACAATTTTTTTACTGTAATCAGTTGATGGGGGAGGAGAGCAAATTTTTAGTTCTTCAAAATAAACATTTTGGACAATAAAAAAATAGATTAACTCAAATGGCAAAAGAAGCCCGAAAAGCCAATGAGAAGAATGCCTTAAAAAGCCAAATTTGCTAGATGGAAAAAGAATCTCAAAAGCTCACTGAAGAGAATCATTCCTTCAGAATTAGATTGGAGCAAATGGAAGCTAATGACTTTATGAGAAATCAAGATACTATTAAACAGATCCAAACAAATGAAAAAATAGAAGGCAGTGTGAAATATCTCATTGGAAAAACCACTGACCTGGAAAATAGATCCAGGAGAGATAATTTAAAAATTATTGGGCTACCTGAAAGCCATGATCAAAAAAAGAACCTAGAAATCATCCTTCAAGAAATTCTCAAGAAAATTGCCCTAATATTTTAGAACCAGAGGGCAAAATAGAGGTTGAAAGAATCCACCAATTACCTCTTGAAAAAGGTCCCCAAAAGAAAACTCCTAGGAATAGTATAGCCAGGTTCTGGAGTTCCCTGATCAAGGAGAAAATACTACAAGCAGTCAAGAAGGAACAATTTGAATAGTGTGGAAACACAATCAGGATAACATAGGAACTAGCAGCAAGCAATCCAATATTGGTTATATGTGTACAATCATATTAATCATATTTCTGTGTTAGTCATTGTCAAAGAATCAAAACAAAAGGGAAAAACCACAAGAAAGAAAAAACAAAATACAAAAGTGAGAATAGTATGCTTTTATCTGCATTCAGATTCAGTAATTCTTTTTCTAAGATATGGATAGTATTTCCATCATGAATGGTGGATCATTGTATTGCTGAGAAGAGCTAAGTAAGCCTGTTATAGCTGATCATCACACAGTGTTGCTGTTACTGTGTCCAGTGTTTTCCTGGTTCTGTTCACTTCATTCAGCATCAGTTCATACAAGTTTTTCCAGGATTTTCTGTAATCTACCTGCTCATCATTTTTTTTTTGCTTTTTTTTTTTGGAGGGCAATTGGGGTTAAGTAACTTGTCCAAGGTCACACGGCTAGGTTTTTGTTTGTGTGTGCATTAAGTGTCTGGGGCCGGATCCCAACTCAGATCCTTCTGACTCCAGGGCCAGCACTCTACTCACTGCGCCACTTAGCCGCCCCCTGCTCATCATTTCTTACAGTACAACAGTATTCCATTACTTTCATATATTACAACTTGTTCAGCCATTCCCCAAATGATGGCCTCCTGTCAACTTCCAGTTCTTTGCCATTTGGTTTCAATTTAAAGGTCATTTTCCTCCTTATACTAAATTTCAGATTTTACTGCCTGAAGAATTCTTAGGAGTCATGAGTATTTATTCGTGTATTCTAATGAAGGTTGTATTACCTGATTGTGCAGAGACACAGGGACTCTTCCAATGGAAATGGAGAGTGTTTCTGGATGAATCCCTGTATCACAGGGAATGTTGTTTAGTGTTGCCAAGCAGTGCCTGAAGGGATTGACCCTAGGCCCAGTGCCTTGCCCCTGGAAACATTCTGGGGTTGGATATATTCCCTAAGGCTGCCCACATTGGCCACAGGATGGAACTTTTCTATTTGTGAAAGTGTGAATCTCTAGTTCTCATTCGAATTATAAAGATAAATGACAACCTTCAAACTAGATGCTGGATCTGTGAAAAATAATTTCGTGTTTAAGTCCAGATCTGTTATAAAATGGCTAACATGCTTTGATTTTTATGGCACTAAACCTCACAAGTGTGGTTCATTCAGGAGTTCCTGAATATCTTAATTGTCTTTTGTGAGTTTTGGCATTATCCTCAAAGTATTTTTTTTTAAGGCTCCGTTTCAGATTACTGTTTCTGGCTCATGCAAAAACCTTTTTACATCTTTAATCCTTAAAAGAATCATAGAGTGGCAGAACCAGAAGAGACCTTAGAGACAAATCGATTTTGCTGAGAATGAAACTGAGGCCTCCTTAGTGAGGGAGATAAGGCTTATGAATTTTTTTAAAATTGCATTAGTTCTCTTTATATAATCCTTTGTTCTAGACACAATACATGGGAGTGGGGATGGCTGGGGCCAGACACATTTACTGAGACTGGGGTGAACAGAATGTACATGAGTGACAGTGGCCACAGGCCTGCCACAGGGTCAGGCTATTTACAAAACCCACTTCAAGGACTTGAGTGACCATCACCCCACCCCCACCCCATCTCCCTTGGCCATCTGTCGGACTTATGAATTTTTTTAAAAAATGAAACACTTAAGATACTATTATCTATCTGAAAGACCCAGATCCAGATCCTACCTTAGATACTTTATCCTTTAGATGTTTCAAACTGAATGTCCCAGAGACATTCAATTCATCATGTCCAGGAGAGGCATTTCTTCCCCCCTCCCTCCCAAACCTCCCCTCCTACAAACTTCTGTACCATGTGTTTGTAACAAGCACTCTTTCTCAATTTCTCACCCTCCTTCCACCCCCCCACCCACACTCCCCATCCAGTCAGTTGCCAAATCTTTCCATTACTGCTGTCACAAGCATCTGTTGCATCAGGCCAACTATTGCTTTAAGATCAGGTCCTTATTACCTCTCACCTAGATTATTACCAGAATCTCCTGATTGTTCTCTCTGCTTTAGGTCTCACTCCCTATTCCAGTTTATTTTATCTGTCATATAGCTGCCAAAGTGATTTTTCTTAAGTTTAGCACTGACTATGTGGCATTCCAGTGGCTTCTATTGTCATTAAAATATTAAAATTCTCTATTTAGCTTTTTAAGCCCTTCACAACTTTTCCTGAAACTACATTTTCTATCCTCATTGAAAATTACTCCCCTTCTTACACTCTTCTTATCCAGGCAAACCAGTCTTTTCTTTGCTCCTTATGTCAGACCCTGCACGACCTCCCTCCTCTGTTACTTTGCACTGGAGTACACACTCCCTCTTTACCTCTGTCTCATTCAATTCTTCTCTTCCTTCTAGATGCAGTTCAAAAATCTTCTACATGAAGGCTTTCTGCCTCACCTTTTCCCCAGCTAGTGCCTTTCCTCCCTAACTATCTTGTTATTTATTTAATAACTATTTTGTATTTGTTTGTGCATGTTTTATTACATTGTTTATTGTATTATATTGTATATTGTATTATATGACTGTGGACAAATAAGTTAACCTCTGTTTGCTTCAGTTTCCTCATCTGTAAAATGGGATAATAATGGTAAGAGTTGTGGTGAGGACCAAATGAAATAATAATTGTAAAGGGATTAGCACAGTGCTTGGCACATTAATAAATGCTATGCAAATATTATTATTATTATTATTAAATTGCATGTAAAGTCTTTTGGCAGTGGACAAAAAAATGATCTTGTTGCCCTTATGAGAAGCAGTATTTTATAGTGAATAGAGTTTGCCCCAAAGCCAGGAACCTTTGACATATAGTGGCACTGTGATCTTGGGCAGGTTACTTAACTTCTCAGTGCTCCAGGCAACTCTCCATGCCTATATCTGATTACTGTAATCTAAACTCTTTGACATGTGGGTGTGTTCATGTAATAATTATATTCAACTTCTTGGAACCTCTGTATGCCAGGCAC
The DNA here is from genome assembly GCA_011680675.1 of Gymnobelideus leadbeateri. Lineage (NCBI taxonomy): Eukaryota > Metazoa > Chordata > Mammalia > Diprotodontia > Petauridae > Gymnobelideus > Gymnobelideus leadbeateri. Next base: position 112,292 of record WOXC01008450.1, on the reverse strand, counting down.
TGTGCAATTGGAACAGATTATTAGCAACTAAGGTACTTGTAACCTAGGCAGAAATAGGGAAAACCCAACCATTGTTGCTATTCCTCTTGCTTAAAGAAATATTTTCTTCATTTCCTCCTAAGTTCTTTCAGGGCAAGTTATCCTTCCTTTCTGGCAATGCCACTATGTCGGCTGTATGACTGTATTACAGGTCAGTTCCATTCTGTCCACCTTGGCTTCTTTGTCTGTAAAAATAAGGAGGTTGGACTGGTGAATTTTTAAGGTTCCTCTGGCTTTGGCATTTGAGTCTTTGAATGCTCTTGGCATCTAAAAGATCTCATTCTTTTCAATTCAATAAATACTTATTAATCACAAATATGAAACAGTAGCTAGGTGTAGAATGCAATAGGCATTTTTTGGATATGGTCAGTGTGGAGTTGTATGCTTGACTATTCATATTTGTTTCATGGGTTTTTAAAAAAATGCGGGGGAAGGGAAGGACTAAGAGGAGAGGGGAATTAGTAATAGTATTGTAAAAAGGAAGAAAGGGGCTGTTGAAGACTTACATTTTTTAAAAAAATTTTTTATTTTTCTCAATCAGGCCGTATCTAATTAGCCTCCCTCTATGACCCCTGATGATGTTAGGGTTCAGAGGGCACACATGTATGTTCTCATATTTGAAGAAGAGGTTTATACTTGTTTAGTCTTTTATCATTGTTCATTAATTTTCATTCAATTTCATTCAATTTTTCCCCCTTGTAGCATTATACTCAGTTTTACTGAGTGTTATTCTTGATTGTAAATCCATATCCTTTGCCTTTTGGAATATTATATTCCAATATCTCTGCATATTTTATAGTGTTGGCTGCTAAATCCACTGTGATCATGACTGTGGCCCTTGGGAATATGAATTCTATCTTTCTGGATGCTTGTAGTATTTTCTCTGACCTAGAACTTTTGGGTTTTGGCTATAATATTCCTGAGAGTTTTAAGAGAATTGGACAGTTTTATTTTATGATTTCTTGAACTATAATATCTAGATAATTCATTTCGTCTATCTAGTTAGTGATTCTTTTTTTTTTTTTTTTTTTGGCCTTTTAGAGGGCAATTGGGGTTAAGTAACTTGCCCAAGGTCACCCGGCTAGGTTTGTGTGTGTGTCTGTGTGTGTCTGTGTGTGTCTGTGTCTGAGGCTGGATCTGAACTCAGGTCCTTCTGACTCCAGAGCCGACGCTCTACTCACTGCACCACCTAGCCACCCCCTAGTTAGCGATTCTTAAGGGTTTTTTCTCCTCAAACTATTTTCCAGATCAGTGTTTTTGCTATGAGATATCTTATATTTTCTTCTTTTTTAGTCTTTTGATTTTGTTTTGGTATTTCTTGTGGTCTCATGGAATCATTGGTTTCTATTTGTTCTATTCTAATTTCTAAGGATCGTGGACAAAGTTTTGTACCTCTTGTTCCACACTGTTGATTCCCTTTCCAGTTTCTCACTTCTTTTGTAGTTTTTTCCCTCAAGAACTCTAATTTTGTTTCTAAAAATACTTTAAACTTTTAAATTTTAATCTCATGCTTTATTTTGGGAATGCTAGTCAAGTTTGTGCCCAAGCTTTGAGGATGTTTTCCTCAAAACATGTGGATGTTTTCTAGTCATTCTCTTTTTGTGAGTTTGTGTCTCAAGTGTCCCTGTCACCATAAGAACTTTTTATGATGGTATTTTGTTTAGCTTGGTTTTTCATTCTTCCAGCCTACTTTCTGACTTCAGACTTGATGTCTAGGGCTGGAGTTCCAGAGTGAAGGTCTGGGTTGTTCCTACTGCTGTTATCTCGGGATATTATATGTTGTGTTATTCCAGTATCTTAGGGGGCAGGCTGAAGGTTTGCAAACTTTAGAGCTTCCAAGGTGGTCTGATCCAGGACAAAGTGATTGCTGGCCCTCTGGTCTGAGCTCAGAAATGTCTGACCTGATTTTCTGTCTGAATGGCAATAGACTGCTGCTGAATTTAGCTCCTATCAGTAAGCTAGAAAACTGCTGGCTCAGTGACAGAATTGTATACTTACCTTTGGTCTAGAATTCCTGCCCTGTTCATTCCTCTGCAGGCTTGGCTTGCTGCTGAAACTAACCCTGCTCTCCTCCTGAAGGCTGAACCACGTTCTGTGCCCCATCCCCCCATCCCCACTACTCTGGATCTTTGACCTGGAACTGAGTAGTGGTCAACAAAGCTGCTAGTTAGAACCTATCCCCATTTTGATGTCCCAGTATGTGTCTGGGGGGTGTCTGGTATGGATCTTAGATCTCCTCTTGCCCTAATGAAGTTTCTTCATGGTAAATGGGGTGTTCTAAGGGTGATGTGCTCCTGGCCACAGAGGCTGACCTGGCCTGGACAAATGACTCACTGTGATTTTATTTTTCTGGATGTCTTCATCAGGATTTGGTCTGGTGTATTTTCTAGATTTGTTTGGAGGAGTTTGTGGAGGGAGCTCAGTTGTATTGCTTCCTACCACTCCTGCTGTCTTGGCTGTCCTATTGAAGCCTGTCTTTTCTTTTCTTTTCTTTTCTTTTCTTTTCTTTTCTTTTCTTTTCTTTTCTTTTCTTTTCTTTTCTTTTCCTTTCCTTTCCTTTCCTTTCCTTTCCTTTCCTTTCCTTTCCTTTCTTTCCTTTCTTTTCTTTTCCTTTCCTTTCTTTTCTTTTCTTTCTTCTTTTTGCTTTTTGGAGGGCAATTGGCGAGTGTTAAGAGTCTGAGGTTGGATTTGAACTCAGGTCCTCCTAACTCCAGGGCCGGTGCTCTGTTCACTGTGCCACCTAGTCGCCCCTGAAACATTTTTTAAAATGCACAGAAGCAAACAAAAAGTTTAAAAAGAGAAGCTGGACATAACAGAGTTGCAGTTTCGTGTACCATCTGTTATCTGTTGTACTTTGAATGTAGAAACGTTTGTTTTAAGTTGAATACATTTTTTAGTTATTTAAAAAAAAGATACATTGACATCTGTTTTGGATATGTTGAGCTTTAATGCCTAGGAGACATCAGAAATGGAGGTGTTCAGCAGGCAGTTGGTTATACAGGACCAGAATTCAGGGAAAAGGTTAGGTCATTATTAGATGTGTATGATAATTAAGCTCCTGGGGAGCTGGTAAGAGCCCCATAGGGCACAGTGTGAAGAGAAAAGAGCCCAAGGCCAAATCTTAATATTCCTGGAGTGCTAATAGGCAAGAGAAGAATGATGGTCTAGTAAAGGAGCCCGAGAAGGTGATACAGGGAGAAGGAAAAAGCATTTGAAATTGTGATTGATAAAGAGCCTAGGAGCCTACAGAGTCACCAGTAATTAAATTGGTTCAGACTAAGAAAACGTTTGATAATGAAATATTAATATATGGGATGAGATACAGAACATTGTATGTAATCTTCTAGTTGACCAAGATTTAGCAAAATAGGAAATTTGATTATATGAGGTATAGGAGGGGAGTTGAGCATTACTAAAGAACAAATCAGTCAATAAGGGTCATTTTTTTTTTTTTTGGAGAGGGGAAGGTAGGGCAATTGGGCTTAAGTGACTTGCCCAAGGTCACATGGCTAGTTTGTGTGTGTGTGTATGTGTGTTAAGTTTCTGAGGCCATATTTGAACTTAGGTCCTCCTGACTCCAGGGTTGGTGCTCTATACCACCTAGCTGCCCCAAATGTCATACTTCTAGCACTCTGTCTAGACTAGAGAACTGGGCTGGACCAGGCTGGTGAATACAAAAACAAAAATGAATCCATCCTTGCCTTTTGGGAGAGACAGTATGAACATATATTTGTGCACACACATAATAGAAATGCAAATATCACTTATGCTGTAAATGCAAAGTAACTTTGGGAAGGTAGGAACTAGCCCCAGGGCGGAATCCATACAGGTTTCTGGTAAAATATAGTTGGTGCTTGAGCTGATTCTTGAAGGAAAAGATGTAAGAGGCAGAGATGAAGAGAGAGTACATTTGTGGCATGGAGGACTACATGCTAGAAATGGAATATTCTTTGTGAGAAACAATAAGAAGTCCAGTTTATCTGGTCCAGAGAAGGCAAGAAAGGGGAATCTCAATCTCTCTCTCTCTCTCTCCCTCCCTCCCTCTCTCCCTCCTCTAAATGCCAACAAACTGTTTCTGCTGTGTGTAAGGCTCTGTGTTTGAGTTCAGTCAAGCCATCAAATATTAAGCATTTACTCTGTGCTAATCACTGGGAATACAAAGAAAGGCAAAAGTTAGTTTCCACTCTCACAGAGTTTGCAGTCTAATGGGTAAGATAACATACAAAGAAATATGTACAAATAAAATATAGACAGGATGATTTGGAGATAAATGTCAGAGAGAAGGCACTAAGATTGTGGAGGACTGGGAAAGGCCTTTTGCAAAAGGTATAAGGCATTGTGGTAAGCCCTGGGAATACAAAGAAAGATAAACTGTCCTTGCTTTTAAGGAACTTGCAGCTTAATATGGGAGATAACATGTATCAACTATGTACAAGCAAAATGTATATAGGATAAATTATACATAATCAACAGAGAGACAGCATTAAGTTGTTAAGGAGGACTAGACTGGCTGTTTGTAGAAGGTGATACTTTAGGGAAATCCGGAGACAGATGAAGAGGGAGTGAGTTCTAGACATTGGGAACAGCTAGTGAAAATGCCCAGTCATGAGATGGTGTTATGTGTGAGGAACAGCAAGGAAACCAGTAACATCATAGAGTTATGTGGAGGGGAGGGGAATGAGATGTGAGAAAATTGGAAAAGTAGGCCATATTATGAAGGATTTTAAAAAGCTGAATAAAAGATTTTCTATTTGATCCTGAAAGCAATAAGCCACTGAAGTTTAACAAATGGGAGGGTGGGAGGAATGGTGATACAGGCAGCAAACCTGTGATTTAGGACATCACTTTAACATTTGAGTGGAGGATGCACTGGAATGTAGACAGACTTGAGGCAGGGAAACCAACCAGCACACTCTTACTATGGGCCAGATGTGAAGTGATGATGGCCAGTACGAAGATGGTGCCAGTGTCAGCACAGAGAAAGAGGCATAACCTACAGATGTTGAAGTAATCAGACTTGACAACCTGGAAAGAGAAGAGTCAAAGATGATAACCTAGTTTGGGAGCCTGAGTTACTGGGAGGATGGTGGTGCCCTTGACATATTTGGGGAATTTAGAAGAGGGGAGGGCATGGGGGAAAGACACTGAGTTCAGATTTGGCCAAGTGTGTTCAGTACTTTTGGGCCATCCAGCTCAAGATGTCCAGTAAGCATCTGGAGATGTGAGACTGGAGGTTAGTAGAGAGATGAGGGTTGGATATAAGTAGATTTGTGAGTCATCGGCATAGAGGTAATAGAAACCATGGGAGATAAAAAAAGATCACCACCTGAAACAGTGTCCAAGACAGAGCTTTGGGGGACCTACTGTTAGTGACCTGGATGAAGAAGACATAGAATGGGTTGTCAGGTAAATGGAAAATTGGGAGAAAGCAGGGACATGAAAAGATAGAGAAGAGAATTTCAAGAAAGGAGGATTAGGTTAACAGTGGCAGACTGTAGAGAGGTCACAGAGGATGAGGATTAGATTTGGCCATTCAGATATCATTGGTAACTTTAGAGAGAGCAGTTTGAGTTAAGATGAGGTTGTAAGCCAGACTATAAAGTTAAGAAAAGAGTGAAAAGTGAGGAGATGGAGGCATTGATTATAGATTCTATACTCTCAAAGTGTTTAGCCACTGAAGAGGGGAGAAAGAGAAATAGTGCAGCTAGTGGGGTCAAGTGAGGATCTTTTTGAGGATGGAGGAGACGTCAGCATATTTGTAGACAGTAGGGAAGCAGCCAGTATACAAATGGGGATGGTAGAGGGGACAGACTGCTTGAGAAGACAGGATGGAATGAAATCACTTAAGTGTAAAGATGGGTTGGCCATGGCAAGAAGAAAGGCCGTTTTTTCTTTTGAAACAAATGAAAGAGGAGATAGTTGCAGAAGGTATCTGAGTGATGTGAGTTAAAGAACAGAAGAGAAGAGGGAGCTCTTGGTGAATGCCCTCAGTTTTTTCATCGATTTCATGTATGGGCTTACCCTGTCATGTGAAAGCTCCTGGAGACTAGTCTTATGCTTCCTCAACAGGTGACACAGGGATGACTGGGTACAGAGTTGGAACTCAGTACTTGTTGAATGAGAAAACTACAATGTTGTCAGTATTAGTCTACACCTGGAATATAAGTTTCTTGTCTAATATGAGATATCCCTAAAGGGTGGCAAGCGATACATACATGCAAATTAGACCAGTTATATGTTACATTTAAAGTTTATATAAGTCTGAATGTAGGGTGGGGTGGAGTATAGTCTGTATTTGGACCAGTATGGTAACTGTAAACATTTGGCCTTCTCCCCCTCCCTGTAATACAAGCTGCAGCCTGATAACCTTGAGAAGCAAGTCCTTGAACTAGTCTTCAAATCTCCTTCCTCTGTGAAACTTCCCCATCTTTTTGTTTCCCCAACACTGCTGCTCCTACTAATCATTTTCAAGGTTAATGCACTTAAAAAAATCTGTGCTGATGTGTTATTAGCAATGGGACATTCTGGGCTTACGTGCAGATACTAGATTTATTATGAAGGGCAGGAACATCAGCTTAAGAAATCAAAGCACAGTCATTTCCGACAAATTGTGCCTGAAAATCTTTTCATGTTGAAAAGCAGTCTTCTTTACCCCAACCTTACTCCCCCCCACACCAAAAAAGCCCCACTCCCAAACCATGATAAAAGCTGAGACGAATTTGTAAATGCTGACAACCTAAAGCTAAATATGGTGATTTTACTGTCTTAGCCCTGGAGGGCTGTAGAGGATAGAAGAGAAGAACAAGTCTCAAAGACATAATTGGGGGGAAAAAACTGGAATTTTTTTTCAATTTGTCAGGCATATCTGAAGGGCACATATAGTAGGCAAAGTGTCTGAGAGACAGGACTTCTCTAAAACTTCAAGATCCTTAAAGGCAAAAACCAAGTCATACATCTCTGTATTTCTGCTATCATTTATTTTCCCAATGCCTACAAACAAGCTCATGTCTCCCTCAGTCTCAAAAAAATTCTCACTGGATCCATTCATTCTTGCTACAGATTATTTTATAGTTCTCTTCCCTTTCCTGGCTAAAATCTTTGGGAAGTCCTCTTTAATTGGTGCCTCCATTTCCTTTCCTCTCATTCTCTGCTGAATTCTGCGGTCTGACTCTCTAACTCATCATTCAACTGAAACTGTTATCTCCAAAGCTACCAAGGATCTCTTAATTAACAAATCTAATGAATGGCTTCTTCACCTCTCTACAGCATTTGACACTGTTAATTATACTCTGTGGATCACTTTATAATTTCAAACACTGTTCTTTATCATCACATCAACCTCCAATCCCTTTTACCCCTCATTTCTTTTCCAGGCCGTCATCCCTACAGTGGCTAGTCTCTCTTCCTTCTTCATCTTGACTCCTTCCTTGTAAATAAGTTCAACTCTACACTGTCCTCTTTCTATGAGTTCCTTGCCCCTCTATCTGATCAAAGATTTGCCCTGTCAACCCCCAGCTTTGGATTACTCTTACCATTCTCTGCCTTTACTCCCATTTATATACTTCTGGAAAAAGCTGGAGAAAACCCCAAGCATTGTTTGTTGACTGGGTCCACTACAAATTTGTTACACAATTTCAGTTGGTACCAAGGCAATCTTTTTACATCTCCCTAATCAACATACTGTCCCATTCCATATAACAAATCAGTACATCAAAAAAAAAATCTGAAAATTTGTGCAATATATAACACTTGTAGTCCTTCTGAATCTGCAAAGGGATGGGGTGGGAGTGATTTTTTTCCTCTCTTTTAAGACATGCTTATTTTTTATAATTTTGCATATTGACTTTTATAGTTCTTTCCATTCACATTGTTGTAATCATTATTTTATTTTCTTGGTTCTGCTTTTTTCATTCTATGTCAGTTCATATAGTTCTTTTCATGCTTCTCTATCACATTTGTCATTTCTTACAAGGCAGTAACATACTGTTTTGTTCTGCCTTCTGAAGACAAGATAATCCCTCTTCATGTGGAAACTCTTCAAATACTTATTATCATTCTTCTCTTTGCTTTATCATACCCATTTAGCTTCTCAGCCATTAAAACTGCCATATCTTTTTTAGATGAGCTATTTTCTTTATGTACCTTCCCTATTTTATGCTTTTGGAATTCTTGAATCTATATGATTTTACTTTTATCCCTTTTAGATTTCATCTTGTTAGATTCAGCCAGGTGTTTAAATGTTTTTGGATCCTATTTCTATTGTGTTAACTATCCCTTCTAGATTTGTGTCATCTGAAAATTTGATAAGCATGCCACCTTTGTATTCTTCTAATCCACCAGATTAATAGCCCTCTCAGCACTAGGTGAAGTCAACTGGAAAAAAAATGTAGATGAGTCTTTGTAATTAATTGCTTTAATAAGTCAGCTCTAATTCTTTAAGTGGTCTTTTTGTGTCAGTCACTTCTGTGTGTTGGAATTTGGGAATACAAAGACAAATGAAATAATTCCTGTCCTCAAGAGTCTACATTCTGTTGGGAGAGAGAAAACATATGTATACAAGTATGTACAAAAGAGACATAAAATAAATACGAGTAATTTGTGTGTGGAGTTTGGGGTAGATGCTAGCAACTGGACAGGTCATGAAAGACTTCTTGTATAAGGGAGGATTCTCAGAGACAGTGGTGAAGAAGTGCGTTCTAGGCATGGGGAATAGAATGTCTGTTCATAAACATGTAGAGGTGGACTGGCATGTGTGAGGAATAGCATGAGTTCAAAGTCAAGTCAACATGTATTTATTTTGCACTTTCTGCCAGACGTTGTGGGAAGCATAGCTATTTGTTAGCTATTTAGTAACTGAAGAGGAATAATTTATAAGACCGTTAAGTTAGATTGGAGCCAGATTGAGTTTATATTTTATCTTAGAAGTAATAGGAAGGCATTGTAGTTTAAAGCTGTGGTGGGAGTTGAGCTTTAGCAGTATCACTTTGGCAGTTTCATAGAGAATGGAATTGTGTAGATATTCAAGAAAGGAAGATAGTTAGGAGGTTATTCTAATAGTAGAGATGAGGACCTCAAAAAAGGATGAATAAACCTATAGAGAGAGATTGGAGAGATCTTTGGTAGAATTGACAAGATTTAGCAATTGATTGAATATGAGGGGTGAAGAAAAGTGAGGGATTGAGTGTGAAAAAGAGGTTATGACTTGGAAGGATGATAGCGCCCTCTATAGAGAAAGGAAAGTTCAGAAGTAGAATGGATTTGTGGATGGGGGTTTAGTTTTATGCTTGTTGAGTTAGAGACATACAGTCCAAGAAGCAGTTAGTGATATGGGACTGGAGCTCGGGAGATAAGTAGGCTGGATATATAAATCTGGGAGTCATCTTCATGGTGATTATATTTAAAGCCTTGGAGGTCACCAAGAAGAGAGTATAGAGGAAGAAGAGGAGAGCTCAGGACAAAAGTTCAGGAGTAAATTTGCAGCAAAGAGGTATAATAAATAGGATGATGATGTGGCAGCAGGAGTCTGAGAACAGGCGAGATTGGTAGGATGAACATGAAGGGAAAGCAGGTTCATCAAAACCTGGAAAGGTTGATCAACTGTGTCAAATGCTGAAAAGAAGTCAAGAATGAGGATTGAGAAAAAGTCATCAGACTTGGCATTTAAGACTCATTATTAATTTTTAAGGGAGTAGTTTCATTTGAGTGAAGTAAGAAGTCAGATTTCAAAGAACTGAGAAATGAATGAGATAAAGAGGAAGTGGAGAGAGAATTTAGGAGTTTGCCATGTGGTATGATGACTTAGGGATAGTTGGTTTTTGGTTTTTTAGGAAGGGGGAGATATGAGTATATATGGCAACAATATATGGAGGCAATGAATGAGCTGTTGAAAGGGAGAGGTTAAAGATACTTCTGGATTTTCACAGATTATTCCTTTAATTATGTGTTCTTGAATTTTTCCATTAATTGCATGCAGGCGTAATGGCCGATAAGTTTGCAGAAACCAACATTAGTCCCTTTTTTGAAAATAGTGATCTTTGTTCTTCTATGATCCTGTGGCAGCTCCTTCATTAACTACCGTCCTTGAGGAGCTGGTTCACTCACTGACTGATTCTGAGTAGTTACGTCTGTCCATTCTTCCAGAGTCTGAGGATGCAGTTCATCTAGGCCTGTGGACTCTAACTTGATGCCTCTTCTTATGTGCCTGGGGTATCAGCTTCCCATTAGCCATTTTCTCCCTAGTCTTTCCAAAAAAACAAAAACAAAAACAAAAAAAACCAAAAGCAAAGTGAAAGTTGAGAAGATCTCTACCTCTTTAGAGATCATCATACGGCCTAGCAACTGTGACTTTTTGGGGGGGGGGGTCCTTCTGGCTTTCCCCCCACTTCCTTTTGTTTTCCTTACCTTCCAATCAGTTCAACATTTAAGTTTTAACCATGTTCAAAGCACAATGCTATGTGCTGGGTATACACAGGTAAAACCAAAATAGTTCCCACCCTAGAGAAGCTTGTCTTTTGCTTGGAAGAGGTGGGGGTGGAGATTCAGCATGTACAGAGACATGTATTACACATTAACTTCCGGCGGGACTGAATGCCAGCAATTGTGAGGGACATTGGCAAAGTCTATAAATAGCTCTGGCACACCAGAGCTGTGTTGAATGAAGCTAAGGATTCACTGAGGCAGAAGTGAGGAAGGAGTGTGTTCCAGGCATGGAGGACAGCTTGCAAATTCACAGAGACAGGAAGTGGAATGCTGAGGTCAGGAAATGGCTCATTGGTCAGTTTGGCCAGAATATAGAGTGTGTGAAGGAAAGTAACATGGAATAAATCTGGATAAGTAGCTGGCAGCCACATTGTGGAGAGATTTAAACATCAGGCTAAGGTTTGATTTTGTTTCCTTTTTTTTTTTTTAATCATGGGGGTGATTTGTTTCTTGAAGAGTTTGTTTCTTTGGGGGACAATAGGGAGCCAAGAATGGAGCAAAGGAGTGACATGATTAGATGCCAAATATCTTTATACTTAGAAGGCATATACAGAGTAGATCTAAAGTAATCTTGCAAGGCAAGAGATATAAAGTGCTTCAATTAGGTTATTAGTAGTTTTTTCTACATGAGTAGAAAGAAGGGGGACCAGATGTCACATGTGTAGGATTGCTGAGACTTTAAACTTGAGACTTAATAGCCAGTTGGATATGGGGCATTAGGAAGAGGAAAGACTCAAAAATGTGTTTTCAGACTTGGGTTACTGGAAGGAAGGTGGCATGATGCCCTTGGCAGTAACACAAACATTTAGAGAAGAGATTCAGTTTGGAGGTTGCTGTGGCCAAAAAAATGAAAAATCTTGCAGTCAACCTGATCAAGAGCTTCCCTAAGCAGCCTCAGCTCATTCTAAGCTTTAGGTGTCATTGCTTACTTTTACATTTGCCCTCAGATCATCAAAATGTTAAAATCAGAGATAGGGGACATAGTTATTTTAAAGGCAGAATGGAACATATTTTCAGAGATCTGTGGTTTTCAGATATTTTCAGAACTTCCTCAGAACCTAGACAGCCGCTCAGTGATGGCTGATATCCTGTAAACGTTGGCCCCAGCACATAGACTCAGAATTTTAGAGAATTGGAAGGGGACTTTATTGATTATTGAAATGAAAATAAAAGTGAACTTTTACTGTCTGCCCTTGAACTAACTTCTTTTTTTCCTCTGTTTTCCATAGTGAACACCTACCTCTTCATGATGCAAGCCCAAGGTATCCTGATCCGAGACAACATGAGAACAATAGGTGCTCAGGTGTATGAGCAGGTGGTTCGGAGTGCATATGCCAGGAGGAATAGCAGTGTAAATGACTCAGGTACATTTTCAGTAATGAGAAATTCTCTTCCTAGTAAAGGTCAATTTGGTTTAAATAATTTCCTTTGAAAGAAAGAGATACAAGTTGAAAAGATGAATTTGGAAGAACTTATTGTCATAATAAAAGGGGCTCTTGAGAAAGGAGCCTATGATTTGCCTACAATACTGCAATAGTGCTAGATGGGCCCCACAGGTGTCATCCCGTTTCCAGGGATATAAGGGGTGTTTTTTAAGACCATTACAAGGATGGCTTTTACTTTTGACTTATTGACTTATTTTGTATTCCTTACCTATATACATGCTATCCTTTTCTCTAGTGGAATATAAATTCCTTGAAGGCAGAAACTTTTTTGTCTTTGTATTTCCAAAAGCCTGCTCAGTTGTTTTTGTGTTTGTATATGTGTGAGGGTGGGAGGGGAGTGAGTGTGGGTATTTAATAAATGCCTGGGGTAGCTAAGTGGCACAGTGGCTAGAGTACTAGACCTGGAGTTAGGAATTCTCATTTTTTTGAGTTCAAATGTGACATCAGAGGCACTGATTAGCTGTGTGACCCCTGGGAAAATCACTTAACCCTATTTGCCTCAGTTTCCTCATCTATAAAAAAATGAGCTGGAGAAGGAGATAGTAGTTAGCAAACTACTCTGGTATTTTTGCCAAGAAAACCCCAAATAGGGTCATGTAGAGTAGGACACAGCTGAACAACAACAAATAAATGCTTGTTGAATTGAATGTTCACTCTAGGAAGTCTTTTTATCCTTGTGCCCGTGAAGGGTTGCAATTGAGCTTCTTCTAGTTTCTAGCTAATGATAGCTTTGTAATTTTGAGACACTATCCTAAATTGTAGAACTAAAAAATAATATTTCTCTGGAGGAAACCTTGTATTTGAAGTCTACATTTCCACCCTTGCATGTGGGATTTCCCCCTCTGGTTCAGTTTTAGTCAATGAAAACAATCCTTTTCTAATACTTTGCTGAGTTTGGTAGCTGTACTCACTCACCTTCTTGAAAAACCTTTTCTGACTTTCCAGCCAAACAGCTGTGTCTAGTGCTTCTATCTCATACCTTAAAATATTTATTTGTGTTGTTCATCCTCTTAGAAGCACATTAGAAACTAATGCAAAGAGACATTAAATGCCATTCCCAATATTACTCAGTGTGAGTCAGTGATAAAAGTAGGAGGCTTGTCATCCAGGCTTCTTATATAGTAAATATAGTGAAAGGAGCTGTTTTCTCAGGGTATGTTATAAACTGGAGTGTGTAGATATGGGGACCATTGTACATGGAGACATAATGAATGATGATCTCGAAGGTTTGCAGGGCAGACACGTGTTATTTCCAGATATCCTTGTCACCATCAAATGGAGGAGACTAGGGGCAAAAAGGCCAGCACTGTGAGGGATGAACTTAGTTACTGGGAGCTAAAATAAATATTATTTAACATAATGCAGTGTTGGGCACATTGTGGGTGCTCAACAAATAATTGTTAATTTATTGAATTGGTCTGAAGTTCTAGGAACAGCAGTAACAAAAATACATTAGTTAGAAATAGGGGTCATTGAACAAGAAAACTCTGTTCAGGCCAGACGTATGGCAAGGCACATTGCTACTGGGTCTGTGAGGTGTCTCTTCTCTGGCCTTTGACTGTGGGTAAAGTATGAAGGATGGAAATAATGCTGCTCTTGTGAATTGTCCCTATTGTCATTCCTACTTTTTCTCTCTCTATTCTTTTTTTTTCTTTTTGGAAGGCAGATGGGGTTAAGTGGCTTGCCCAAGGTCACATGGCTAGTTTTGTGTGTGTAAGTGTCTGAGGCCAGATTTGAACTTGACTCCAGGGCCAGTGCTCTATTCACTGTGCCACTTAGCTGCCTCTCTCTCTCTATTCTTTAGTCTTTCTCTGCCACCCAGAAATATATCCGTGTTTTCCCGCATCCTCAAAAATCTCACTTGATATCTTACCTGCTAACTGTTGTGTCATATCTTTCCTTTTCTGTTCTGCTGGACTCCTGCAAAAAGTCATCTCTACACAGTGCCCTCTACTTTTGTTTCTTCTCGCTCTTTTCTAAGACCCCCTTATTCTAGCTTCCAGTCTTATCATTCAACTGAAATTGTTCTGTCCAAAGTTATTGATAACTTTGGTGGTGGTAGAAGTAGTTTTCTTGGAGGCAGTTGTGGTTAAGTGACTTGCCCAGAGTCACATAGCTACTGTCTGAGGTCAAATTTGAACTCAGGCCTTCCTGACTCTGGGGCTGGTGCGTTATCTACTGAGCCACCCAGCTGCTCTAATGGTATCTTAATTGTTAATCTAAAGACCTTTTCCCATGCTTCTTGACTCCTCTCTCTATAGCATTTGATACTGTTGATCACTGTCCCCTTTTAGATACTCTTTCCTCTCTGGGTTTCTGTGATACTACTTTGTCTTCCAACTTGTTTTGACTTTTTTTTTTTTTTATTCATCTTCATCCTTGGCCCTCTCCCTGAGCATTCCCCAAAGCTCTGTCATGGCCTCTTTTTTCTTTCTTTTGTTCCATATAGTATCTCCTTCAGTGATCTCATGGGTTCAATTAACATTCCTATGCCAGTGATTCTCAGATCTATATAGCCAGTCCTACTCTCCCTTCTGAGCATATCCAGTTGCCTACTAGACATCTGAACTGGATGTCATAGAGGCATCTCAAGCTCAGCACATCCAAAACAAACTTCATTATCTTTCCCTTAATACTTTCCCCTCTTTTGAACTTCTCTCACTGTAGAAGATGCCTTCATCCTCCTTATCTCCCAGGTTTACAGTCTGTGTTCTTCTTGATGCTTCTCTTTCATTTGCCCTCAATTGTAGAATCTTCTTGTTTATGTCTTCCCCACATCTTCTCTCTCCTCAGATAGCTGCTGCCTCCTTCCTGAGACAGCCTTTATCCCTTTCTTTTGCTTTTTTTGCTTTTTTTTGGGGGGGGGCCCTTTAGCCCTTTCTGCCTGAACTATTTCAGTAGCCTTATAAGTGGTCTCCCTGCTTCAAGTCTCTTCATTCCAATCAGTCCCTCACACATAGATTTAATCATGTCACCTCTTTGCTCTATAAACTTTAGTGGCTCCCTAATATCTTTGGAATCACATATAAAGTCACTGCTGTAAGACTTTGCACAGCTAGTTCCTTCCTCCCTTTCCAGTCTTCTAGCACTTTACCTTCACTTCTCCTGTAGTCTAGCTATCCTGGTAATAAGAAAGATAAACCATTTCTCCACAATTATTTCTTCCTCAGTGATGGCAAGTAAATCTGATAATTTTGGAGACACTGCTATTCTCAAGGCTTTTGGGTCAAGGCCTTGGTCTATCTCTGTTAGGGTCTGAGGAGAGAAGGTGGTCTTTGAATCATTTGCCACACCCATTGACTAACTGTTTCTTGTTTTAAGTAAGATAGTAGAAGGAATAGTTTCCAAAGCAAATTTATTTCATGATATCCTGGGAGGAAGTAAACTCAATAAAGGCAGAGTCTTGACATATAGTGGGGTTGAGGGTAGAGGTGAGCAGCTGTGTGTGTAAGGATATGAGCATTAGCCCCCATGGTGGGTGGTTCTTTAGGTGAGGATGCATTTTTTCAACACTTTATAAGTGCAGAAACAACTGCTTTCTACCTTTCTTAGGGGAAAACGTGTCTTGTTTTAAAGTCTTACTATGTTCAAGGTAACAGCTGGGCCTGGGGATACAAAGATAAGTGCTACTTTGAGGATATGCAGCTGAATTCTTACTTTTAATTCCTTGACACTTTTGCTGCTGGAGTGGGAGGTGTGTAGGCCTACCACCAATTAACCATGTACTTTACAGTGCAATCAATGAACATTTAATTCTTCCTCCCCCTCAGTCCTTTAGAAGAATTGAGTAGTATGTGGGAAGGATTCATATGGAAGATCTAGATGAGAGTGAAATTAGCCTTGTTCTTCTTTATCCTAATGGGGTGAGCCTAGGACCTGTAAGGGTTTCTGGAAAGCAGGTGTCACCTCACCATAGGACCTTCTTAGCTATTAGAGCTGCTCACCAATTCCCATGCTGCTTTGGGAGAGAGTCTGTCACTGGTGAGCTTGAAGCAGAGCCTGGACAGCTATCTAAGGATACAGCCACACAGTAGAAGGGATTCATGGACTAGCTATCTTCAGAGGGCCCCTCCTAGCACTAAGGATTTTGTCCAGAGTAGATGTTCAATACAGGGGTTTTTAATCTAAAATCCAGGCCCAAAGCTGTAGGTTAACTGCCAATAAATTCTTGAAAAAAATTGTGGCAGTTTTTCTACCTCGTGTAGATTATAGCTCTGAAACTTAGAAACAACTATCTTCTGTTGATTAATTTGTTCATGAGGAATGTTCACCACTTCAATGTTAGAGGTTTTGTTTGTCTAATATAAGCAAAATTTAATTATAGCAACTTTATTTCTTTCTCAAGAAAACTGCCTCCACAATTTTTATTAAATCCATAAAGACTTCTCTGTTCACTTTGCTCTCTCCCTCACATAGTTACCTGGGGCTTTGTACTCTTCCCACTTAACATTTTGATTTGTATTCTCTATCTTTGTCTTATTTTCCCTAATTTTTTTTTTTGAGGGGGGAAGGCAAGGCAGTTAGGGTTAAGTGACTTTCCTAAGTTCACATGGCTAGTGAGTGTTTAGTGTCTGTGGCCGAATTTGAACTCAGGGCCTCCTGACTCCAGCTCCAGTGCTCTATTCGCTGTGCCACTTAGCTGCCTCTCTAATTTTTTTTGTCCAAGCAATCAGTAAACATTAGGCTTTTACTGTGTACCAGGTACTGTGCTAAGTGCTGGGAAAACAAAAATGGAAAAGAAAAACAGTCATCCCCTCTAGGAATTGAGCATCTAACTGGGGAAGACAACACACAAAAGGAAGGTTGGGGGAGTGGAGGAATGTGTGTATAATTGGCCTGGGAGCCCTCTTTAAATGGAGGCTTTGGGAGGCTTCTTTGCTTCTGCCCTCCAGTCTTCTAATCTGACGGGCTGAGGGTACTTCTGGTACTGATGAGGTTGATGCAATCCTGTAGGATGAGGCCCAGACCTGTGGCTTCATCTTTTGTTGTATGTAGACAGCTCCTCAGCGAGGAAATTTGCCCTATTGGAGCTTATCTGGACCTGTGCTGCAATTTATAGTTTTGGCCTAACTGCCTTGCCTTCCCCCCTCAAAAAAAAAAAATTAGGGAAAACAAGACAAAGAGAATACAAATCAAAATGTTAAGTGGGAAGAGTACAAAGCCCCAGGTAACTATGCGAGGGAGAGATCAAAGTGAACAGAGAAGTCTTTATGGATTTAATAAAAATTGTGGAGGCAGTTTTCTTGAGAAAGAAATAAAGTTGCTATAACTTTCTGGGGCACTGAGAGGTTCTGGCTTGACCTGAGCTAGATATTCAATGTGTATAGGAGTTAGGACTTGAACTCAGGTTGCCGTGACTCCTGCAGCTGGCCCCTCTTTTTCTCCTGCCTTGCTGCACATTGCCTCACTCTGTACTCGATTGGGAGACAGTGTTCTGGTGAAGGTCAGGAGAGACCTGGGCTAGGTTCCCAACTGGGTGGCCCTAGGCAAGCCACTTAACCTTTCTCTGAGTCAGTTTCTGCTCTATAAAATAGGGATGATGAGAATAACTTATGTTGTATACTTTATCAAGGCAATTAGGAGGAAAGGAAGCACCCATAGAAATGTGAATTGTTGTAAGGTCCTTAGAGGAAGAGCCTAAGGATCTTTATTTTTCTCTCTTTCATTTTAAGAGCTTAAATATTTGAATAGAATTGAATTTTAAAAAATAAATTTTTATAGCATGAATCACAAAACCAATTAAAAGAATAAGCAAAAACCAGACATGTTATCTAATCTGTTGTAGTAGTTGGAGTTGGGAGTTTATGTGGACTATGAACTTTATGACCCGGAATTCTAGGATAGGATGACTAAAGATTGTCAAGAGGACGGTGTGCAAATAGTCCTTCCTTCCCTTTCAGGGTTGCTTGCTACTTGTGTAATTATTATCTGCCACATTTGTAATGAATGCTTGTTTCTAGGCCAGGCATTGCTTGGCTGTCCCCGGAAAGTTTTTTAAATGTAGTAAGGATTTCCCTGGTTCCTTTAATTTATCCCTGGTAAAATTCTCTCCAAGTAGATTCTCCTTTGAATTTCCCTCTCCCCCCCAGCTCTTGTGAAGTGAATAGTGGTGAGTTGAATAAATAGGTACTCTTTTGTTAGAATTAACAAACGCTTTTAAAGCACCTCTCTATGCAGGCCCAGTGCTGGGACTGACCAGGGAATACTGAGATAAAGAAAATGCAGAGCTTGTAGGCTAGCAAGAGAACTGTACCATAAACATATATCTGTAATGCAAAATAAAAAATAAGAATTTAAGAGAGAAATCAAAAAATGTCATGCAAAGCCTGAAGAATAGAAAAGGTCATTTCTTTTGGGATATATCAGTGTAGGCTTCATAAAGAAGGTAGCCTTTAGGCTAGTGAGTGAGTGAATGAAATTTATTAACAGTGCTGTAATATGTGAAGTACTTTGCTAAATGCAGGGGGTGCAAATAGAAAATACAAGTCAGTGCTTATTCTCAAAGAGCTCACAATTTGATTGGGCAATACAGCACATGTATGAGGGGTTCAGCTGCAGGTCAGATTCTTAATACTGAAGCTTTCTTTGTTGTATTTCCCATCACATCCATGTTGTATTGTAAATATGGTACTGGAATTATAGGACTAGAAGGAAAGGCAGGCAGCCATTTATTTTTCACATAATGATAAGGTTCAGAATTCCAAAGAAATTAAAGCTGAATCTAAGAAAACAAAACAACAAAATAACAGCCTGTGGGCAAGAGATACTTGTGATAAGTGGAAAGTAGTGGCTGGCAGGATTAGTGCTATCCTGTACTATAGGTGGCTGACATTCATTGCTGTACACATGGTATGTTTGAATCTGCTTCAAGTATTACTGGTTAACTTTATCATTTGACACCAGGACAGAGAAAATAGCTTGCCTTTGGTTGGTATGAAAAAGGCACAATATAACCAAAATTTCTCATCTGAATTTGCTTTTTTTTTTTCACTTCTCTTTCCCTTATAGATTATCCTCTTGACTTGAATCATAGTGAAACCTTCCTGCAAACCACAACTTTTCTTCCTGAAGACTTTACATATTTCGCAAACCATACCTGCCCTGAAAGACTCCCTTCTATGAGTGAGTAATGTCACATTTCATCTTCCTTGCTTCTGCCAGTGATAGTCTTTCCTACGTTTGATTTCTTTAAACTTCTCTTGAACAAAAATCGTTATCAATTCCTTTTGTTTTTTTACACCTTAGATAATTCCCAATACCCAGTTGTGTCCATAGAATCCTCTGTTGTAACAAATAAAATTGATTAACTGACAGACTTTATGATGTTTCACACTTCTTGTCCCCTGTCTTTCTGAAAGAATGGAAGTGTATTATAATGAATTCTAGAACCAAGATTGGTCGCGATATTTAACTTATATATAGCTGCCTGTTAGTTTTGTTTTCATTTACATATTTTAGTTACTGTGCATGTTGTTCCCTAGGTTTTAAACTCTCCATCCCTCAAAGTTTCTCATATAAAATTCTTCCTAAAATCCTTATGGCATGAAGGTGTCTCTGAATTATTCAGGGTTATGCTTGCAGAGCATAGTGTGTGGCAGGACCTACCAAAGTAGAAGGACTGAATAAAATGAAATAGTAAATCCTTAAAGTATACAGAAGGTTGTCCCCTAGGCAAAGAATTTTTGTGACAATAGGAGCTTATGAAGCAGTCT
The DNA here is from genome assembly GCA_011680675.1 of Gymnobelideus leadbeateri. Lineage (NCBI taxonomy): Eukaryota > Metazoa > Chordata > Mammalia > Diprotodontia > Petauridae > Gymnobelideus > Gymnobelideus leadbeateri. The sequence goes on along the minus strand of WOXC01008450.1, from coordinate 92,617 downwards.
AAATCTTGAAAGAGGTTGTGAACTGAATAGGTGGGTTTCACAGATAAAATCTTTGATCTTACCCTCAGTGCTCCAGAAGGTCTATGGGTGCCCCTTTTACCAGCACAGGGCTCAGCTGTTCTCTTTTTTTTTGGCCTTCTGTGGATGGTCTACATGAGTTACTGGGACAAGAAAAATATCATACGATGACTGACTGAATGATGGTGTGCCTTTCCTAAGCTTACTCTAAGCCTTTCTGCTTTGGTCAAAATCGTCAGAGCCCACACTGGGCTTCTGAGAAATCAAGATTTACTTCTATGCCATAATGAAGCATTACACTATATTGGAAGATCTATATGGGGGTGGTTAAGTAAAGTGTGGGTGTTTATGATCCTGGCAATATTGGGAATTTACCTAAGGGTAAAGCATTATTTGAATGCACATTTTTGTTTTTTCAGCATGAATGCACATATGTTCTCATGATATCTCCTTTTGATTTTTGGGATTTTGTCATTTGTTCATTCATTTTTGTCATTTGTTCAGGTGCCTAAAACAAAGAGAGATTAGGCAATTTTGTCTAAAAACTGCTACCAGAAGTTGTTTGCCCTCTTTATTATTTTCAACCTAATCCAACACAATGTCATTCACTAGGCTCCTTTTGTCATCCACCAGGGTGTTCCTTTCCCCTCGGCAGGCTGTTAGGTTTGGTTGGGGTTTGTTTTTTTTGGGGGGTGGGGGTGGAAAGGTTCTTGATTTCATGAACAGCTTAAGTTCTAGAATTGATCTGTATTACAGTCTTCATTCTTTTTACAGTTTGCCAGGCAGCCCTACTTTTTCCACATAAGAAACTAATATAATGATCCCAGGTGTGATTCCTGGTACCTTGAGCTCAGGCCTCACTGGAGTATGGTACCAGAAACTCTGAACCTGTACTTTTTTTGGGAGTGTAACTTTGTCCTGTATTAAATGGGCAGGACTTTTGCTTCAACTGTTAGATTATTGTTTATTTCTAACTACCCTTTCAGCAGCTAGTCTTAATGATGATTCTGTTTAGGGTTCCTAGCAACTTTCCATAAATGAGAAAATTTGGTTTGCCTGATTGTAGGAAAAAGAAAATTGAACAGTCATTTTCAGCTGCTGTATTGGTTTGTCTCAGTCCTGACCCTGTGGGAGATATAGCCAGAGGTTAACCTGACATGTGGTGAGCTGGAAATGAGAGGATGGGATTTCCAGCATTTTTCAAGCTCTTAGAAAACTTTTGGACATCTGCAGAGTAGCACACTAGTGTGTGGATTTTCTGATTCCTCAGTCTTTTCTTTTTCTACCTTTAGAGGGCCCAATAGATATAAACATGAGTGAAATCAGAATGGATGACATCCACGAATTCTTCTCTAGAGACGCTGCCATCAAACTTGGAGGTCATTGGAAACCCACTGATTGCATGCCTCGTTGGAAGGTAAACTAGAGTCCAGTTTACCAGAAGGTAAACAAGTCCAGGGGACTCATTTATATTATGGGGACTCCTGATAGTAGTAATACATTTCTCAATTCTTGGTACTTTAAAGTTATATTTTCCTTGCAGTGATGATTTGAAGTAGGTACAGAGTGTTATTACCCCCATTTTCTAGGTAAAGAAACTGATCCAGAAATGTTCACTTAGTTGGTAAGTGTCACAGATGGGATTTGAACTCAGTTCTCCCAAGTCCAGCATTTCCTTCCACACTGGACTATAACTACATTTGTTAATTCACTTAACTGCAAATGATCCAAGAACAAAAATTTTAGTGCTTTTGACAGGATAGTTCCAGAGCAAGGATTTTCTGGCCAGTGACCCTTTTGTGCAAAGAAATTTGACTTGCTTAGACTTTGCTCCACTTGGTGTAAGACAAGTGTCAGGATTCCTGTGAAGACATTACTTTATGCCCTGTGCTCAGTAGCCTTTTGGCTTCTTCCCAGAGATGATGATCACCTGTATGTATGCTGTATGTACTCTGAAGAACAGTAAGCAGATCTGTCTTGTTCACAAACAGAAATTTATTTGGTGACTTTGCATTAAAATTTTGGAAGTCTTTTCCCCCCACAATTTTTAAAAAGAATAATTGTCCAGTTTGATAATGGGACCTTGCATTCTAGTTGAGAGTCATAGGTTCCAGGGAAAGTACCAGAGAAAATAGTATGTTTCAACCTAGACAGAGAAATGGCTTATAGACAATTCTAGAAACTTAGGGGACAAGACTATACTAAACTGGGTCATATCTAGAATGAAATCAGTTTAGGTTCTAAAACTGATTTGCCAGTATTGAAATTCACTTAAAGTCTAGAAAGGATTCAGGACATATCTCAGGCATCACTTTTTCTTTCCCTGGTTTTTAACCAGATAAAAATTAGCTTTTCCTTCTCCTTTAAATTTTATAAAAACACCTTGGATGTTTATCCTTATTAATAACCATGCACTTTGCATCATACTTATTTGTATACCTGTAACTCCTTCCCTCCCATCCTTTTATTTTTTTAAAGCTTATCAGCTCCATAGAGTCAGGAACTTGTCTTATTTCCATTTTCACATGTCTGGCACCAACTGTGGAGTAGACCCTTCATGAATGTTTAAATTGAATTAAGCCATTCTATGGGCAGGTCATTAATTCCCACCCTTTTTCCAAGCAGAGCTGTCAAATGAGCTGTGGATTAACTGTATGGGCTCCTATTTTGGTCTCTTTACAGGTGGCAATCCTTATTCCATTCCGAAACCGTTATGAGCATCTCCCTGTTCTTTTCCGGCACCTGATTCCTATGCTACAACGCCAGCGCCTGCAGTTTGCATTCTATGTTATTGAACAAGTAAGTGGGTTCTGCTTTTTTTGGGTAGACTCTGCCACTCTCTTTCCCCAGGTGAAGAGGCAGGAGAACCTAAGCTTTACCATTGAACAATCACAGGAGTGCTATGGGAAGCAAGAAATTCCATAACTTTAGGTAGTTTCTGTTGCTCATTGATGGTAAATCTCTGAGTAGGAGACAGGTGCTTTATTTGTCTAGCATCATGACCCAGGAACAAAGCCTTCTTGTGTGATGTTGGGACTAAGGACTGTTCTTTGTTGCTTTGGATAGTGAGTCTAAGTACATATTTCTGGGAGCTGCTTTAAAATGATGGGAGTGTGCTCAGAGCCAGGTAACTTCATTTTAGATGTTGCTTTGGGACCTCAAGTCTTTTCTTTCTGGGCCTCATTTTTTTCAACTTTAAAATAAAGTCCTTAGTCTAGGTCTTTAAGGTAATTAAGTGTTCTGGAATCTGAATGGAATGAAGGGTTTACATGTATCCTCAGGAGATGTTCAGGGACTATGTAATAGACCACTGGAAGCCTGCAGGTTCAGATAAACACTTAACTTGACTAAGCAGAGGTATAAATGAGCACAGCTCCCCTCTTTCTTCCATAAAACATATTCAGTGACCCCCAGGTTGGTCCCGAAAGAAAGTTACATGGGACTTGGAAACTGCCTGCTTCCTTATACATATTTTCTTTGCTCAAACTCAACTGAGTTTCAGGTTACTTTGCATAAGGGCAAACTCAACCTTCCCTGGATCTGCATTGTAGCTTCCTAACTCAGAATAGGTAGTTCTAACATTGGAGACATCTTGAAGGCAGAAGCAGTCAAGAAGAAAATTTTATACCTTCACTATTAGCCATTTGTAAGCAAAACTATGTCCCTCTATGCAGTTCAGCCTCTGTCTCTGTTGAGGCATAAAGCTTGTCATTTTTATTGATGACTCTCACAGGTAATTTTGTGAAAAGAGATGAAGCAAGCTCTTGCAGGGCTCACATTTGCAGTGCTCTGCCTTCCTATATCCATGCTCCCTGATTAGCCTCATCCTGAAGAGAATGAATGCCAAGTGCCATGTAATAATCAGGGAAAGTGAGAGCTCAGCCACGTGGAGTGTAAATGATAGTTGTGATTTACGTTTGTCTAGTGTTCGATACTTGTCAGAATATTTGCCTATCCTGTCATTTGATTTTTGCAGTTGCCTTGTGAGGTAGGTAGAACAGGTACTATCATCCTTAATTTGTACCTCAGAAAATGGAGGAACTGAAGTCAAGTGACTTGTCCTGGGTCCAGTAAATAAGTTCGAGAGCAACAAGACCAGAGCCAGAGCTTATGCTGTGACATGCTTCCCCTTGTATAACACTGGGGCGGTGATGGGTATTCTGAGAGTCCACTGAAAAATAAAACTTTACTTCACAGGCCGGTACTCAACCCTTCAATCGTGCCATGCTTTTTAATGTTGGCTTTCGTGAAGCAATGAGAGATTTGAATTGGGATTGTTTGATTTTTCACGATGTGGATCATATACCAGAAAATGATCGTAACTATTATGGATGTGGGCAAATGCCAAGGCACTTTGCAACCAAGCTGGATAAATATATGTATCTGTGAGTATTCATTTAAATATACTTACTGTGCTTAGCAGTGAGAGGAGGGAAGCATTCCATAAATGGTAATTAAGATATGATTTCTGCTCTAATGAAGGTCACAGTTAGGCACAAAAATACATTTGACTATAATATACATCAATACATTAAAGATGCATTAGAAAGACCACGTTCTTTGTTAAGTCCAAGGTTAAAAGTTGTTACTGGAGGAGGATAAGGAAAGGTTTCATGAAGAAGCTGGCATTTAAATCAATCTTCAAAGGATGGAATTTAAGATATATGGGGAGGGCATTCTGGACACAGGAACAGTATGAGCAGAGAGTCTAAAATATATTCAGAGGAAAGAGAGTAGCCTGATTTGGCTGTTTGTAGAGGGTGCTTTTAAGGTCGTTCTATGAGAGTAGAGCTGGTGCTGGATTATCAAAGCTTTTGAATGCCAGGAAAGGCCATTTTATTTTACTCTCCAGAGTGATAGGCTTTTCAGCAGTGGTATGACTATTGGCAGCATTGTGAAGGATGGTTTGGAAGTAGGAGACCCAGTCGCAGGCTCGGGTAATAATCTAGGCAGATGGTAACAAGAGCTTAGGTGGGGTGGTGGTGGCAGCATTGAGAATGGAGAGGAGAAAGCAAACATGAACAGTATTATGGAGATGGGACCACTAGGAACTTGGTAAGTGACTGGGGCAGGATGGGGGCAGAAACTGAGAGTCAGTGGTAACCACATGGTATCAAATTGATGTGGCTCCTTACAGCCCAAGAAACATTGTTGTAGTTGGAACCAGATGGACACCTGACAACATTCCTGCTCTGGAAAAAAGTAACTGATTAAACATAAAAATACATATGATTAATGATATGATTTCTCTTCTAGGCTTCCTTATAATGAGTTTTTTGGTGGAGTGAGCGGCTTAACAGTGGAGCAGTTTCAGAAAATTAATGGCTTTCCTAATGCATTCTGGGGCTGGGGAGGAGAAGATGATGACCTCTGGAACAGGTATTTTTCTTTTGGTGACTATCAGAGATCCCTATCTTGATCAGTCATGTGGGCCTTGTACCATCACTCCGTTTCTGACCTTTTTGGATAGAGAGATTTGGAAATATTTTGGTTTTACGAAAAAGTGGCAAATGTATGTCATTAGACACCAGTTTATGTTTCTCTTGCATTCAGCACTGGGAGAAGTATCGAGTACAGATAATGTGCCTGCTCACCTGGAGCTCACAGTATGGACCTAAACACAGTTATCTGTAATAGGAAATGATATATGGAAAATGAATGAGAAATGGAAAATGAACAAGATTCATTTATTTCACAAGATGATCTAAGGCGCTTATAAAATATTTGTAGATGGCAGGCTTTTGTGACAACCTAGGGCTTTCTATAAGTCAGCTCAGCTGGCTGTTCCACAAAAAGTTAAGTGTTTACCTTAAGCATCCTTACATTACATCTAATGGCCCAGAGGAAACAGTGTGCTGTGAGGAGAATGCTGGACATCAGGAGACCTGGGTTCAAATCCTGGCTTTAATTTTTTTATTCCTTATCTGTGTTCTAATAAATATATTATTTAATTAGCTCAGGGAACTCCCTAAAGTGAAAACACTAAGCTACTAGTGTTGCAGATCTTTCTTGGGAAAGTACCTGAGATACATTAGAGGTTGACTTGCTCAGGCCTGTATAGCTAGTAAGAGGGAGAATTTGAATCCTGGTCTTCTGTCTCCAACTCAACCATATTCATTATGTCCTACTTACCTCTTCCTTGTAAAATGAGTGACTAATTTTAGATTTATTAATAAACCTATTAATTAGCTCATAGGACTCACTTTGTAAATTGTAAAACCCCATATAAACATAAGCTGCTAATATTATCCACTAGGTCAGTCTGTCTTGTGAGTTTGTGAATGACTGTTTTATTTTGTAATTCAGAGTCAGGAAGGCTCAGGCCAGGGAAGTTTGACACCTAGAACTGAGTGATTCCTTCCAGCTCTAAGTTCTAGGAAGCTGTAATGCCATAAAGGTCGATTCATCCCAGCAAAAAAAAAACAGTAATCTTCATGTTACCAAGGTCCTTAGAAAGAGACACCCAAATGAGAAAGACTCTCTAGGGAGTTCTAGAGCTGGACTCCATAAAAATCATTGGGAAATCTTTGTGTTAGCCTAGTGAGTACATCAGGGGTAAGAGACACTGTTAGTTTAGACACCTGTTATTGTTCTTTTTATGCTGAGTGGTCATTAACCATGAATTAAAGTTTAGTGCCATGGATTTTGAGTTTCTTTGGGATTTGCCAGAACCTTAAACCAGGAATTGCTCCAATTTATGATTTGAACTCTATTTAAAGCTCTCTCTTTCTGTCTCTTCCCCCTTCTCTCTTCCTCTTTCTTTTCTTTCCCCTCTTTGCCCCTCCACTTCTCTAAAATCTCTACTGTAATCTGAAATCCAGTCCTCTTTGTGTTTCAGAGTACAGAATGCAGGCTACTCGGTGAGCCGGCCAGAAGGTGACACTGGAAAGTATAAATCTATCCCTCACCACCATCGAGGTGAAGTGCAGTTTCTAGGGAGGTAAGTGTAATTTCTTTGTTCATCACAAAGATATCCTCAATACTGTCTATCCCTAAGGGGCTCAATTCACTTCTGCATCTAAGCTCCATTTAATGATAGCTGCCCCACAATGCTCTAATCCTGCATTTTTTTTAAGTAGAAGGATGCCATAAATGCCAGACTCTCAGTGAAATTTGACAGTGAAATCTTTTAAGCAAGATAGTAATTCCATTTCTTAAATTTTGCCCTCTGTTCCATAATCTTTTGAGAATTTATCAAGGTTCATCTAAGTGAAGATTTTTCCCTACCTCTCCCTGCCCCATAACCAGGCATATATATCACGTCTCCATTCTTGCAGTCTTCCTGACTTCCTAGTGTCTTTGTTACCGTCTTCCTCCCTACCAGTAGCTTAGCTTTAGCTGACTCACAGAGAGTATGAATTTTATGTTTTTCTTTGTCTCTCTTTTCTGGACCCACGCAGATAGTTGATTGTAATTATGAATACCATTTTACACATTGCATTGGTCAGAATCATTATGGTACCTTCAAAACAAACTGAAATGGTACCCTCGATTAGATCCCTTTCCTGAGTTTTCTGTCTTCTCCATTCCCTGTCTGCAATGACACATGCATGCGTAGGGAGAGATATTAGACCTAACTTTAGAATTGAGTTTGTTGGTGTTTTATCTTTGAACAGGTATGCACTACTGAGGAAGTCAAAGGAAAGACAAGCTCTGGATGGCCTCAATAACTTGAACTACTTTGCAAACATCACATATGACGCCTTGTATAAAAATATAACTGTAAACTTGACACCAGAGCTGGCTCAGGTGAATGAATATTAAGAAGAGAGAAGATAAGTTTGCTTTACCCATCACCAAGACAACCTGGTGAGATGTTTTGTGAATCTGCACAGGAAGAGAACAGGAATACATGGGCCAGTGAAGGATCACAGGGTTGGAAGAATAATGTTGCAGAATGCACGCACAAAATGTCTTCGCTCTCCAGGCCCAGTTTGATTGTGTAGCAAGTTTGGGATCTTTACTCATCAGGACTTGCTTTCTATTTTCCAATGATGGTGGTCTGTCCTGCTGCTCTTTTCTCCACTGCACCCCCTCCTCCCCTCCAGTCCCTATGTCCTATCTCAGCCACAATCTCCAGGACCAGAACTGTGATCAAACATGGCCGATGTCCTGCCACGAAGCTTGTTCTTCTGAATGACATTTTCATCTTCTTTGCTTTTGGAGGCAAAGAGCCAACCCCACTACTAGGGCAGCTGCCTTTATGGAAGAGCAAATCAACCACTCCTCATCCATTCTGCTACATTTGTGGTGTTTTTTGTTTTGTTTTTTAATTACTTTGGGAGGGGGGGAGAGGGGGAGGGTACATAGAGATATATAACTATCGCTTCTTGAAGAAGCGAAAGTGTAAATAAGCCGTGTAAATTGCCTCTTATTTTTTAATTTAATTTTACTGTTGACTCGGATTCAAGCAGAGAGTTTACATATTCAATCACTTATTTAGTTGACAGGTGCCAGGCTTAGTTCAAATGTATTTGGCAGTGTGTCTTTTATCACTGAAGTTCTAGCATTTTGGGGAGACATTTCAAAAAGGAACAAAGTATCTGATTTGTCTGTTTCATATCTTTTGTAGCTGATGTCTCCTCTGTTTCCCCTTCCTGGCCCTGACTTTTGATGTTGACTCTTATTCTGGCCCCTCTTTCTTAATCATTTCCTCCACCCCTGGAGGGTGTGAAACATGACTGTGCCTGCCCAGAGCCAGATCCCTCACAAAAACTTGTGCACGTGCCCCAGACTCTCTTTGACACCATTGCCTGTCTTTGCTGTATCAGAGAAGTCTCAGCTCTCCAGAACGCAACTAGTCACTCACATTTATTCCTAGATTATCAATGGCTTCAGTGATTCCTCTTCACTTTGCTCTCTTTTCTTTTCAGAAGAGTGGTTTTGGTTGTTATATCATTAACCAACATTTGAAGTCTTTAAAATTCAGCCAGGATGTGGACAACACAAATAATGTCAGTGAGCAGAGCACAACTAGAAGGAGAATATTGACCAACAGTTAGAGAGAGCTTTTGAAGTATGAAAATAAAAGTACGCTCTTCGTGTCTCCTACTTTTTGAGGCCTCATTCCAAATTGCATTTTGGTTGGCGCCACTTAAATTTTCTTTGTGTATGACTCACTGATATCTATAGGATCTGAAAAAAAATCTCCCAAAATGTCTGTTCTGGAAAGCACCAGATTGATTATTATTTTTTAACACAAAGTATATTTATATATTGTGATTGGGAATCATCTCTGAAGAATACTTCATGCTTTCCTTTTCTTCATTTGCATTTGTTTGCCTTCTGCTTTCGTAGCTTTCATGGTTTACATAAGTATGTACATCGGTGGAAATTATTTTTTTCCATTGTTGCATGTGTTTGGTTCCATGGACATATGATCCCCACACCCATGGGCTGTGGGTGTGATTGGCCAAGTCTGGTTGTTTTTGTTCCTTTGTCTCTTGGGGACTCAATTGGTATCTAGAAAATGTGGTATTATATAGGTTGTCGTACTTACCAGCTTGTATGAGAGTGCAGGAAACTGTTCTTGAGAAAGCTGGTAAGCTGTCATGTTTTCTAAAAGTATTTTGAACACACGTGCTTTACAACAACTTTATGAGGGAACATTATACACAGGATTTTTGTTCATAGAGAATATAGCAATAAAGAATTGATTTTGTTCCCTTCCCTTCCACCCTTCTCCCTCAAGAAATTCAAAGACCCTTTTCAAATCGACCCAATATTCTCTCTTTTTAGTATCAGAAGTGTAAGCACTGTATCCAGTGTGATGGTCAAGGATATTTTGGATTGATTTGCTCTTCAGCTTTCAACTTAAATATCCTCTGTGTGGTGGGTGATTTATGTGTAAATGCCAAGATTTTAAACTAATTTCTCTTACTACAGAGCTCTTTTTGAGAATATTTAACATTTGGGAAAGACAACAATGGTCCAAAAGTTTTACCTGATTGGGGGAGAGGTTGAAGGAGCAGATTGAGATAAAACCTGAAAAGGTCCGTTTCATTGCATAAAATAGAATCACTTGTTTTCATTTGCAATCACGGATTTCTTTTTTCCTTTTTTTTTTTTTTAAAGGTGGAATCTCTTCATGTTGCACTGTTTAGTCATTTATCCCATAAGTAGTAAGAACGAATGTGATTGTTAAAAAAAAACATACAAGCAAGTACATGTTTTGTAAATGGTGTAAAATTAAGGCTTGTTTTAAAAATGCATACCGCCAGCCCAGCAAAATCCCAAACCGCCCCATAGAGGTTTTGGCAGCTGGAATTCTACTAGGTCAGTGATGAGCCTCTCCTTCAGGAGACTGAAGAGGAGGGGTAGATGAAAAATGGAAGTCACTTCTCTGCCCAACCTACCCAACCTTTGCCCCTTTACATATTTATATGGGGATTCAATTGGCTAAAAAAGATTTGATTCTGAGTTGGTTTAGAATCTTTGCCAAATGTTCTTCCACCGATTAATATATTCACTTTCAGATGGCATCAAAACGTAGGTCACTTTTGTCCATCACTAGGTTTTTTGAACTTGCCCTTTATGTTTTTAAGAGGTGCCAGGGGTACATTTTTGCACTGAACTCTAAAGATCTTTTAAAAAAAAAACAACAGACCACACACTTTTCACAAAAGTAGTCCTTTGTCATTATCTTATTTACTCATGTGTTTGTACATTTTTGTATGTTATTAATTTATGAATGATTTTTTCAGTAAAAAAATACATATTCAAGAATGAGACTTTGGTGTCATCACTTTCTGTTCAGCTCTGGCTCTTTGTCTAGTATCATTTTCTTTGCAGATTTCCATCTCCCTCTGCTCTTTGGGATCCCTGAAACCAGTTTTGTCTCTTATTGTGCAGGCCACACAAGCATTCATCCTGCCTCCTGTTGTTGGAGCTGGGACCACTGACTGCATCCAGAACACATTTAAGATGAAGTGACAAGTAGACTTGACAAACATTTAAGCGCTTTATTTTGAAGTAGGCACTGATCAGCTCGGAGGCACTACAAGAATCAGACTGCTTCCTAGTCAGGGACAAGAGGCAAGTTCATGAGAGAGGTGGGCTGTTTCCTGACTGCAGAGGCAGCCTGCTCTAGTAGAAAGAAACCTGAGCTGGTAGGTCAGAGACCCCTCTTCCAGCCCTGGTGTTGCCTCTGACAACAGGTATCATCTTGGGAAAGTTCCTTTTTCAGGGTTTCTTTTCTGAAAAATGAGAAGAATTGAACAAGATGATCTCTAAAAGTTCCTTCTAGAGAACTAATGTATTCAAGAGGCAGAATGAGAGACTTTTTAAATACATGCAGCCAGTGTGGGGATTTGCTTAGCATATTTGCCACTAGGGAGAAGGGGACTAGCTGATTTAGGGTTGACTGACAAGAGAAGTTCTTATATTTGGGGACTTTATAATAATAAAACAGAAAAATAGTGTTTTATGTATGTTATTTCACCTGATCCTCACAACAACCTATTATCTCCATGTTACAAATGGGGAAATTGAGGTAGAGAGCAGCTAAGGGGATTTGCTGAGGACCACATAGCTAAGTGTCTAAGGCAGGATTTGAACTCAGGTCTTCCTGACTCCCCGTTCTGCTCTCTTTCCATCTAGATGTCTGACATTGTTAGTGAGATAAGCTGCCCTAGGAAAGGACAGTGGAAATTGAGACGTATCACACAAGATAATAGTCATAAAAGTGCAAAAGTAGTAAGAGATGTGGGGTATTTGAATTTTCTTTCCTGGGTCAATCTGGAGATTATAATCAGCCCTAGGAAGCTTGCCCCTTCTGTCTAAATAACAGAGCCTCCAGTCCAAATATGAACAGGGCTGGTTTTCAGAGCTGAAGGGGTGTAATATTACTGTTTGCCCATGGGAGCAAGAAGTGTAAAATAAAGGAACTGGGAATCCCAGTCTTCCTGCATTCGCAATCAAGAAACTTAGATACTAGTCTGGGCTCTCTTATTAGTTTGCTGGGTGACCTTAGGCCTATTATTCCCTTCTCTTCCCACCAGTTTCCTTCCATACAAAATAAGGAGAAAGGACTATGATTTCATCCAGTCCTGTTGTATAATTTTTTAAAACATTTTTTGGAATTTCTCTTTAGTTTTTGGCACAGTTAGCTAAATTTTAGAATTAGATTCTGTTGTGTCATTCCTCCACACACAATGAAAAATATTTTCACAAATATTCACTTGATATTTAGGACTTTGCAATGACTTTGCTTTCCAGTTGGTCAGTGTCATAGAAAGATTCATCTGCCCATGATTTCTGTCAGTGCCCTCTGTTTATAGACTCAGAGATTGAGTAAACTGAGGCTGATGGGGGGGTGGGGTTGCAGGAGGAGAGCAGAGTAATGGCTTGCCCAAATTCGGACATGCAGCAATGGTAGACAAACTAGAGCTTGGGGCTTATTCCAATAAAACATTATCTCTGCGTGACTAAAATCTGTGCTTCTGGGAGAGTCCCTGCCCTTCCCCCTTCCTTCTCCTTTGTCCACCTGGTAATTCTGCTGCTGCCTTATTTTTGTAAGGCCACCTACACTCTTCCCTTGGCAGAAGCCCAAACTCTGCTGTAGGAATGAGGAGGCGGAAAGAGGAAAGACCTTTCTGCCTCAGGGCTATGGGAAATAGATTTGAGGGTGTGATTCAAGAAAGAATTAAAGAATGCTAGAGAAAGCAGTCTGCTTCTAGCAGCTCTAAGAGACTGCACAAATAGTATAACCTTTCCTGTATATTTTGCCCTTGCTTCTGGCACTTCCTGTGAAGATAAATAGGAATCAAACATGAATCATAAAATGTGCTTTGGTTTATAAAGAGAACTTAAGCACCTGCCCTTCCTCCATCGGATAGGAGAAAGAAACACTGTAATACCAGCAAACAGGAGACTTGGATCTTGCCCAACTGCTCAATCTGCGCCACCTTGGGCAAGTGGAACATCCTGTTGTATGCCCTTGGACAGGTCACTTTGCCTTTCTCATTCCTCAGTTTCCTTATCCAATACTGATCATCTGGACAATGGAGATAGATATCACACAAGATAATAGTCATAAAAGGGTAAAAGTAAGAGATGTCTATCATTACTCTTTTAAAAGTTTTAGTTATTTCCACTGTCTTCATTTGCTTCTACAGACATAGCTCTTTAAACTATACAGGGTTGGACAAAATAATCAAGATTTTCGGCTTCTTTTGTCTTTCTAAAATTCTAAACTTAACAAACCCCCAAACCAGATTATTTCTATATACAAAGCAGAACAGAAAAAAGCTTATACGTTTTTACCTATTGTTTGTTTCTCCATCTAAGAATTAAATAAATTCAACCTGTTACTTTCAAAATTGTCCTTCTTGACTGTTTGACCTTTCTCTTTTGTGCTTTTATTTTAAATATTTCAGTAGCTTCTTTCTCTTTAACTTGTCACAAACATATATAGCCAAGCAAAAGCAATTCCTATTATCATCACATCCAAAACCAAAATGTCTCAATTGGCACTCTGTGTTCATGATTTCTCTCTGGAATGGGCATGTTTCGTCATGTATCCTCCAGAATTGTAGTTGGTCTTTGTGTGCTGATCAGTTCCTAAGTCTTTTGAAGTTGTTTGCCTTTGAGACATTGCTGTTACTGTATACATTGTTCTATTTACTTCACTTTGTATCACTTCATACAAGTCTTCCCACATTTCTCTGAAATCATCCCCTTCACAATGGCGTACCATCACATTCATATATCACAGCTTTTCACCCATTCCCCAGTTTATGACCATCTCCTCAGTTTTTAACACCTTGCTGCTGCAAAAAGGATCAAATAGTTCTCTTCCTACTAGCTTTTTTGTTTTTCCATTTGGTAAGTTTCTTTCTAGACCCTTTCCCCCCTAAGTCTTCTCCCTCCATTACAATTGTAAAAAAAAGAAAAAGAAAAAACAAAACTCTTATATTAACTATGCATTGGTCATGTCCAAAATGATACATTTCCCACTCTTATGTTATCTCATTGTCAGGAAGTGGTTAGGGTACTTCATTCTTGGTAGTCTGGAAATTGTGGCTAGCCAAATCATGGGTTATAGCCTTTTAGTCTTTCTTGGTTGTTTATCTTCGAAACATTATTATACAGTTTTCTGAGTTTTATGGTTCTCACTTTACCCTACCTCAGTTCATGTGTCTTCCCAGGTTTGTCTGAGGCAGTCCCTCCTCATTTCTTAGGGTGCAGTATCAATTCACACACCATAATTTGTTCAGCCATTCCTCTATGGATTGGCACAACCCCTTAATTTCCAGTTCCTTGTCACTACAAAAAAGAGCTGCTATGAATGTTTTTTGCACATATGAACTCTTCCTTTTATTTTTATCTCTGGGGAATAGACCTAGTAGTGGTATCACTAGGTTACAGGTTCCTTATGGTTTTTTTGAGTATAATTCTAAATTACTTACCAAAATGCCTGGACCAGCTCATAGCACCACCAATATCCTTGTATAATTCTTAAGCTTCCATCACTTGGGTTATTTATAGAAATGATTTCTAAATGGAGTTAAAGGACAAATTGAGTTTCTTTTCTCCTAGGTGATGGGGGTAGGTTAATTTTGTCAGACTTAGGGAAGAGTTGACCTTCTTGCCCAAAGTGGCCTTTTGTTGTTGCTATCAGTTCTGAAGAAAGCTAAAGTTACTTGTAATGGACTCCAAACGAATTTCCTTCCAAATACCATTTGCTGGTTATTTATTTCTCTGTTGCTACAATATAAGCCATTAGCTATGAGGCCTCAAGAGGTTTGGGAAGATGTAAGATATTACCAGAGCTTTGGGATTCACAAATATCTCATGTATACAGGGTATCCCAGAAGTTTTGATGGAGGTCTAAGTTTTAATGGCTTGATACAAGGTCCTAGTGCAGGTTTAAGCTATTTTATTCATGTTTGTTTTTTGCTTTTTGGAGGGCAATTGGGGTTAAGTGACTTAAGTGTTGAGTGTCTGAGGTCACATCAGGTCCTTCTGAATTCAGGCTGGTGCTCTGTTCACCAGACCTAGCACTTGTATGAAGCATTTTCAACTTTTATGTTATTTTTACTTTTAAGGGTTTAAAATGACTTTTCTTACAATTCTGTGACGTGGATTGTACCAAGTATTATTATTCTCATTTTACATATCAAAAACAGGTTCAGGCAGGCTTATGATTTGTCCATTGCACAGTTGGGAAGAGGCAGGACTTAGAACTCAGATTTCCATTTCATCAGTTTTCCTCCTACTCTAAATAAGAATAGAGAGAGAAAGAACTTTGGTAAAGTGGACAATACAGGAGTCTGGGAATGGCCTGGCTTCTCCTGCTGGCCAGCTGTGTGACCTCAGTTGGCTTTTTTCATGTCTGATCCTGTTTCCTCAACAGTGAAATGAGGAGTTGGGGCTAGATGCCCTCAAAAGTGCATTACTATAAAGTAGGGAGTGTACTTCTCCCCATTTTACAGATGAGGGAATTAAGACAGAGGTGAAATCATCCAAGTTGGGGCTCTTCCCACTCTTCTGCCTTGCCTCTCAGGTGGCATAGGCTCTCAGAGGAATTGTTAGCCTTCCAGGGTTGGACTCGTCATTTTTTCAAATAGGAGAACTTGTTTGTACCAGCCTGGAGGAACAGCCACCTATGCTGAGTTTTGCTCTGTGACAGGTATTGGGGATACGAAAGGAAAAATGAAGCATCCCCTGTTCTCAAGGCACTTGCCTTCTGTAGTGGGTTGGGTTTGGGAATTAGGAGAACCTGCTTAGTCCCAGCTCTACCACTTGCAGGTCCTTTAGTCTGAGCCTCAGTTTCCTTTTTCAGTAGAGGTGGGAGTAACAAAAGCTTTGCCTACCTCCCTAGGGTATCGAAGAATAGTGGGTGAAATAGTATATAAGCACTTTTTCAATTTTCAAAGTGTTATCCAAATGTGAGTGAAATGACAACAGCTTTTATAGCATTTAGATAGTATCTACTTTGTTCCAGGAACTGTGCTAGGCGCTTTACAGATATCTCATTTGATCTTCACATCAACCCTGTGAGGTGGGTGCTATTATTATCCCCATTTTACAGATGAAGAAACTGAGGCAAACAGGTTAAGTGACTTGCCCAGAATTATACAGCTAGTAGGTACCTGAGGCCAAATTCGAACACAGGTCTTCTTGACTCCAGATACTAGTTCTCTATCCACTTTGCCACCTAGCCATGTGTTCTGTTATTCACAACTGTTCATGCCTTACCCATGGATAAGCCTAGTCTATTTCTAGCATGTGTAAAAATATCAGTATTGGTGTAATCACAAATATCTAGTAATACATTTTCCTGAAACAGTGAAGATCTGAGTTTTTCCAAGGAGCCTTCCTAGATTAACTCATCTTGAGTCTTCCTCTCCTACCTCAACCAGTCATGTCCATCCTTCTAATTGATATGGCTTCTTGCACTCCCTTTCCCATCCTCCTAACCCCCAGGCTTCTCCCAGGCTGCATGTGGAATAACTTGCCCAAATAATACAAACACTACACCTTTTCCCATTTCCATAGAAATCTTGGAGGAATGGTGGTTCTTCTATCTACAAACAGCAGTCCCTACCTGGCTTCTAAATTCAAGCTTTTTTTCAGGTCATTACCAGCCAACTGTCCCTTAGTCATTAATCCAATCATTTATTATTCTCCTACTGTATGCAGAACACTCACAGCTCTCCATGCAGCATGTTTAACCAAGAAACACCTAGGTATCTTGATATTTTCTGAAACAGTAAGTGGATACCTAGACAGTTAAGTGACTCAGCAGATAAGAGTACTGGGTCTAGAGTCAAAAAGACTGTAGGTCGAGGGGCGGCTAGGTGGCGCAGTGAATAGAGCGCCGGCCCTGGAATCAGAAGGACCTGAGTTCAGAGCCGGCCTCAGACACTTAATCAGAACAAACAAAAACCTAGCCGTGTAACCTTGGGCAAGTTACTTAACCCCAATTGCCCTTAGGGGCGGCTAGGTGGCGCAGTGAGTAAGAGTGCCGGCCTCGGAGTTTGGATGACCCGAGATCAGATCCGGCCTCAGAAAATGAGCACCCACGTATAAATAATGACTAGCCGTGTAACCTTGAGCAAGTTACTTAACCCCAATTGCTTTAAAAAAAAAAAAAAGACTGTAGGTCAAAATCTGGCCTCATACACTAGCTGTGTGAGCCTGGGCAAGTCACTTCAGCCTGTTTGCCTCAGTTTCCTCATCTGTAAAATGAGCTGGAGAAGGAAACGGCAAATTGCTCTGGTATCTTTGTCAAGAAAACCCCAGATGGGGTCACAGAGAGTCAGAAAGTCCTGAAATGACAAAGATGGCACCAACAAAGTAGACGCTACTGACCTAGCATGGGGTCTGCTTGAAGTTCTACATGGCTGTGGCATAGCCGTTGCCATGCATCTCCACGCTCTCCTTTATAAGCCAGATAAACCTTTCAGGGGGCAGTCTGCTGTGTTAGACAAGTGTTCCTTTGAATCCCATCTCTGCTATTTACTGACTATTGAACTTGGACCAGTCTCTTGACCCTTTCTGGAATGCTACAAAATGGGAGGGAGGGCTAGACTTGAATGAGCTCTCAAACCTCTTCCAGCTCTAAATCCTATAGTCCTGTGATTCCTTTGAGGTCTATTGGCAAGAGAGGAAGTTCAGAACTGTGGAAAGTGCTAAGTTTGGAGTCAAGGACTTGGGTTACAATCCCAGCTCTACCACTGACTCACCTGTGAGAGTTTAGCATCTCTGGCTTTCCTTTTCTTCATCTATAAAAATGAGAATGTTTGGGCTGGGTTAAAATTCCTGTTAGCTCCAAATTTCCATGGAATTTCCTCAGCACCTTGTCTGCTTGTTGAAGCAATATGGTATGCTTCAGGGGGTGGGACCAGTAGAGCTCTGGGCCTGGAATCAGGGTACTTGGATTTGAGTTCCATCCATGCCAATTATTAGCTATGCAACTGAGTCATTATCTAAGCCTCAGTCCTTTATCTGTAAAATATGGACAAATGTAAGCTACCTAATTCACAGACTTCTGAAGAAAAGTGCTTTTAAAGTTACCAAGTGCTGTAGGAAGGTGAACTGCTACTCACTTATGATGGGGAGCTCTACCAATTCTTGCCAGCTCCCCATCTGATGTAAAGCTCTATGGTGTGAGGCCCAAGTCATGATGTGCTGCCTCTGTCTCTGGACAGAAGTGGGCCTCAAGAGCTTCACAGTACCTTCTTTTTGTTTTGTTTTGTTTGTTTTTGTTCTTTTTGGAAGGTAATTGGGGTTAAGCGACTTGCCCAAGTCACACGACTAGTAAGTGTTAAGTGTCTGAGGCTGGATTTGAACTCAGGTCCTCCTGACCCCAGGGCCAGTGCTCTATTCACTGTGCCACCTAGCCACCCTGCACAGTACTTTCTGATCAGTAAAATCTGAAAGCCCATGGTGACAATGGCCCCTGGGTCTCTTCCTAGGCAATATTAATTAGGGCTCAATGCTTTGGCTGTCCTAGCTGGTTACCATTCAGTATTGAGTCAGGATCTTTTCTGGAATGAAAAATCAACAGAAACAGGGTGGAGTCTGGTGAGTTGATCCAAACCACAGTATTAAGTCTAATACTTGGTGACTGACATCTAAATGATGGGAGCTAAGTCTCCTTTGGTAAATAGGGATGTGTCTTAGGGCTCAGCCCAGAAGTTTTTTCTTCAGGTCAAGTAGGATTTACTGAGAACTGACTAGAGGCTCAATTCCCTGGTACAGTGGGGGAATACAACCACAGGTAAGGTCTTGCCTAAAGCATCACAATTATGGCAGTTATGGCCCAGTCAAAACTGTGAGAGTGAATACAATTTCAATTCTTAAAGGAATCTGGTTGGAAGGACATTTTGGTCTATATTATACAGCAGCTTGTGATCAATCAAGCATTCATTAAGTACCTACTATATGTCAGGCACTGTGAGAAGGATATAAAGACCAAAAAAAAAAAATGCCTGCCCCCTAGAAGCTTACTTTCTATCCAACCATTGAGTCAAGAAGAGTGAATAAAAATAATGGTGACTCGTAAATCCATAGCACCACAATGTTTACAAAGCAACTTCTCAGGTATGGTCACTTTCTTATGGAGTTTAAGAGAGGGCCAAAGTGTTATGTGAAGTCTTAAGATGAAAGGGGCATGGAAATCAAAGAAGGCTTCTTGGAAGAGCATTGGACTTTAATGGATGCATAGACATTCAAACAGACAGTTTTGGGGAGGACATAGTAGGTAGAGAATAGCTATTGCTTGGCTCACCCAGTAAGGTAGGTAGGTAACTGTAAGCATGAGCATCCTTATTTTTTGGATGATTAAACAGGCTCAGAAAGGGAGAATTGACTTGCCTGAAGTCACACAGTTAGTATTGGATCAAGTTCTGAACCTGAGCCTAATACTCTTTGCATTCTTCTCAGCTGCCTCTCTAATCACTGCCTAAGAGATTATAAGATTCCTGTTAGTTAACTAAGGATTAAGAAGCCACTGAGTCTAGACACCCGCACCCTCATCCCCTATAGCTCCTGGGAGTTTATATTTTAGTAAGCAGATTAAATACTCATTTCAGGTAGGTTTTTGGTTACAAAGTGAAGCACATATATACACACCTTTTTTTTTTTTCTCACAATAGTTCTAAGATGTAAAGGGGGGCAATATAATTATACCCATTTTATGGATGATAACACAGGTTCGAAGAGACGAGTTACCTGAATTTGCACAGCTAAATAAAGTGGGAGCTAGATCCCAAAATCAGTCCTTCTGACTACAATGTAGAAATGATAGCACTGTGAATAAGCATTAAGGTTTGGTGGAGAGAGGATGGAAGGGGAGAGTGTGGATCCTGTGGCCACTGGGTGGGGACTAATGAGGATTTCCTGGTCAAAACGAAGTTCATTGAAGAGTGGTGTCCCCACCCTAGGTTCCATGTCATCCCTCTGTTAGTAACCCAGGAAACAAGTCTTTTTGTGGTTTCCACCTCCCGGTAATAAATAAGCTAGGTGTGCCTGTGTATGTATGGGGCTGGGGCTTATATTCAAGACCACAGTTTTGACTCAGGGCCAAAGGTGGTTTCATCTTTCCTTCAGAGCCCTGGGGCCAAGCCCCATCTCTTCCCTGTTAACCTCGCTCAGCTGTGACAATTGTAGTTTCATTTCCTGCATCTGGAACTGTTATTGCTGCTACTAAGTCGCCATCTTGGCTCCGCCCCTCAGTGAGTCAACTGTTATCATTGAACTCATTGAAATAAAATCCTTTTGCCTCACTCACTTCCTCCATCCCTGTCTGGCCTCCTCCCCTTACCTCCTAATGTTAGTTTTTTGCAAGGAAACTGGGCAGGAGACCCAAATATAGCTGTCAAATCCAACCCCTAGGTGCTGTTGAGAAGCCATAATTAGAAAAGGGGCTGCCTAGCAGAAACCCAAGGGCCAAGGTAAAGCAACTGGAGAGGGACCCGGGAAGCATGACTGGGAGAGACTTTGAACTGTGCGGGGGCATGGGACCATGTCTTATCCAACTTTATTATCTCTCCAAATAGGTCTAATACAATGCCCTGTACATCCAAGTGCCCCATGATCCAGGGACTTCTCAGTGATGAACTGATGACGATACCAGTGAATCTCCTGTCACCATGTTCCCCACAGCCTGGAATCCCTGGCTCCCTTCCAGACTCAACTCCAATGCCCCATTCTGCGGGTTTTTCTTGATCTCTCAGAAACAAGTGTCTTCCCATCCAAGATTACTTGTGTCTGCTTTGTTTGTATCTTTTATATATGTATATGTACATGTTGTTAGCCCCCCAATAGAATGTAAGCTACTAGAGGGCAATATGCATTTTTGTCTTTGACTCTTTACAGGTGGGGAGCCTGTAGCCTCAAGGCCACATGTGGCCCTCTAGGTCCTCAAGTGTGGCCTTTTGACAGATCCAGACTTCATAGAACAAATCCCCTTAAGGGTTCAGTTTGGATTCAGTCAAAGGGCTATACTTGAGGACCTAGACAGCCTCATGTGAACTTGAGGCTGCAGGTTCCCCACCCCTGCTAGCCTATAATACACAATAGATGCTTAACACATGCCTATGGATTGATTCATTCTGTGGTTTATTATTCTTTTATTTATTTTAATTAAAATTGCTTTTGGTCAGGGCAGCTAGGTGGCACAGTGAGTAAGAACACTGGCTCGGAGTCAGGAGGACCCGGGTTCTGGCCTCAGAAAATGAGCACCCACACATAAATAATGACTGGCTGTGTAACCATGAGCAAGTTACTTAACTCCTAATGCTTTAAAAAAAAAAGAAAGAAAAATTGCTTTTGGTCTTTTTTGTTTTGGAGGGGAAAGGGCAGGGCAATTGGGGTTAGGTGACTTGTCCAAGGTCATACAGCTAGTAAGTGTTAAGTGTCTGAGGCTGGATTTGAACTCAGGTACTCCTGACTCCAGGGCCTGTGCTCTACTCACTCTGCTACCTAGCTGCCTCTGTGGTATATTGTTTTTTCCCCTACTTTTGTCCATTTCATAAGATTCCACATTGTTCTTAAGCATCCAGCATCCTTTGTAAGTTTTTACAAGAGAGTTGAGTTTATATTCTGAATGAGGGTTGTGTTCATTTCTCACCATTTGGCAAGCTAGTTGTTTTTGCTGACTAAGTCGGGTTTTTTTGGTCCCCTTGTGTCAATTAATTTATATCAGTTCAACTTTTGTATAAAATTACTATAATTGGTGTTGATGCTGTTTCTGTAATCCATTCATTATCCATTTAAAATTTTTTCCATAATTTGCTTAATTAGTTCAGAATTGGCTGTTTCAATAATATCTTTTCTAATTGTCATATCTTTTCTATTGTTCTTCTGGGTTTTCATTATTTCTCTTCTTTGCTCCAGTAAGTTGGTATGACTCCCACATCAAAAATGAGTCTCTATCTCTTTAAGTAGAAGCAGTTTCATTTTCTGTATTGTTATTTGATGTTCACCATATGCTTGGCTTACCAATTCTTTTCCTAAAGAAGGTATTTATTTTAGGTTGGTATTATAACATCTATTAAATTAATGCTGTAGGTTAGTAGAAACAGCCAAGAACCAAAGAATTAAAATGCAAGCTATGTAAAATCCCAACTAAAACCTGAATGTTTCTACTGTATCCATTATTTAGCTAACTAAAAGTCCAAGAAAGACAACACTCTCAATAGAACAAAGTACTGCAAAACAATGGACAAATTTTAGTTCTAAAAATTGTGGGTTTTGCATTTTGTATCCTTTTCTCAATAAGAAAAAAATATTTTTGAATAGAAAGTATTTCTGATACTTCTACAAAGTCTTCCTCAAATGCTTCATCATAGCTTGAAGGTGATCCTGTGTTCTTGGACACCCCAACAGCAGAACATAGACTCTGCTAGGTTTTTACCATACTAGAAAAGGCTCTGAGTGTGACCCCAGCAATAGTCATTATGCTTTCTGAGGGCCATCAGAGCTAAGAAGGGAGAGACTCATCACCGTAGCAAACTAGTCATTCAGGGATAAATTCTTTGACCACTGAGGCCCATGAAACATAGAAAACTATAAAATGGCTCTTAGTCTTAAATTGTCCCTTCCATTTCTGTAGTGATGGTTGTAGACTGTTGGGAAGGAGGGCACAGGATACTCAGAATCACACCATTTTTAATCTATCAAGCTTTATTTTGAAAAATAAATTGGATTGAATATATATATTTGTATTACCTAAATTTTCCCCTGGATTCTTTCCCTTCCCCTTCCCAGAGAGCCATTCTATATGACAAAATTTTCTTAAGGTAAAAAAGGAAAAAAAGTGGCAAAATTGATCATTAAGTTGAAAAAAAATCTGAAAACTTATATGCAATGCCCCATACCCAATACATCTTAGTTTGGCTTTGGGTACTCTAAAATGTCCAGTGACCATGGAGGGCCATTCTTCTGTAAGAGTTAAATCATCTCAGTCTTGACATTTTTACTATAAATGAAATTAGGGGTAAGAAATCTCAGCTAAATAAAAAGATAGCTCACAGTTACTTCTTGGACAGGCAAAGAAAGGAGTTAAGATTTGGGTTTATTGTATTTTCTGAGGCCGGTTTTGATCCCAGGTCATCCCAACTCCGAGGCCGGTGCTCTTACTCACTGCGCCACCTAGCCACCCCAACAATAAGCTTTTATGTAGTATTTCAAAATTTGAAAGGTGCTGTACATTTACTGTCCCCCCTGGGGGTGGGGGGAGGGGAGGAGAAGTGTGAGTGCACTCTAAACCTTTGGAGAGCTGGGATTCTTTTATTTTTGTCTATGTATCCCCAGTGATGAATCAATCACACCGAAGAAGGTAATTAATTAATATATTATTAACCTGAATTGAGCTGATTGTGGAATGATGGGACAAATTGTAGCCTTTGAATGTAATGGAATATTATTACACCATAAGAAAAAATTAATACAAAATTTAAAAACACACACAACACTATGGAAAGACATCTGCAATTAAGAAAGCCAAGTCAAAGAATATTCACATTCACTACCCCCAATACATATGAAATCAACATGAAATAGCAACAAAACTCAGATTATGATTATTAAATTATATAATTTAATAATGATTCAATTCAGTTATGATTCAAGAGTGGCATCACTTTTTAAAAGCTAAAGCAAATAACCTTCCTTTGCCCAACCACATCTAGAGTCACTCTTGTATGTAATGTTGTTGGATTGTACTTGACTTTTGTCTTGCCACTGGATTCCAATGACACTGGAGGAGAGAGTGAGGCAGGTAACTTTGCACAACCCTGACTCATTTAGATCCGATTCCCTTTCAAGTCAAGGCATCATCCTCCTGATGTCATTGGTCCTCTTTAAGAACAAAAGATAAACAACAAAGAATTTTTTTCTTTGTAAAATAAAATAGAATTTACCAATAAAAAAGAAAAATTTGCTTCAATTATGAAAAGGAAGAATATTTTTGTGTATTAGAGACAAAATCGTTGAATTTATCAGATAAAATAAATTTGTGCAGCACAAAGCAATAGCTCAAAAATTAAAAGAAACAGACTGGGAAAATATTTTTAGTAAGTCTGTTAGATAAAATATCTAATATCCAG
Organism: Gymnobelideus leadbeateri; assembly: GCA_011680675.1. NCBI lineage: Eukaryota > Metazoa > Chordata > Mammalia > Diprotodontia > Petauridae > Gymnobelideus > Gymnobelideus leadbeateri. The sequence continues at coordinate 68,540 of WOXC01008450.1, read as the reverse complement.
AGGAGGAAGTGTGGAGTAGTAGGGTAGAGTGCTAGACTTGAAGTAAGGAAAACAAGTTCAAATTCTGTCCCAGACCCTAGCTATGGAGGCCTTAGCAAGTCTCTTGGCCTCTATGTGCCCAGATCCAAGTATAGGCAATGCAACAGAGTTCTGCCCCCATGCCAGCAGAGGGACCTCTATAAATCTCCTTCTTCCCCGTTGTCCGATCCCCTTACTGTCTATGGGCTGAGTTCTGGAAACCGCCAATGCTGCTGCTGATTCAGTCACCCTGAGGCCTGCTCTCAGTTTGCTTTGGCCAGGTCTGAGCTGGCATGGCCTGGTCTGGACTGCGCTCCTCTCTCACCCTGGGGTAACAGATTTTTCCTGCTGACCTTCTAAGTTGTCTTGGGTTGGAAAATTGTTTTATTCCATCTTTTTGTGGAGTCTAGAATTTGTTTAGAGTCGTTATTTAAAGGTATTTGGAGGGGCTTGGAGGAGAGCACAGGAGAGTCCCTGTCTTTATTTTTCCATTTTGACTTAACTTTCAATTTTTATAAAATTTTATAAAATTTGGAATTCCAAATTTTCCTTTCCCCCCTCCTTAAGATGGTAAGCAATTTAATATAGGTTATATGTGTGCAATCTTGTAAAACCTAACTCCATATTAGTCATGCTGTGAAAGAAGAAATAGTTTGCAAAAAAATTATAGTTTGCAAAAGGAAAAAAAAATGTCCAAAAAGTGAAAAAAGTATGTTTCTATCTGCATTTATGAACAAGCAATTTTTGAAGGACAAAATTAAAAAATCTAATAACCACATAAAGTGCTTTAATTCCCTACAAACTAGAGAAATGCGAACTAAGGTAACTTTAAGATACTACCTTATTCTTACCAGAGGGGTAAAAATAGCAAAAAAAAATTTTTTTAAGGTAAAATTCAATGTTGGCAAACTTGTAGAGGAATTGAGATATTGTTGGGGAGTGGGGCGGGGGGAGGTTCAAGGAGAAAATGACTGAGGCCTGGTGGTACAGTCAGTTTGAAGAACAATGTGACAGAAATGTAATGTCACAAAATTGGTTATACCCTTTGACTTAGGGATTACTTTGCTACAACTTCATCCTAAAAACATCTCTAAAAGGAAAAAAAAAGATTTATCTGTCCAAAAAATATAAATAGATGTTTTATTTGTAATAGCTAACTGCTAGAAATTCTAGAAACAAGAATGGCCGAATGTTGTTGTTAAGTCATTTTTCAGCTGCGTCTGATTCTTGTGACAGCATTTGGGGTTTTCTTGGCAGAAATACTGGAGTGGTTTTCCATTTCCTTCTCCAGCTCATTTTTTACAGATGAGGAAACTGAGGCAAACAGGATTAAGTGATTTGCCCAGGGTCATATAGGTAGTAAGTGTCCGAAGCTAGATTTGAACTCATGAAGATGAGTCTTTCTGGTTCTAAGCCCAGTGCTACCTATCTGTCCTAAATGACAATAAATTATGAATAATAATTATGTTAATAATATATTAATATACAGTATTTTGGTACAATAAAAACAACAAATATCAAAGTTACAAGGAAATATGGAAAAACCAATTTAACAACCAATTGACCCCAAGATCCTGTTCAACATAGAGACTGAAGCTGAGTGGCCACTAGGGAGTCCTGAGCTCTCTATGATTCTCAGGGCAGCTAGTTGGCACAATGGATATGGTGCCAGGCCTGGAGTCAGGAAGACTATCTTCCTAAGTTCAAATCTGACCTTAGACACTAGCTTTGTGACCCTGGGTAAGTCGCTTAGCCCTGTTTACCTCAGTTTTCTCATCTATAAAATGAGCTGGAGGGGCAGCTAGGTGATGCAGTGAATAGAGCACTGGCTCTGGAGTCAGAAGGACCTGAGTTCAAATAGAGCCTCAGACACGTGACACATTTAACTTGCTGTGTGACCTTGGCCAAGTCACTTAACTCCAATTGCCTTGCTTTCCCCCACCCTCCCACCAAAAGAAAAAAAGAGCTGGAGAAGGAAATGGTAAACCACTTCTGTATCTTTACCAAGAAAATTGGGTCACAAAGAGTCAGACACGACTGAAAACTACTGAACCACAAATGATTCTTAGAAAAACAGAGACTTTCAATCCTTCTACACCTCTTTCAGGCAGTACTGATGAACTATCTAGGGGATTTAATCAATCAGAATCTAACTCTTGCACTCCTACCTCAGACCAACCCCACCTCTTCCCTTAACTTGGCTTTGTTCCCTGAGCCTTAATCATAAGACCTTGGCATGATGGAGGCAGCTGTCTATTGGAACAGATAAAACACACTTAATAGTACATAGCATTTCACTTTTGTTATTGAATCAGTAAGAGCAAATAAAAACAACATGATAACACTTTTTTTAAACACATGCTTTATTAACTTCTGTTTTACATCATTCATTTCCGCCAGATTTTGAGTTACAATCATTTTCCCCCCGTTATTCCCCTACCCAACCTCCCAGAATAGCAGTCCCACAAGATATCGCTTCCTCCAATCTGCTCTCTCCCATACCTTCTCCCATACCCCCATCAAATTTTCCATTAGAGGAAGGTGAGTCTTTGCATCCCAATGCCTGCACATCTCATCTCCCTATTACAAGCAAAAGAGTATTAATAATAGTATTTATATATATTTGAAACATTTAATGTTACGACCTCAAATTTCAGATCCATTTCCTTCCTCCTTTGTCACCCATTCCCTCTTGGGAGATAAGTAATTCAGTATATGTTGTACATGTCTAGCTATGCAAAACATTATCACAGTAGATATATTGTACAAGGCTGCTTATAATTCCCTCCCACTCATCCCACCCCCCACCTGGTCCATTCCCTACATGATCCTGTCCCTCTTCTATAGTGGGTGCTTCCAACCTCCCCTCCCCCCAAGGATGCCCTCCCATCCATCATCCCTCCTCTTATCTCCCTTCCCCCTATTCTGCTGCAGGTTGAGATATCCCATTTAGTATGTATGTCATTCTCTCCCTGAACCAAATTCAGTAAGAATGTGGTTTTGCTTTTTTTTTGCCTTCCTATTCTCCCCCTCCTTTGCAACCACTTCCCCTACATGAGATAGTTTACCCTACCATGTCTCTCCCCATCTCCTCTTGCCACTTTCCTCTCTCACCTCATAATTTCATCCCTTGAGTATTCTCCCTTCCCAACAAATTCAACTTATGCCCTCTATCCATATATATAACTGTAACCATATACACACACATTCACATATGTATTCATATGACCACACACCCTTCTTCCATTATTTTCATAGTGAGAAAGATATCATCAGTCACAGTTATTGCTTTTCCATATAGGAATGTAAATAGTTCAACTTTGATAAGTTCCTTCTGATTTCTTTTCCCTGATTACCTTCTCAGGCATCTCTTGCTTCTTGTGTCTGGATGTCAAATTTTCTATTCAACTCTGGCTTTTTCCTCAAGAATGCTTGAAAGTCCTCTATTCCACTGAATGACCATATTTTCCCCTGAAACAAAATACTCAGTTTTGCTGGGTAGGTGACCCTTGGGTTCATTCCCAGTTCTTTTGCCCTCTGGAATATCATATTCCATGCCCTTCTATCCCTCAGTGTAGAAGCTGCCAGGTCGTGTGCCATTCTGATTGTGTTTCCACAATATTGAAATTGTTTCTTCCTGGCTGCTTGTAGTATTTTCTCCTTGATCTGGGGATTCTGGAACCTGGCTATAATATTCCTGGGAGTTTTCTTTTTGGGATTTTTTTCAGGAGGTGATCAGTGGATTCTTTCAACCTCTATTTTGCCCTCTGGATCTAAAACACCAGGGCAATTTTCCTTGAGAATTTCTTGAAGGGTGATTTCTAGGTTCTTTCTTTGATCATGGCTTTCAGGTAGTCCAATAATTTTTAAATTGTCTCTCCTGGATCTATTTTTCCAGGTCAGTGGTTTTTCCCATGAGATATTTCACATTGCCTTCTATTCGTTCATTTGTTTGGATCTGCTTAACAGCATCTTGATTTCTCATAAAGTCATTAGCTTCCATTTGCTCCAGTCTAACTCTGAAGGAATGAATCTCGTCAATGAACTTTTGAGATTCTTTTTCCATCTGGCAAATTCGGCTTTTTAAGGCATTCTTCTCCTCATTGCCCTTTTGGGCCTCCTTTGCCATTTGAGTTAGTCTATTTTTTAAGGTGTTATTTTCTTCAGTCAGGTTGTTGACTCTCTTTTCATGATTTTCTTGCATCATTCTCATTTCTCTTTCCAATCTTTCCTTCACTTCTCTTATCTGGCTTTCAAAATCCTTCTTAAGCTCCTCTATGGCCTGTAATCAGTTCATATTTTTCTTGGAAGCTTTTGGTGTAGGAATTCTGACTTCATTGTCTTCCTCCTGTTCCATGTTTGATCCTTTTTGTCCCCAAAAAAGGAATCTAAAGATCGATTGCTGTGCTTGCTTTCTGCTTCCTTTGCTTGCTCATATTGCCACTCAATTATTTGACTTTTGAGCTTCTTGCCACAGTAGAACTCTGCTTCCAAAGAGCAGATCTTTGTCCCAAATTGCTGGATTTTTTTGCAGCTGCTGGAGCTATTAGTTGGGTGCCCTCTCAGAAGCCTCCACTGGCTCTGGCACACTGGACACACACCCTAGGACCTCAACCCTAGATAGCAATCCAGATCCAAGCAGGTTAAAGCAAGAGTGATTACCCCTCAGACTGGTTGCTTGGTCCCCCTACAATATGCAGGCCAGGAACTCTGAAGCAGCCACGAGGCAGTGGCTGCTGCGCCTCAGCCGCTTCTCCCTCTGGGGGCAGAGGCCAGACCATATTCCCGGACTCCCTGTTCCCACAAAGTACACACTGAACTCTTACTTTGTCTTTGGCATTTATGGGTTGATAAGTCTGGAAACTGCCACAGCTGTTGGTGATATACTCTCCCGAAATCCCTCCATCTGTGGCTGGTTGGGGAGCCCTGGGGCTAAAACAGTGGGCTCATTTGGGACTGGGCTCTGCTCCCAGCATACTGCAATGGACCCTTCCTGTCGGCCTGGCGGGCTGTCTTTAGTAGATTTGTTGCTATCTGTCACTTTGTGGGTTCTATAGCCCTAAAGTTAGTTTAGAGTCATTTTTTTTACTTGTAAAAACAATTTTTAATCTTTTTTTTTTTTTTACAGCTTTGACTTCCAAATTCTCTTCCACCCTTCCTCCCCTCCTTCCTCATTGAGAAGGCAAGCAATTTGGTAAAGATTATAGATGTGAAGTCAAGCAAAACATATTTCTATATTAGTTGTGTTGTGAAAAGAAAATAAGCAAAACAAAGCAAAACAAAAAAAACCAAAACAAAACCTAGTATGGTTCCATCTGCATTCAGACTCCATCAGTTCTTTCCAAGGAGGTGGATATCATTTTTCACTGTAGCTCCTTCAAAATTGTCTTGGATCTTTGTTTTGCTGCGAATAGCTAAGTCATTTCATAGCTGATCATTGTAACATATAGCTGTTACAATGTTCCCCTGCTTCTGCTCACTTCACTTTGCCTCAGTTCATGTAAGTCCTCCCATGTTTTTCTAAAAGCATCCTGCTTATCATTTCTGTCCCTTTTCCAATGGGTCTTCTAGTCCAAGACTCAGTATCCTTATCTAGTATCATATAGCTACTAAGTGTCGAAGACTGGATTTGAACTTGGGTCTTCCTGATTCCAGGCCCAGTGTTCTAGCCACTTCACCAACTACATGACAGGTATGCATGTATTTGAAATGGACCTTTGATCTAGTGGCATTGGCCTCTTTGCAGTTCCTCTCCCAAGACACTCCATTTCTTGGCTCTGGGCATTTTCTCTGGCTGTCCCCAATGCCCGGAATGCTTTCCCTCCTCATCTCCAGGCTTCTCTGGCTTCCTTTAAGTCTAGAGTCATTTTTTTATAGGTATTTGAGGAGGTTATGAAGGGGGCATTCAGAGTTTTCCTGCTTCTACACTGCCATCTTGGCTCCACCCTCCCATATATTTTTTCTTAAAGAACCATGGGGGCAGCTGTGTGGTGAAGTGTATAGAGCACCAGCTCTGGTGTCAGGAGGACCTGAGTTCAAATCCAACCTCAGACACTTGACACTTACTAGTTGTGTGATCTTGGGGGAGTTACTTAACCCAAATTGCCTTGCTTTCCCCCCTCCAAAAAAATTAAAAAAGGAAACAAATTAATTTGGAAGGGGTCACAGTAATAGCTAGCATTTATATAGTGCTTTAAGGTTTGCAAACACTTTACATGTTATTGATCACAATAACCTCCTCAGATGGGTACTGAAACCCTAAATTAAAGAGAAGCCAGGAGTAATGGAAATGCAAATTTAAAGATCTTCCCTGCCCCTAGGTTAAGTGCACCTGGAGCCTGTGGTGGGAGGCTTGTTTTTCTGGAAAGCCCAAACCTTGATACTTTGTGATTTGGCAGTGGGTCTAGAAGGTTGTTACATTCTCTGAGCCAGGAGAAGGCTATATAACCCTGATGGGAGGCTTTGCTTTGGGGCTCACTTTGAGAAGCGTTGTGTGATTTGACCAGATGAGACTCTAGGTAGCCATTGAGAGCCCCCCAGCTTTGAAAACCCAGATGTTGATGCTTCCCTCTCTGGTAAACTGTGATTTGGTATGTATGTGTAATGGTTGGATAGTTTGGAAGCCTGTCTGCTTGATCGGATTCTCTGTTTTGAAACTACTGTCTATATACTCTGAAGTTCAGGGTGCTGACCTTTTCCCTCTGAACTAGGTAAATGATATATGATTGATTAAAGTAAGCTTGTTAACCCATTTTGAGTTGCTTTCCTTTAGAAAAGCAGGTCTAAGAACCTGTGTTGGCAGCCACCCTGGGGGTGTTGGGGGTGCTTGCCGCTACACCAGGCAATATAGCAAAAATTAACACCCTCAATTGCGGGAAGTGAGTTGCAGCTAGGGGTGACTCACAGCAAGTGCTGGGAACCCAGGAGAAGCTCAGGGTTACTATCAGGTATTAATAGGGAAAGGGTGTGTATGTACAAGTCTCAGAAAGGCCAGGCTGCAGGTGCCAGGGAATTGAGACATCTCATGGTTTCACTAGATAAGTTGTTTGCATAACCACCGAAAAGTCCCGAGAGAAAGCTAGGGTATCCCCAGAGGGGAAAGTTTGACGGCTACAAAATAATCAGAGGCCGAAGTGAGTAAGTCTGGCCACCCATCTGGGAATGGGGACAAGGTCAGCTTTAGTCAGTACTATTATTATCCCCATTTTAGAGATGAGGAAACTGTTAATGATTTGCCAAGGGTCACACAACCAGCAAGTATCTGAGTTAGGATTTGAACACAGACATTTCTGATTCTTAAAAACAAGATTCTATTCCCCCCTCCCTACCCCCACTGCCTTAGAGCACCTAGGAGAGATTGTAGGGAGAAAAAGGAACAGAAAAATGGTTCCAAATAGAGCTTTGTTAGAATAACACGCTTAGGGCTGAACCTGGACAATATAACAATGAAGACTGAGAGGGTTATTGTTAAAAAGAAAATCCTGATTTGAGTCTTGTCCTGATCAATAAAAGGCAAACTCAGGAAATAAGAGGAAAAGGAGTTTTTTTTAGCATTAGAAAGGATCAAGCATTTGGAGTCAACCACCAAATCCAAGGGCCAGCCTGATTTTACAGACAAAAGGAAAATAATTTGTATAGAAGGGTAAGACTATCCTGATTGGTAGACATTTTAATGAGTTTTAATGAGGAGGTGGGATAAGTGTCATCTCAGCTCCTCCCCGCTTCCCCCTTTCTGGTTACAGCATCATTGTCTGCAGCATCATTAGTTCTCAGGTGCTAGGAGGAGTCCTGGTGTAATGGACTATAGCCTCTAGGTGATGGTGGAATGAACCTTGCCCTCGTCTGCAGTGGAGCTGAACACAGCACCCAAAGGCTGAGCAAAGTTAAAATATAAGGGTCACTCAGACTATATTTTGACCAGTGGCTTGACTTTGCACAATGTCACATTGTAGGACAATCAAAAGAATATTTTTATGGAAGTCAAAGGAGCAGAGAATATGGAGGAGGAAGAGGAAGAAGAGAAGGAAAAGGAGAAGAAAGAGGAGGGAGAAGAGAGAGAAAGGGAAGGAGGAAGGGAAAGGAAGAAGAGGGAGTGATTGGTACTGTCAGCATTTGGAGAGAGGTCAAAAAAGATGATTGTGAAGTAAAGGCAGATTTAGCAGATTTAGTTACAATGGAACAGTTAAGAGATCCTTAGTAGCTTCAGAGAGCAGTTTCACTACAGTGGTAGAAGCCAGACTGCTAGGGGTTGAGAAGTGAGTGGGTGGCAGGAGAATGGGGTCTGGGGGTGTAGACAACTCTTCTGCAGAGGAGTTTGATTGTGAAAGGGAAAATCTGTAGGATGATAGCTTGGGAGGATGAGAGGATGAAGTAGAGATTTTTTTTTTTAAAGGCAAGTGTACCTTATCATTACTGGAGAAAGTAGAAAGGAACTGGTAGATAATGAGAGATGGGAGGAGGGAGAGAACAATTGACCTAGTTGTGTATCTTCTTTCTGTGGCGTTTGTTCAGCTGCTTGGAATAGGAAGGGAAAAAGCAAATGATTGAGGTGTCTCAGGATCAAAGACTGGCAGATGTTCATACACATATGTGTATGTATGTTATTATCTATATGTATGTGTATATGTATACGCACAGATGTGTGGGCACAAACCCAAACCCTCATCCACGTTGGCAAATCAGTTGTACAGTGTGGCTAGCTACTTATTGCCTCATAGTTCTAGGTCATTCTGACATGCCCTAGAAGGTGGTTTTCTAATGCTCACAAACACCCATACCCATTATTCTCAGTTGATTTCAACGCCCCAGTCAGATTTTATTAGCTTCTGGGAATGAAGAAGGTAAGAACAGCTGATACAGAACATAAATCTCCCACAAATGCATACAGGATCCTGGGAAAGCAGCCTCACGAGGGATACTTTCTGATTATTGGACTATTGGAGGTCCTTTTCTCCCTTGGAATTCTCATGGAATTTCCCTTAGGTATTATATAGCTTTCTTTTTTTTTTTCTTTTTGGAGGGCAGTTGGGGTTAAGTGACTTGCCCAAGGTCACATGACTAGTTTTTTTGTGTGTGTTAAGTGTCTGAGGTCAGATTTGAGCTCAGGTCCTCCTGAATCCAGGACCAGTGCTCTATTCACTTCACCATCTAGCCACCCCTATTGTATAGCTTTCTACAGGGCTGCTCGTAGGGTCCCAAAGCTGCTTTTCTCTCTCTATTTGTGCTCAGTTCCTGATGCAGACCCTTTAGCCAGTCACTGCTGTCCCAGGAACTTTGGGATAGGACAACAAGGAGAGGTTCAAATCCTCTAACCCTCCAAGATTCACAGGTCACCCTCTAAGTGAGGAGTCCAAGAGAACTGAAGGGAGACAGAGGCTCTATTCCACCCCCAAAAGATTTTCTGTCTAGGCTGCACTTCTCTCTCTTCTAATGGACTGTCAGACCATCAAATCCTGGCTTCTAAACTAGCTCATTATTTTATAGAAGGTCTATAGGGTGTGATAGGGGAGATATTATTTTAATGCCTTTTATCGACTGATTCAGTAGAGATATTCTCACTTGATAAAGGAATAAGGGCTTGAATATTTTGTTACTTTGAATGGTGTGGGGTGATTTATCCTCCTTGCAAAGATAAGGGCGATCTCTTCTTCAAAGACTAGAACAAAAGAGGAGGGATGTGGATGTTTTTGTGGGAGTGTAAAGAGGTGAGGGCTTTTGAGGTGTGGTATGGGGGAAATAAGGGAGCTCAGAGTAGTCTAGGTTTTCTTTATGAAAAAGGGAGGTCATCAGCTGAGAGAGGGAATAAAGTAGCTTTTGGGAATTAAGCAAGGAGGAAGGAATAGCTCTTTGAGGAGTGTGGAAGAGCCAAACAGGGAAAGAGAAAGTGATTATTGTAGAGCAGCTAGGACTCTTTTTAGATTAAATCATATAAATCTGGAGAAATTCTAGTTGGCTCACTACTACATCTTCTTGTATTATTCACTTGCTTAGAAATAGGAGGGAGTAAGGCAGGCAATGTGGCTGACCTAGGGTTGAAGATTGGAAGTGAATGAATGATGGTGGGAGAAGGGAGCAAGAGAATAAAGGGTAAAGAACTGAATCTGATAACTAAACCAGACAGCCTTGCCTATCATCAAGACATTGAGGAGAAACTTCTGTCCCAGGTCACTGCTTTTTTGCTTAGTAACCTGACTCTCCAGGACTACCATGCTTCAATTCACCATTCCATTCCTCACTCTCAGGCCATCTCCCCCAAAGCCAAGTCAGCCACCTTGCCCTGGCCTTCCTCCATCCCACCCCTCTTCATTTCTCTAGTCATGAATACTGATCAAATCAGCTCTGTCATTAGAGACTGCCAATCTGCTCCCTGACGGCATCCCTCACCCATCCCCTGTGGCTCACCTCATCCCAGTAAGGTTCCAGACCCAAGTACCTTCCCTAACCACTATCCTCCTTATGGGGCCTCTCCTCCATGAGAATGCTTAGTTCCTTGAGAGCAAGGATTGTTTTTGCTTTTGTATTTGTATCTCCATTTCATCCTGGCACTTAGTAAGCTAAATGCTTTTTCCTTCAATGAAGGAAGCAAACAACCAACCCACCCTAGGGACCAGACTGTGAAGAAAGGAAATTGAGGCCAGGGCAAGAGTGAGTGAATGGAAGGACTGGGAGGGGTGGCTACAGGAGCTGAAGTTCTACTTTACTGGATGCTAAGGGCTTATATAAGGATTTAGTCCTTATTTTGTGTGTGTATTTGACTCTATTGATGATCATATATTTTGTAACCTTCAGTTCTTGTGACCTTCTTACCATAGCACATTCCTCTGTCCCTGCATTCCCTTCTCCCAATGCTGAGTTCCTCCCAGAACCCCCATTGTGAGGAAGGTAAGGGCCCAGGCAAACTGCTCCTCTCCTTACCTCTACTCCTGACTTCTCCACCACCTCTGGCTCCACAGATTTTCAGCTTCTTTTTTACGTATTGTCTTCCTCCATTAGACTGTAAGCTCCTTTTCATTATATTTATACCCCCAGCTCTTACTACCAGTGCCTGGCACATTGTAAGCACCTAATAAATGATTGTTAAAGGTATGGGCCAGAGAAGTCCAAAGCAGAATGCAGAGAATAGTATCTGCAAGTCTGACTCTAACCCAAACCCTAACCCTAAATGTGTGCAATTGCACAAATTGGTGCACCCATATAGAATATGGGTGCAAAGGGCCAAACAACGGAGGGCCTTGAATGCCAGGAAAAGGGCTTGCCTGATCCTGGAGGCAGTGGAGAGGATAGTGCAGTTGTATCATTTGATCTTAGATTACATTAAGAGGGACATGATGTGTTTGGGAAAGACTGATCTAATAGATAGATTAGGGGGAACCTAGAGGCAGGGAGAGAGAAGCAGTTTGCTTTTTCAGAGGAAATTATTTCTTCCAGCCAAGTCCTTATTCTCACTACACCCCACCCCCAATTTTCCAGTGCCTAGCCTAGCACATGATTTGTTTCTGTCCTGAGGCCCCACTCCTGATCGGAGCGCCGAGGTAAACTGTCATCCTTTCTGGACCTTCCTTTCTTCCTTGCCTGCATGTTCCCTTTCCTCCTTCCCCTCCCCCATTCTACATCTATCAATGGGACTTTGTGTGGTCAGTCCCTACCTCGTTCACTGAATGAATATGTGTGACTCTCATCAAAGGGGACTATGACCTAGTGGAAATAGCATTGACGTCAGGCTCACAACCTGATATTTGTCAGGAACAGTTGGCCCCTAAAGCCAAGAGCAGAGCAGAGATAAACAGAGCCTTTTTAAGGATATCTACCTCTATTCTGATCAGCTGGAACCCCCCCCCCTCCCACCTGAGAATCACTGCTTCTCCCCAGCCTTCAATCAAATGCCTACTTCTAGAAGCAGGATATGAGGGCAGAGGAGAAGGGGCCAGCCCTTTAAGAGACTTTGAGATCCCTTATAAAAGACTAGTGGGGTCAAATTTAAATAGGAATAGGGACCACTAATCCACACTTAAGGATCTCTGTTGGCTGTTTTAAAATGTAAATGATCTATGTTTTAATATATTTTTATTTATTTTGTTAAATAGTTCCCAATTACATTTTAGTCTGGTTTGAGCTTTACTTGGGAGTATTAGATTCCACATGCAAACTCAGCCTGATATCGCTGATCTGACCAATACTTTCATTTTATAGATAAGGGAAGTGAATAAAAATGTGGCTTGTCTAAAATGCTTTAAAAAGGTTTTTAGAGAAAGAAGAAGTCCTAACCCAAGGGCTGGGTTGTTAGTGGTAGAATTTCAGGAACTGAGTGGGTAGATCCTTTGAGGTTGAGGGCCTTCCTCCTAACTTTATATTCCCTTCTCCTAGGTTACCATTTAACCCTCTGTTGGGAATAGGAAATAGTATCTTGGGGTGCCTTTAGCCATTCAGGAAATGAATATAGTAGATGCATTCGATTTCTCCCTGTCATTTCCTGGGTTGTGGAATCTCAAGGTCTTTTAGAGCTAGGGCAGGGAATGCTGCTGAGTATAAATAATGAGTCAGGATAACCTCCCCAGGTCCAGACTGCTCATTGGCAATCCAGGCCTTAATCAACCTGGGCTCAGGAAACAGAATGAAATCTTGTGACTTGGATTTCTGCCAAATTCTAGAATATATATGTGTGTGTATATGTATGTGTGTGTATGCATGCATGTATGTATGTATATGTATACACATATATGTATATTCAAAGGCTAGTTAGTGAACAGTTAGAAAAGGGAGCAATAAGGACCAGCATGGCTCCATCAAAAATAGGTCATCTCAGACTAACCTCATTGGTACCTCAGAAGGATGCTGTTGGGTTCTTTCCTGACTAGATTACAGCAAAGAATTAAGCAGCATCTCATGGTAGTCTTTTGAATTAGTTGGAGACATGTTATCTAGACAATAGGTCAGAAGGAGAGTTTGGAAATGATGGAATGGCTAGATTCAAAGAGTAGGCAGTCATTAGTCATCCCTGGAATAGAGCGAGGTAGGATATATGTTTGTAATTCTTGGCTATCTAACATCTTAGTTTAACCTTGAATAAAGCCATAGATAGCAAGCTTATCAAAATTACAGATGACACAAAGCCAGGAAGAATGGCTCATGGTTTGGATGGCAGATTCAGGATCTTATAAATAGGTCTTGATGGAAATAGAATATTGGATCAAATCTAGTGAGGTGAAGTCAATAAGGATAAACGTAAACTCTCACAAAGGCTAAAAAACCCAACGTCATAGGTGTATGATGGGGAAGACCTACTAGACAGCATTTTTTTTTAAAGATCTGGAGGTTTTAATGGATTGCAAGCTAAACAGGAGGCAGCAGTATGATATGGCAGTCAAAAAAAGATAATACAATCCTAGACTGAATTAAGATAGACGTTATTGTTTAGAACTAGGGAGAGCTAGGGAGATGAGGGTCCTTCTGTCCTCTGCTCTGGTCTGAACACATTTGGAGTATCTTGTCCTTTTCTGAATGGCCATCATGGTAAAAAGGCATGAGTTGATGACATATAAGCATTGTTTAGAGGACCAGGGGATGTGTAGCCTAGAGAAGAGAAGCTTGAGTGGGACATGATAACAATACACAATTATTTGAAAGGAAGTTAACCGGAAAAAGGATGGATTTTTTTTTTTCTGCTTGGCTCCAGCTGGGCAAAACTAGAAACAATGGATGGAAAGCTTAAACTAGGCATATTTGGGAAAAGCTTCCTAACTAGTAGATCTACCCGAAAGTGTGATGTGCTGTCACTGGAAGCAAAGACTGGGGGACAATCTGTCAGATGGGACTGAGAGGAGATTTTTGTACCAATTATGTCTGATGGCCTCTGAGATTCCTTCCAGCACTGAGATTTTTGACTCCATGACTTTCTTGGGCCCTAATTTGTTCCCTTGGGGTGGATGGAGGTTAACTACCAGGGGTACTTAACCTGGGGTTTATGAACTTGGTTTTTAAATTTTTGAATGTAATCCTTGCCCCAAAGCCCATTAGTATGGGACTTCTTATGAGTGGAGATGTTGACAACTTGCTGTTGTCTACATGTTGTTGAGAATTTCAGCCTTCAGCCCTTTCTTGGAATTCTTCAGATTTCAAGTCTTTAAGATTCTTCAAGTGTCAAGTTGCTTTGCTTCGGGTACTTCTGGCTCCCAGATTTGAGAGAGAAGATGGAAGAGTTCTACCCCACTACAAGCTGGTGGAAGAAAAGACTGGGAAGACAAGAGCAGATCCAGCAATAGCCTCCCGCATGTCCCTATTCTAGCTACACTAGAGTCTTTGGGGGTGTTTCCTCTTGGACGAGTTGAGTTATATAATGGGAGGGCTCCTTCACTCTACATTTTCTGATTGATAGATGTTCTCCTATACACCTTCTCTTATTTCTATTATTACAATGTGGATAAATGGGTTTTCTTTGTTATTTGCTATGTGTGTTCATCATGGAATTGGTATTTGATGGGAAAGGGGTCAAGCCTTGGATATAGAACTTAGGCTCCTCCTTTCTCCCCTCAATAATGACAAAGTGATCAAAAGTTAGATCAGACCTGATCATATCTCCTAGACTAACAATGTTTAAGGGAACAAATAGATATAATTCTAGCCTGGCCCTCCCTCTCTCTAAGGAGGGCAGAGTAGTGACGTCTGGCTCCAACCTTCTGCTTCCCTTCTTGGCAGAATAAAAATCTCCCTTGGAGAAGGGGTGAAGGGGAGCACTGAGAAGAGGCTTGAGATGTTTATTCTGCCTCCTTTTGAGTCACACAATGACAGCTCTTACCACAAGTGGGCCTCTCTCTACACTTGGGGCCACCCTACATCAATAATCTGTATTTCAATAGAACTGGTTTCCTTTGTAATCCTATGTAGTATATTTTGTGCATTTAAAAATATTATTGTGAGGGGCAGCTAGGTGGCACAGTGAGTAGAGCGTCGGCCCTGGAGTCAGAAGGACCTGAGTTCGGATCCGGCCTCAGACACTTAATGCACACACAAACAAAAACCTAGCCGTGTGACCTTGGTCAAGTAACTTAACCCCAATTGCCCTCCAAAAAGCAAAAAAAAAAAAAAATATTATTGTGGGAAGGGGTCTTTAAGCTTCACCAGACTGCCTTTGCAGGGGTCCATGCAAACTACTTTAAGAATCCTTGGACTAGATCGGAACTTAAATTTTTTCCACTCATGACCCCTTTTCACCTGAGAAATTTTTACATGACCCTGAATATATGGGTATGTAAAATAGGTATACAAATCAAACATTTACTGATAATAAATCATAAAGAAATTTATTTTAAAATAATTCTTCGGTATACTTATAGTTTTACCACTTATTAAAGATGAAAGCAAATTTGCATACTAATAAATGTGTTTACATATTTTTATATAAAGAATTAAATCTTGGTGGAATATTTGATGCTGCAAAAGTTGAGCATCTTCAATATTTTTCAAAGTTGTTCGATATTTATATTTTATAACCATCAATGCTAAGAATGTCACTTTGTAGAAATACATAATACAAAATGGCAGAAGTATGTTTAGGGTCATTTCAGAAATTGTTGGAAATTCTGTCCTGATCCCAAGCCAAAATTCATTTAACGATTTTTTTGGAAACTCAAGTTTTAAGTCTGTGTTGCTTGATAACTTGACAAATTCTTCTTGAACTTTTGATGGCAGATGATTCGCATTTTTTATTTCAATTGAGCATGGTTTATGAACCCAACTTAGTTTTTTAGAATCAAAATTTGAAGGGAAATATGTCTGAAACTGTGTCTTGAGGTGCTTCAGATGATCAATTATAACTTACAATTAAATCTCTGGGAAGGTTATTTTCAATTATAAAATCATCTTAAGCCATAAACATTTCTAAAGAACCATTTTCTACCCTTCTATATTTTTTAGCAAAATTTTTAATTTTATCTTTTAATATAAATGTTAAAATTTTTCTTTGTTTAGATCATTGAGTTTTTCTTTCTTTCTTTCTTTTTTGGAGGGAGAAGGCAGGGCAATTGGAGTTAAGTGACTTGCCCAAGGTCAAACAGCTAGTAAGTGTGTCAAGTGTCTGAGGCCGGATTTGAACTCAGGTCCTTCTGACTCCAGGGCTGGTGCTTTATTCACTGTGCCACCTAGCCACCCTGATCTTTGAGTTTTTAAAAACTATCTGCCAAATAACACAGTTTTGAAATCCATAAGTCATTATGAAAAAATTTTAAAATTCAGATTTATGCTCCCTCAAAAATATAACAACTTCATCTTTCAGTTTCAAAAATCTGTTTAAACTTCACCCTCTTGAGAACCACTTTACCTCTGCATGTAGTAATAAACTTTTGTAATCAGAATCCATGTCTTTTCAAAGATTTGAAGAGAAATGATTGTGATTCTGATGGATCATACAGTGAGTAAATGTGATATGTTGATTGCCACCAGCTTTAAGTTTTGCTACAAATCCAATATTCTTTTTTAAAAAGAAATTATTATTTTATTTATTTTGCTTTTTTTTTTTTTGGAGGGGGAAAGGTAGGGCAATTGAGGTTAAGTGACTTGCCCAAGGTCACGTGACTAGTTTTGTTTTAAGTGTCTGAGGCCAGCTTTGAACTCAGGTGCTCCTGACTCCGGGGCTGGTGCTCTATTCACTGCACCACCTAGCTCCCCTGCAAATCCATTGTTCTTACCCATCACTGCTCCAGCACTGTCTATACAAACTCCAACATAATTTTCCACTGTAAACCTTCATTTATGAAAAATTAGACTTTAAGATATATATCTTGCCCTCTTATGTACCCTTCCAAAGGGTGACAAAATAATAATCCTACATGGATGCTTTCTTCATAAATACATCTTACATAAAGTAACAACTGTGCCATGTTAGAAGCATCAGTTATTTCATCTAACTGAATTGCAAACTTTGGGCTGCCCTTAAGCCTGGTAATAAGCTCATAAGGTCATTACTAATTTCAGAAATTCTTTGGGAAACAGTATCATTCAATAAAGGAATTTTACAAGTTTCATTCCTATACTTTTTCCCATGAACTATTTCTAACATTTTAATAGCACCAGGTAACATGAGATCTTTTCCTATCACACGGGGCTTTTTAGCTTTTACAATTAAATAAGAAGTTTCATAAGCTGCAAGTGAATACTGTTCGTTGACAGTAACAAATTTCTCAAAACTTTGTTTTTCGGGGAGGCTAGGTGGCGCAGTGAGTAGAGCGCCGGCCCTGGAGTCAGAAGGACCTGAGTTCAGATCCGGCCTCAGACACACAAACAAAAACCTAGCCGTGTGACCTTGGGCAAGTTACTTAACCCCAATTGCCCTCCAAAAAGCAAAAAAAAAACCCAACTTTGTTTTTCTTTATTTGAAGATCCCTTTGGTTTATTGCAGTACACTGCGTGTTTGGTACATTAAGATGCCATTTTAGTTTGGCTGGTTTTGTGCTCTCCGCAGCCAAAACTTCATTACAAATTAAGCAGAGGGGTTCCCCACACCGTCATCATTATTAGAAGCAAAACCATGTTGGAAAAATGATTCTGTATTCTTTTTCTTGTCAATTTAGGTGTACTACAACCTGGTAGTAAAGACTTTGCTGCATTGTCATAAGTATTTTTACCTTTTCTGTCTAAATTTTGCCATTTTATCCATAACAAAATAATATTTTTGTCCTAAAATATAAATATTGCTGATAATTTCTCAAATAAATGCTAGCTTTATTGTATGAAATTCCATTTCTTTGTGCTTAATTTTAAAAATTGATGTTCACACTTACATACACATATAACAGTCATGGTGAAGAAATTATTAAAGGGCTTTTGTCTTAACTTGCTGCAATTAAACACATGTTTCTGTAAAAGAAGGAGATAAAAGCAACTTTTAAAATCAAACATTCTATTGTAATATAATTCAAAGATATACTAATTTGATACTTCCATGCTGAGGAATGATGGTAGGAAAATATTAAAAGTCTTTATTTACCATAATTAAACTATTATATTTTTTTGGGAGTAGAAAATTTTGTACATACAGTGAAAACACTGCAATTCATAACATATAATAGTCTCAGATCTGAGCCAAGGGCTTTCTGGCAGCGTTTGTTGGCATTGTGTGATGTGTGTGCAGTGCAAAGTGCACACGTTGTGTGTTCAGAACCAAGGTTACAGTGAAGTCTCATGGTGCAACTCAGGCAAGTGCTGCCAGAAACACCTCAGCTTTATTACACCTTTGATTTTGAATTAATTTTTGGTCATTGCCCGTTTAGAAAGCTTTCACTGTTGCCAGATTTTTTGTGACCCCCACATTCAGTTATGCAATCCTATATGGGGTCGTAACCCTCGGTTTAAGGAGTGCTGGACTAGATGATCTCAAAATCCTTTGCAATCTTTTCAGAACCAAGACAAGGAACCTAGGTTTCCTGGCTTCCAGGCATGGTACTACCACCCTGTTCATCACATAACCCTGTCTTCAGCTCCCATAAATAATCAGAATGATCTGATAATGAATCTTAATAACATATAAATTTATATGTGGTTGAAGGTTTACAAAAGTTGAAAATGCCTACCTCTGGTGGAAGCTTCTTTAGGAAGAAGCGTCTAGCATAGTGATCTGTCACTAATAGGTCATTATTATGTCATTAGGAAGTCATCTGTGGTTGGCCCCAAGACCTGTTTTTCCTCCCTCAGGCCAGCAAGCCAAGGCAATTGCTGAAGGGTTTACCTAGTGCTTGTTGTTGAGGACACAGAGAGAAATAAATCTGAGTCCCTGACCTAGGTAGATAGAGGTCTAGTTCAGTTAGACAACAAATATTAACCATTTACTGTGTGCCAGGCAAAACGCTGGTTTGAGGATACAAAGAAAGGCAAGGACATGGTCTCTGCCCTCAAGTAGCTCACATTCTAATGAGAGAGACAACATACAAAAAAAGTATTCACAAAAGATATATCTCTATCTATCTATCTATCTATCTATCTATCTATCTATCTATCTATCATCTATCTCTCCATCTACCTATCTAGGGGTATATGGAGTGTTCAGGGAGCACCTCAGGTATGAGGGCTTGCCCAGCCCATCTCAGGGCTGCTCATCCACCTTTGGTATCCACCTTCACCCAGCTCTCACCTATGGCTCCAAGAAACTATAGCATGCAAAGCAGTTACACCCCAGTAAAACATCTCAGCAGACAGGCTGAACCAGGTTGAGGGGAACAAACAGACCTCAAACCCATTACTGAGTCAGGGGAATGTACCCCAAGCATGTAAAGACTTCCCCCGGTTGAATGGGCAGATAAGAAAAATTTGTTCCAGTGGCTGTGAAGGCAGCCAAAGCAGGAACTGTGGAGTGCTTGGAGCTTGGGGAGACCCTGAAGACTCCAAGGTCATCCACTGCACCCTGGGCCACTGGCAGTCTTGACTTTTACCTTGCTGTTGGACTTCAATGAGTCTGGAAGATAGAATGAGCTGATGACTTTGTGTAGCTCTGCTTTACTTAAATCTAATTCATGCACATAATGTCTTTGGTCCTTTTCAAAACAATATCTATCTGTCTGTCAGTTTATCTATTCTATCTATCTGTCTATCTATCTGTCTATCTATCTGTCTATCTATCTATCTATCTATCTATCTATCTATCTATCTATCTATCTAGTAAATGGGAGATAATTTCAGAGGGAAGGCATTAGTAGTAGGGAAGATTGGGAGAAGTCTATTTACTGATTGGTAGGATTTGAGCTGAGTCCAGGGAATCCAGGAGGTGAAAATGGAGAGGGAGAACATTCCAGACGTGGAAGAGAGACAATATAAATACAGTCGGGGGTTGGAGTGTCATGTACAAGAGAACACCAAGGAAGCCAGTGTCACACCACAGAATAAATGATGGGGAATAAAGTATAAAAAGAGTAGAAAGGCAGGGAGAGGCCAGACTGTGAAGGGCTTTAAAAGTCAAACAGGATATTTGATCCTGGTGGTAATAAGGAGCCACTCAGTTTATTGAATGGAAGACAGGGGTTGGGGGTGGGGAGTGGGGGTAGTGTTGATATGATCAGAACTGTACTTAAGGAAGATCAGTTTGGTATCAGAACTGAGGATAGACTGGAGTGGGGGAGGGCCTTGGGACAGGGAGACTAACCAGAAGACTGTTGCAATTAGTTCAGGCTGGGCCAGGTTGGTGGCTATGTCAGAAGAGAGAGGGAGGCAGCTACATAAATGGTACAAAGGTTAAAATGATGAGACTTGGTGACTGATTGGGTAGGGGGTGGAGTGTGGGTGAGTGAAAATCTGGAGTTAAGAATACCCGTTACACCAAGATCATTATGCCTGGGTGACTGGGGCATGGTGGTGCCCTCAACAGTAATAGAGAAGTTAGGAAAAGGGGCGAGATCATTTTGATAGCTAAGCAAAGGATATATTGGTGGGGGCTGGGGTGGGGTGGGGTGGGGAGAGGCTTGAGGCAGGGAGATCAATTAAAAGGCTATGGTAACAATCCGGGTGTAAGGTGACAGGCCTGCACCAGGGTGGTGACTTTGTGAGTGGACACACATGAGAGGTGCTGTAAAGGTAGAAATGCTGAGCCTTGGCAACAGGGTGTGAAAGAACTTCAGGAGTCAAGGACGAGAAGTGGTTTAGGTGACTGGCAGAAGCCAGAGATCCTATGACACATAGGGACAGGAACTGGACCTGCTATTTCGATGGACAAAGGGCGTGCTCCTTCTTTGCATCTGATAGTCTTGGAGCATTGCCTAGGGGCACCAAGGTTTGAAGAGACTTACCTAGGGTCGGGGCACCCAGGGCATCCAGACTCCAGGGAAAGCTCTCTCACTTCATCACGCTGCCTCTCATGTAACCCACCAGATTATCGAATGGCAGGGGCTATGGCTCAAGCTGTATGTGGTGTGGAGATCCAGGGGAGGAGAGATCATGAAGGACTGACATCAGGGGATGGTGGTGGCTGGGCTTCCTGCAGGTGGTGGGACCTTGCACAATGGTGGAGATCTGGCCCCATGGGGATGGATGGGGTGGTATTTCTGAAGGGAATGAACACCAATCCCATTCCCATTCCCATCCTATCTTATTACAAGATCACTCAGCTGACTGTTGGTCAATTTATCCAAACTCCTGATTTCTTGGCTGATTGATAATGCAAGGGGAAAACAAAGAGTTACAGTTCCTGAGATGTGGAGAGGCATCGCCATCTGCTGGCCACCCTTAGCCTTTGTGCTTCAGGGGCCAAGGCTTAACTATCACAAGTTTCCTAGAACTGGTATTTAGAAAGGTTCTTTTGATGGGGTACAGGCTCTGGGAAACCCCTTGAACTCTGATTGAATCTTCCCACTAGATGAGGCATTTGCCTGAGGCCATAAGCCTTTCATTATCACTAGACCCAAATCTCTGTTACTAGCCTAGTCCTCCATTGTCCAGCTGCTTGACACCCTTCATCCTCCCAAAATATCTATGCCCAAATCTGTTACCCTGAAACTAGCCTGGCCCTCCATTGTCTGTCATCTCCAGATAGCCTCCAGCTATTTCCCACCTTTAATGTCATTACTAGAGTGTGACCTCACTTGACTCCTCCTGAAGACCCTCCCTAAACTCCTCCTCTAGACTACCCCTAGAACCCTGCCACAATCTTTCTGTATATAAGATCCATCTTGCCTCCATGAGAGTTGAGAATTATCTAGGGAAGAGTCACTCTGTGTAAGAATATTCTGGCCCACTTGTCCAATACAAGTGTCACAGATACCGAGGCTCCTTAAGAGTCTACCCATTATGGCAAACCTTTAATAAACTTTGCTTTTCTTTGGCTGAGAGAAGGCTTGAGTTAAATTCATTCAACAGGACCTGGCATGTTGGTATTTGAGGTCTCAAGCACCCCTAAACCTCAAATCTCAACATTTTCAGATCGTTGAATTCAACTTCTTCACTTTATATTTGAAATGAAGCTCAGAAAACTTAATCAGGTTAGGAACAGGTTAGGTAGGTAGCACAATGGACAGAACACTGGACCTTGAATCAGGAAGATGTGTTCAAATCCTGTTTCAGCTACATACCATCTGTGTGACCCTGGACAAGGCACTTAGCTACTCTGGGCCTCACTCACTCAATAAACAGTTACTAAGTGCCTACTATGTGCCAGGCACTGTGTTAAATACAGCGGATACAAAAAGAGGCAAAAAGACAGTGCCTGCCCTCAAGGAGCTTACAATCTAATGGGGGAAGAAAACATGCAAATAAATA
The DNA here is from genome assembly GCA_011680675.1 of Gymnobelideus leadbeateri. Taxonomy (NCBI): domain Eukaryota; kingdom Metazoa; phylum Chordata; class Mammalia; order Diprotodontia; family Petauridae; genus Gymnobelideus; species Gymnobelideus leadbeateri. The sequence continues at coordinate 46,295 of WOXC01008450.1, read as the reverse complement.
TATATGAAGAAAGTTATAGTCACTAAGTCCAAAAGGGTAAATCTGAGCGGATTCCGGAGTGACGGAGCGCAGTGGAAGACAAGAGTGTGGCGGAATCCAGCCCAGGAGGTTGCCCAGAGTGTCCGCACAGGTCGAGCGCAGAGTACGTGGGGTCTGCACAGCTCAGACCTAAGAGCAGGCAGGCAGACTACACCAGAGAGAGAAAAAGCCCCAGCCTGCAGACTTACCAAGGACGAATCGCAGTCATCTCGCAGAGGGAACGGATCATTGGAGCCAGGTAGGAGAGTCGGGCCCCCAGTGGAGAGAGTGGCTTCTCGGGCTGCATTCAGCCCCCAGCCTGGAAATTTAGAAACTGCCTGCCTGTATGATACAGGGGCTGGAATGGCAAAGTAAATTCTAGCTGCTCCGATCCTCCCATCCCTCCTTCATGAAGCAGAAAACCCAAAGATAAGTCTCCCACCCAGACTGAAATCCCAAGTTAATGGAAATAGCCTCAGGCTTGAGAATCTCCAAGAAAGGGTGTAACTGAGACAGCCAGGAATCTGAAGAGAAGAGAGGGAGGGGACCCAACAAGCCCCACCTCACCTCACCAACAAAAGCCTACTTATAGCCCAGGGGTATAGAGGCAGAAATCTGAAGTGGTCAGACTCATCCCCACCTACACATCTACATTCCTCACTGACTTCCCTGACTTAGCCATAAACTAGCCACCCAGAGGTATTCAAAGTCAAGGATCAGGCCCCAAACTCATAGCCTGAGACACTAAGAAACAGGAAGTCACAATGGGAAGGAAGGAAGCTGAAAAGGAGAAGGGGAAGGCAAGAAAGTCTATTCGAGCATACTATGCAGGGCAAGAACAACAAAACACACAGGACAATATAGACTCTCTGCCCACACCAGAGACCACAGAAGGAAACATGATCTGGTCTCAAGCCCAAATAGCATTGCTGGAGGAGCTTAAGAAAAATTTTAAAGACCAAATCAGGGAGGCAGTGACCAACTTGGAAAAACGTCTGAGTGAAGTAATTGGAGAAAATACCTCCCTAAAAAAGGAACTTCAAAAACTAACTGAAGACCATAATTCACTAAAAATTAGATACAATCAAACTGAAACTCAGAACTCTATGATGCAGCAGGAGTCAATCAAAAAAAACAAGATGATCGAAAATTGCAAGAAAATGTAAAATATCTCACTGGAAAAATAACTGACCTAGAGAACAGATCCAGGAGAGATAACCTAAGAATTATTGGTCTACCAGAAAGCCATGATGAGAAAAGCAGTCTAGACAACATCCTCCAAGAGATTGTCAAAGAAAACTGTCCTGAGGTCCTGGAATCAGAAGATAAAATAGCTATTGATAGAATTCACCGGACTCCCCCTGAAAGAGATCCCAAACTGAAAACTCCAAGAAATATAGTAGCCAAATTCCAGAATTATAAGATTAAAGAAAAAATTCTACAAGCAGCCAAAAAGAAACAATTCAAATATCGAGGAACTACAGTTAGGATCACACAGGACCTAGCAGCTTCTACATTAAAAGAGCGGAGGGACTGGAATTTGATATTTCGTAGGGCAAGAGAGCTAGTACTACAACCAAGGATTAACTACCCGGCAAAACTGAGCATAATCTTTCAGGCAAGGAGATGGACGTTTAATGAAGTAAGGGACTTCCAGACTTTCCTAATGAAAAAGCCAGAGCTCAATGGAAAATTTGATCTCCAATTACAAGACTCCAGAAGAACATAAAAAGGTAAACAAGGGTAACATAGACTCACACATGCAGAAGTGCACACACCCACACCCACAAACACAAGCTCATTACCTGGGATGCAACAAGAGCAAAATGTTCACATCCCTATATGTGGAGCTGATAACTGTCAATATTTGAAATCTCTATGATTATCATGACCTGCAAAAGGGTTATACTTAGAGGGTGTGGGTATGAATGCACTAACATGGAGTCTAAAAAAAAGACTATTAAGGGGATCAATGGTACTGTAATGGGAAAAAGGAAAGGATGAGCTAGGAAAAGGTAAAATATGCCATCTGAAGAGGCATCAAAACACATTATAGAAGAAGGGAAAGTAAGAGGGAGAGGAACATCATTTAAACACTATTCTCACTGGTTCTGGTTCAAAGAAGGATCAAATTAATCAGTGAAGTTTAAGAATCTAACGTGAATAGACACATAAATTCATTAAATAGAGGAATTGGAGGGAGGGAGAGGAGCACTGTTTGAAATTTACTCTCATTGGTTTGGAATCAAACGGGGAGTAATTTACTCTGAAAAGTATAAAAATTTATTGTGTCCTATAGATTGTGGGAGGGTAAGGGGGGGTGAAAAGGAGGAGACTAAAGGGAGGGATTATAAGGGAGGGAAATAGTAGTAAGGGGAGAAGGTAGGTTAAGAAGGGGGGTCACTGGGTGGGAACACTGAGGGAGGGGGTGGTCAAAAGGGAAAACTTCAAGGAGGGGAAGGGAGAAGGAATAAACAAAAACATAAACAGGGGAGGGAATAGGATGGAGGGGAAGAGACAGATAGTCATTATTACTGTGAATGTGAATGGGATGAACTCTCCCATAAAACAGAGGGGGATAGCAGAATGGATTAAAAACCACAATCCTACAATATGCTGTCTACAAGAAACACATTTGAAACAAAGGGATACCCACAGGGTAAAGGTAAAAGGTTGGAGTAAAATTTATTATGCCTCAGCTAAAGTAAAAAAAGCAGGGGTAGCAATACTTATCTCAGATAAAGCAAAAGCAAAAATAGATCTAATTAAAAGAGATAAGGAAGGAAACTATATCCTACTAAAAGGAACCATTGAGAATGAAGCAATATCACTACTTAATATATATGCACCAAGTGGTATAGCATCCAAATTCCTAGAGGAGAAGTTAAAGGAATTAGAGGAAGAAATAGATAGCAAAACTATACTAGTGGGGGACCTTAATCTTCCCCTCTCTGAACTCGATAAATCTAACCTCAAAATAAACAAGAAAGAAGTTAAGGAGGTGAATAGAATCTTAGAGAGACTAGATATGATGGATCTCTGGAGAAAACTGAATGGGGATAAAAAGGAATTTACTTTCTTCTCAGCAGTGCATGGTACATACTCAAAAATAGACCATGTACTAGGGCATAAAAACCTCACAATCCAGTGCAGAAAGGCAGAAATAGTAAGCGCATCATTCTCAGATCATGATGCAATAAAAATTATATGCAATAAAGGGCCATGGAAAGATAGACTAAAACTAATTGGAAATTAAACAATTTAATCCTAAAAAATTGGTGGGTCAAACAAGAAATTATAGAAACAATCAATAATTTCATTCAAGAGAATGATAATAATGAGACAACATACCAAAATTTGTGGGATGCACTAAAGGAAGTTCTCAGGGGAAGTTTTATATCCCTGAGTGCATACTTAATTAAAGCAGAGAGAAGGGAGGTCAATGAATTGGACATGCAATTGAAAAAGCTAGAAAAAGAACAAATTGAAAATCCCCAATTTAGTACTAAATTAGAAATATTGAAAACCAAAGGTGAGATTAATAAAATTGAAATTAAGAAAACCATTGAATTAATAAATAAAACTAAGAGCTGGTTTTATGAAAAAATCAACAAAATTGATAGACCCTTAGTCAATATGATAAAAAAAAAGAAAGAAGAAAACCAAATTATGAGTATCAAAAATAAAAAGGGTGAATCTACCTCCAATGAAGAGGAAATCAAAAAAATAATGAGGAATTATTTTTCCCAATTGTATGCACATAAATATGACAATCTTAGTGAAATGGATGAATATTTACAAAATCACAAATTGCCCAGATTAACTGAAGAGGAAGTGAATTACCTAAATAACCCCATCTCAGAAAAAGAAATCAAACAAGCCATCAAAGAACTCCCTAGGAAAAAATCTCCAGGGCCAGATGGGTTTACTAGTGAATTCTATCAAACATTTAAAGAACAATTGATTCCAATACTCTACAAACTATTTGGGAAAATTAGTGAAGAAGGAGTCCTACCAAACTCTTTCTATGACACAAATATGGTACTGATTCCTAAATCAGGAAGAGATAAAACAGAGAAAGAAAATTATAGACCAATCTCCCTCATGAATTTAGATGCAAAAATTCTAAATAAAATATTAGCCAAAAGACTCCAACAACTTATCACAAAAATAATACACCCTGATCAGGTAGGATTCATTCCAGGAATGCAAGGATGGTTTAATATTAGGAAAACCATCAATATAATTGAGCATATCAACAACAAAACTAGCAAAAACCACATGATCATCTCAATAGATGCAGAAAAGGCTTTTGACAAAGTACAACATCCATTCCTATTAAAACACTAGAAAGTATAGGAATAAATGGAGCCTTCCTTAAAATAGTTGCTAGCATCTATCTAAAACCATCAGCAAGTATTATATGCAATGGGGATAAACTAGAAGCCTTTCCAATAAGATCAGGAGTGAAACAAGGGTGTCCACTATCACCCCTCTTATTCAATCTGGTACTAGAAACGTTAGCAGTAGCAATTAGAGAAGAAAAAGAAATCAAAGGAATCAAATTAGGCAAAGAAGTGACCAAGCTGTCACTCTTTGCAGATGATATGATGATATACTTAGAGAATCCTAGAGAATCAAGTAAAAAATTACTTGAGACAATAAATAAATTTGGCAAAGTTGCAGGATATAAAATAAACCCACATAAATCCTCAGCATTCCTGTACATCTCTAATAAAACTCAACAGCAAGAGATAGAAAGAGAAATCCCATTTAAAGTCACTGTAGACATTATAAAATATTTGGGAATCTACTTGCCAAAACAAACCCAGAATCTATATGATCACAACTACAAAACACTTCTCACACAAATAAAAACAGATCTAAATAGTTGGAAAAATATCAATTGCTCGTGGCTGGGTCGAGCTAATATAATAAAAATGACAATTTTACCCAAACTAAATTATATATTTAGTGCCATTCCAATCAATTTACCAAAAAACTACTTTGTAGAGTTAGACAAAATAATAACAAAATTTATTTGGAAAAACAAACGGTCTAGAATATCAAGGGAATTAATGAAAAGAAATGCTAGGGAAGGTGGACTAGCTATGCCAGATCTTAATCTGTATTATACAGCAGCAGTCATCAAAACTGCTTGGTACTGGCAGAGGTGTAGAGTAGTGGATCAATGGAATAGATTAGGTGCAGGAGACCCAGCAGTTAATGAATATAGCAATCTATTGTTCGATAAACCCAAAGACCCCAGTTTTTGGGATAAGAATGCACTATTTGACAAAAACTGCTGGGAAAACTGGAATACAGTATGGCAGAAACTGGGCATAGATCACTATCTAACACCATACACCAAAATCAAGTCTAAATGGGTGCATGATCTAGGTGTAAAGGATGATACTGTAAGCAATTTGGGAAAGCAAGGAATAGTTTACCTGACAGATCTGTGGAGAGGGGAAGATTTTAGGACCAAACAAGAATTAGAGAGCATTATAAAATGCAAAATGGATAATTTTGATTACATTAAATTGAAAAGCTTCTGCACAAACAAAGCCAATGTAACCAAGATCAAGAGGGAGGTGGGAAATTGGGAAAGAATTTTTACAACTTGTGTCTCTGATAAAGGACTCATTTCTAAAATTTATAGAGAATTGAGCCAAATCTATATGAATACAAGTCATTCCCCAATTGAGAAATGGTCAAAGGATATGAATAGGAAGTTTTCAGAGAAAGAAATTAAAGATATCTATAATCATATGAAGAAATGCTCTAAATCACTATTAATTAGAGAAATGCAAATCAAAACAACTCTGAGATACCACATCTCTCCAGTCAGATTGGCTAAGATGACAAAACAAGAAAGTGACAAATGCTGGAGAGGATGTGGGCAAATTGGAACGCTAATACATTGCTGGTGGAGTTGTGAACTTATCCAACCATTCTGGAGAGCAATCTGGAATTATGCCCAAAGGATTATAAATAATTTCATACCCTTTGACCCAGCCATACCACTTTTAGGGTTATATCCCAAAGAGATCATAGTAGTGGGAGGAAGAACCATATGTACAAAAATATTTTTAGCAGCCCTTTTTGTGGTTGCAAAGAATTGGAAACTAAAGGAGTGCCCATCAATTGGGGAATGGCTAAACAAATTGTGGTATATGAATGTAATGGAATTTTATTGTGCTATAAGAAACGAGGAGGTGACGGATTTCATAATTACCTGGAGAGACTTATACAAACTGATGCTGAGCAAGAAGAGTAGAATCAGAAGAAATTTGTATACAATCACAGACATACCATATCTGTGATGACCAACTATGACAGACTGGACTCTTTTCAGCAATGCAGTGATATAAGTTAATCCCGAATGACTCAAGAAAGTGAGAAATGCGCCATCCAGAGATATAACTAGAAAGAACTGAGCCTGAATCCTGATGGAAGCAAACTAAATGATCTTGTTCTTCTCATTGTTTGGTTTTACTTCTTCCTTATCATCTTTCATCCCACCTAGTACAATATGCCTTTGTAATTGGAATAATGTTTAATATGAATGCATTTGCAGACCCTATACTGTACTATATGCTGTCATGAGGGGAGGGGGGAGGGAAGTAAAGGAAATTTGAAAATCAAGGAACTATGGAATTGAATCTTGTTAACTGAAACTAAACTAATAAATTAATTAAAAAATAAAATAAAATAAAATAAAATAAAGTAAAAAAAAGAAAGTTATATACAGAATAAATAGGAAATAATTAATAGAGGGGAGGCACTGGAATTAAGAGGTTCTGGAGAAGGTGGGATTTTAGCAGGTACTTGGGAGTGAAGGGAGAGCATTCCAGGCATTGGGGCCAGAGAGAATGCTTGGAGTGGAGAGCCAGGAGGCCAGTGTTGGTGGATTGAAGAGCATGCCTTGGGGAATGAGATGTAAGAAGACTGGAAAGGTAGAAGAGGGCGGAGTTTTGGATGCCAAGCAGAGCATTTTGTATTTGATCCTGGAGGCAGTAGGAAGCCACTGGTATTTGCTGAACAGGGGAGTGATAGGGTCAGACTGGCACTTTAGGAAAATTACTTTGGTGGTTGAATGGAGGATGGAATGAAATGTGGGGGTACCTGAAGCAGGCTGAACCACCAACAGGTCATTACAAAAGTTCAGGAGTTGGGGCCGTGTCCGGGGAGAGAAGAGGGCATATTTGGGAGAGGTTGCAAAGGTGAAATGAACAGGCCTTTGCAACAGATTGTTTCCTCATCTGTCAAATGGGGATGATAATAGTACCTACTTCCCAGTTTATTGTGAGAATAAGAAGAAATAAGATTTGTAAAGCATTATGCGAATGTTAAAGAGTTTTATACATTTTTATAGCTATTATATTTATTATTATTACTGGTAAGAATATATTTTCCTGGGGTTTTGAAAATCTAATCAAACATGCTTTAAACCTGAAAAGGAAGTAATTTTTATGCGTGTATTTATGTAAAAATGCTTATGTATATTCACCCAACTAGATGCCATGAAGAGTAGTTGTACTTTAAGAAAAAAATCTCCCAATTGAGGTACCCAGAAATACATAGGAGACAATTTTTTAAAAGGCTCTGTGCTAATTGATCAATGAAATCCATGAACTCAGATGTCTATATACAAATATACAAAGTATGGTTAACAAGCTTAAGTTGAAATCTTGATTAAGAAGACGAATTTGATCTTGTAGGTATCACTGGGATTTAGTAGGAGAGGACTGGAATTCATTCAACCATCTATTTATGTACCAAGTGTTTATTAAATGTCTACTATGTGCCAAGCACTGTGTTAGATGCCAGAGTTAAGAAAAACCCAACCAAAACAGTCCTGGCTCTCTAAGGAGTTTATGATAGGGGAGAAACAAACTACACCAACTGGGCACGTGTAAATACAAAGTCCATAGTAGTAAATACTAATTTCTTGGGTGGTGAGGGCAATTTGTCACTCCAGATTAGGGTAGGTTTTACGTAAAAACAAAAGATACCAGTGGCAGTTGAATTGGCCCTTTAAGGAAGGTAGGCAGAGATTAAGGGGGAATTCTTTTTAGTGGGAACAGGACAGTCTGTGCAAAGGCAGGAAGATGGACAGTGGAAGGAATGTCATGTATGAGGAACAGCAAGCAGGGAAATTGGATTGGAATATAGAGTCCATGAAAGAGCATCATAAGCAATAATAAACTTGGAAACTGTAGACTGGAGCCAGATTATTTAGGGTTTCAGGTAAACAGAGAAATTCACTTATTTTAGAGGCAACTAGGATGAATGTTTATTCAAAAGGAACGGTATAGGGAAAAGGTGGGGGTGGGTGGAGTCATTTTGCCTATTAATAAGCTGAAACACTTGGTGCATATAAATAGATGGTTTTATGAAGAAATTCAGAAATGAAACAAATAAACTAGAACGTGGAAATCCAGGAGCCAGAGGTATAGTGGACAGAATTTGGGTGAAGATGAATGGAGGTTGAAACCAAAGTGATCCTGTCATGGGAGTATTTTGTGGATAACCTAGATAGAAAGAGGGTGGCAATGAGAAGTGTGGGAAGAGCACAAGTCTGAGGGACATAACTGATCTGAATAGGTGCTAGACTTATTTGCCAAAAGTAGAGCAGTTCATATTTTCTTGACTTATTTGAATGATAATTTCATCCTTCAAAGAGTGAAGGAACCAACAAGAGGAATTTCTATTCTGGGATGGATTCACACTAAGATGAAAGAACTGGCTCTTGGGGTGAACATTATAAGGGAGCCACCATTCTGTCTCAGAATTTGTGTAAAGAAAGAGAAGAAAGTTAAACATGCTGGCCATGCACCCCAGATTTTAGAAGAACAGATTTGAAAGGTTTCAGAGAAGAGATAGGTAGGATTCTGTGGCCTAAAATTCTGCAAAAGTCAACCTGTTGAGACCTAGGGGTGCTGGGACCCCAAAATTCAACGGCAAGGGATGCAAGTCCTGCCTTGAATGAATTGTCCCCAAGCCTTCTTTCAGCCAAAGACAAGGTCTATTAGAACACCAGTCAGCGAGGGCAAGATTTTAAGAATCCGCCCTATTGTGACACTTGTACTAACAAGAGGCCAAACTGAATCTGATCCATTGGTCAGTCTCTTAAGGAATCTGTGCAATTTAATGAGGGGGCAAGATGGACCTTATATATAGAAAGAATGTGGGAAAGATCTAGAAGTGGCCAAGTAGTCTGGGGTGACTGGGATGTAATAAAGAAGGACCCAGAAGGGCTGGGTGCCCCAGGTGAATGCCAGGGACCTGGGTCACATGGGAAAGTCCAGGATCCCAAAGACATGGTCTTTTCCTTTTAGAGGTTTAGATTGCATCCCCATCAAACCCAGGAGGGATGGGAAAGTTTCAAGAACGAAATTTTGGGGACACAGAAATAAATGGTTCTGATATGAAAGAAAAGGGAGAACTATCTGAAGAAATTGATGTAGACGTATGGGGAATTAAACAACTGACTATTAAAAAAATTAAAATGAATGTTTGCTGTTCCTTGTTTTTGTAGAAAGTTATTCTACAAAATGTTGAGTCCTCTATTCATTGAAGAAAAAGAAAAGTTTGACAAATCCCAACCAATATGGCGCCTGTTTCTAATTTCTCATGTATATATATTTTTTATACGTATATATATATATATATATATATATATATATATGTGTGTGTGTATATATATATATATGTATATATGTGTGTGATGATGAAAGAGTTTGGAGTTTAAGTCTGAGATTAGAAAAGGTCTTTATTCTTTCTCATGAGAAAGAGCACTGCCCCTATCGCTCAAATGGCGTCTGTCAGGGAGTGCAACATGTGGAAGCAAGCCCATTGTTACATGCCCCCTAATGCAGAAACCCCAACCCCAAACCGGCCTTCACTCCCATTGGTGGGGAGGCAGACTCACAATCTAAGTACAGGAATCTATCTTGGAGACAAAGGACACAGAAACATGTGGGTGTCCAATGCAAGGCCAGGAAAGCAGTTTTGTCCTCATTTTGGCATATCTTGTGTTGAGGTGGCCCCTGGGGAGGGTCTCCATTGCTCTAAGTCCCAGATTCCTGCAAGGTCAGGTGACTTCTAAACTTAGGCCTAGTGGATGCTGAAGCCACTCTAGATTTGATGTTTCAGAATGGGGAAACTTCACTGCAAGTTATCCCTCACATATGTGTGTATATACATACATGTGCATATGTGTATGCACACACATATGTATGTATGTATTGTAGCCAGAATCTCTCACCTCTCTTCTAAGAGGGAAGTGTGTTTCATATGTTCTGTTATCTAGTCTGAGATTACTCATTATAATTACTTCAAATTCAGTTTCCTTTTAGTATTCTATTCATTTTTAGTATTGCAGCCATTGTGTTTATTGTCTCTGTTTACTTCATTCTGCATCAATTCATACAAGTTCTCTGATATTTCTCTGAATTCTTCATAATCATCAGGTCCTACTGCTATAACTAGATGATGGTGCTGTTGAGTAGTATTGGCTATGTAAGGTGAAAGACTACTGGGTGGTCACCACCATTGAAATGTGTAGATTTTAAAAATTATACTGGAGAAAAATAACTGTTGGGGGGTGGTGTGACTAGGTGGCACAGTGAATAGAGCACCAGCCCTGGAGTCAGGAGGACCTGAGTTCAAATCCGACCTCAGACACTTAACACTTACCAGCTGTGTGACCTTGGGCAAGTCACTTAACCCCAACTGCCCTCCAAAAAAAAAGAAAAAGAAAAACAAGGGTTAGGACTGCTGCTTGTGATGAATGGAAAGATCATAACTGATGTTGTTGTTTGTCCTTCCATTCTGGAAAAGGACTGTGACATCAAGGAGGTGATGCCATGACATGCAAATGAACTGGATTTGAGTGAGGGAGGACTGGGCAAGGTCACCAGCCTCACTTTGTCCTCTAGAACCATCTGGGTTCAGTGGCAAGATATACATCAGGATGACTGGAGAAGACCCTGCCTGGCACATAACATTTGCTATATAAATGATAACTGATGCTAGAGAGAAGAGCTATTCAACTCCTATTTATTTTTCTTTTGTTTTCTTTGACAAAAAGAATAATCTTTGGACTGGGAAGGTCAGAACATAAATGGATAATAAGGAATTGAATCCCAAGATAAGAAGGGATATTATAAGAAAGGTCCTTGCTGCCCTAGGTAAGAGCAAGTCATTAATCCAGTTGGACTATAACCCAAGGAGCTAAAGGAAGTGGTAAATGTGATTACTGAGTCATTGATCTTAGGGAAATTGTGGAGAAAGAGAAAGAGGCCTCAGGATTGTAGGAGGGCAACTGTTGTTTAGTTTTCAATAAAGGAAAGAGAAGAGATTCTACAAAGTGTGTATTATCCAGTTTGACTTTTCTGGGAAAGTCCTATTATTGAAGAGATGATTAGTGCGGAAAAGGAAGTGGTGATCACAAATAGTCATTCTGTCTGTTGCATAATGTCATTTCATTATATGTCAGTTTAACACACCCAGCAGATTAAGGGAATGTTATAGATTTAGTTTGCCTAGATGGTAGAAAAACATGTGTCAGTCTTTCATGCTATTTTCAGAGACAAGGTGGAAAGATGTGGGATAAGCAGTAGTACATTAGGCTTGATCTAAGAGAAAACTTCGAACAAAGTTATCTCAGAGTGGAATGGACTGTCTTGGGAGAGGGAGAGAGACAGAGACAGACAGAGATAGAGAAAGAGAAAGAGAGACAGAGTCAGAGAGATAGATGGAGGAGAGAGACAGGTGGGAGAGAGTGAGAGACAGAGAAAGAGAGAGACAGAAAGACAGAGAGAAAGATGGAGGGGATAAGAGACAGAGAGAGACAGACACATACACATATACACAGATATGAAGGGAAAAAAGGAGAGAGACAGAGACAGACACACACACATACACACATATATGAAGGGAGGGAGAGAAAGGAGACAGAAAGAGAGATAGATGGGGGGGGTGAGAGATAGACACACCCACATATACACAGATACGAAGGGGAGAGGGAGATATATACATACACACACACACACACACACACACACACACACACACATATATATAGGGAGAGAGAGAGAGAGAGAGAGGGAGAGAGAGAGAGAGGGAGAGGGGGAAAAGAGAGGAGGAGAGGGAGAAGGAGGAGGGAGGGGGAGGTAGAGGGGGAGAGGGAGAAAATACAACTCTGTCTACCCTAAGGGACAAATCAGCAGGAGCCTAAACTCTTCAACTTGGATAGTAGCAATGACATCATGGAGGAGGCTGGTTTAATAATCTAGGCATGAAATGATAAGAACCAAGGTGAGCACAGCAGGTGAGGGGCAGAAAGGCAGGGACAGCCTTGTCCAGTAATTTAATAATCATTTCTGACCTCATGGAGACGGCATCTCTGCCTACCTGGCTGGGTTACTCTGACTTCCTTCTCTGCCCTCAGAGCAATGCCCATTAATAAGAGACCTCTCCCTGGTCCAGCCTTCTGGGGCCCAGGACCAGAATTTTAAAGTCCCAGAAGGTGACTCCTTCCTAGGGAAGCTGTCATTTTGCACATTGATCAGCAGGGGGAGACAGGAGACTGAACTAGATGAATTCAAACCATCACTCTCATTGGTTATAGGATTTTAGAATCCTAGATTTAGAATGAAAAGGGAACTTAGAGATTGTTTGGTTTAACTGTGCCATTTTACAGATGAGGAAACTGAGACCGACAGAGGTCAAGTGACTTGGGTAAGGTCACACAAATAATAAAAGTCAGAAGTGTGATTCAAACCCAAATTTTCTGATTTCAAATCCTGACTCTTTCCACTATACCCACTGCTTTGTTGGTAAATGCTTAACAGGCAACTCTCTGGGAAAAACATGTACACACAGCATACTTTTAAAATTTAATCTGCTTTATTAACATCATCTCCATCACTTTCTTAAGTCTAAATAACCAACAAAATATTAGTTAATATATAGATATATACACATGTATGTATCTACATACATACACAATACACATATGTCTATATCAAGCCCTGATGTGTAGCATTTGCCAGTTTCCAAGGTCACACTGAAAATTTAACAGCTCTCTCTTGTGAGCTAGTTCAAACTGGATCTGGCACAGCCTTGGCTAGCTAGACTGCTCAGACTCTAGAATCTCCAAAAACAGATGAAATGCTAGGATCACATCTGGAAAGCATCAGGGTTGAAAGGGATTCTAGGGTGTGGCACATGGACCACAAGAGCTGGAAATCCCCTTGGAGATCATTTAGTGTAACACCCTCATTTTATTGATAAAGAAACTGAGGCCCAGGGAGGTTGTGACCAGAATCTTTTCTTTCTTTCATAAAGGGGAAACTGAGGCCTTAGAGAAAAGCAACAACTCTGGAGTAAGAAGACATAGACATAGACCCTGTCTCTGATAGCTTGCTGCCTAGGTGAACTTGGGTCAGTTTCCTCAGAAATGACAATGTTGGGTTAGCTGTATTCTACAGCTCTAGATGTAGATTTTTCTAACCTTAGATCTATGATCCTATTGATATCTGATCATATGTGAAGCTGGGACTTGACTAAAGTCTTATAGTGGCCTGGGGCAGAACTCCAAATGAAAGCCCATTCCCATGGATCTCTGCCAAGGTCATCTCTCTTATCTGCTACACTTGTAAAGATAACTTTGGGCTCGGAGCCAGGAAACCTGGGTTCAGGACATGGTTCAGTGGTTAGCACAGTGCCTGGCCTATAATAGGTGCTTAATAAATGCTTATTGAATGATTAATAGTTTTATTAACTATGTGTCCTTGGGCAATTACCTTCATCTCTCTTAGCTTTGGTTATCTTTTCTGTTAAATGGGAATAATAATATTTATACTATATTGAAATAACAATTCCTACGTGCTTTATGTATTCAAAACCTAGCTGAATTCAAACCTGTCCATCAGCTGAGAGTCTATAGTATTCAGAGTATTTTTTTTTTTGCTCATATTTATGCTGCTTACTTCTGGTGTGGCTTTGAGTAGTTCTAACCATGTTACTCCCTTACTTAAGAAATTTCAGTGGGTCCTAATTGCCCCCAGGATAAATTATAAATCCCTCTCCATTAAGCTTTTACAGGCATTTGCAACCTAGACTTAAACTACTTTTCTACCTTCTTATATTTCATTGCATTTCCTGCCCTCTACAGCTCATCATTTCCAACATTCCATTCCCTGTGACTATCCTTGGCACAGACTATCCTTCACATCTGAAATTCGTTCCTTTGTCACCTCTGCCTTCTTAAATCCCTTATTTCCTTCAAGGCTCAGCCCAGGTATCACCTTCAATATGAAACCTTTCCTCATGCTGCCGTTTGCTGGTGCTCTTCCTCCCGAAGCTACCTCATATTCAGATATGTCTATGTCTATATAAATATATACACATATTCCTGGAGTCAGGAGGACCTGAGTTCAAACCCGGCCTTAGACACTTGACACACTTACTAGCCATGTGACTTTGGGCAAGTCACTTAACCCCAATTGCCTTCCAAAAAGAAAGAAAAAAAATATATACATACATATTTACACACATACACACATATTACTTTTCCTCCCCATGCCTCACTTTCCTTATCTATATGTTGAGGATATTGGACTAGATCAGGGACTCTTAATCTGGGGTCTATGTTCTTACTGCATTTTTTCTTAATATTTTGAGAATTGTACTTCTATAAAATTAGTTTCCTTTGTAATCTTCTGTAGAACACATTTAAAACCATTAGTCTGAGAAGGGATCTACAGGCTTCCCTAGACTGCCAAAGGAGGCCATGACACAGAAAAGACCGAGAACCCCTCTACTTGAGGACCCTTAAGGTTCCTTCCAAACTCTAAGTTCCAGTGTAACCTTTGCTTCAAAGGTCTGTGGCACAGAAAGGGTAGAAAAATGTTATTGTCTACGAGCTCAAATGGCATGTTGAGGAAAAGACAGTCTGATACATTAGAGGTTATAATGAAGAAATGACTTGATTGATGATATCTTCCTATGGAGTCAATGAGAACATGTGTGTCTTAATTGTGACCTGGGAGGAAATATGAAGAATTTGTATTATGTATATTTTTATGGAGTCAGGGAAAGGAATGAGATTATCTATACCTGATGTGCATCTCTGGAGAATCTATGTAGCAGGGAGAGACAGTGGAGACTTCTAATGGCAACTGTCAAGTGTTATTGTTGGAAGAAATCCTATACAGAGGACTTTATGAAGAATCAGTGAGAGGACTTTATGAAGAATCAGTGAAAGCCAGATGTGTGGTACAGTTTGGGAAAGACTGTTTTCTGTGGTTATTGAAAGGAAGACAAAGAGAAGGGGCTAATCCTTAGGAGAACTATGAAAAAGATGTTTTAAGAGACTCGAATCATGATCTGTAGGGATTTGAATGACTTAAGATTGAGTTTTGCACAAGTGGAGAGGAGTCAACTATTATTTTAAGGATTTGTGGTGATTTGGTCTCAGTTAAACTATTATAAATACTCATATAAATCTTGATATGTTTATTATTGCTCTCATTTGTTAATAAACTATGTGTTTTATAATTGTAACATGTAGTTAAATATAAATAAGAATAATATTACTAATGGGAAATTATGTTTTTCTATTTCATCGAATAATTAATATTTAATGAATTGGAATAGATTTCTAAGCTAATTCATTAATGAGAAAATATTCCAAACTTATTAATGAAAAATAAACCATCCAGCATACTCCTAACTATCTAGAAAGCTTGGGATTAATGGACTTAATATATAGAAAAGGGTCAGGTGGCAGATAGAAGTCGGACGACCCACCAGTGAATGTGATTAGATGCTCAACCCCTACAACCTGACACATATGGGAATCACAGGGGCCGTGTCCTTCTCACAGTTATTATACTTGGCTCATAAATATGTTAATTAATAAATGAAAAAAATACACATATATGTGTGTATAAAAACACAAATATATTTACTTGTTGTTCAGCCATTTTTTTGGTATGTACAACCCTTTGTGACCCTCTTTGGGGTTTTCTTTTTTTTTTTAAATTTATTTTTAATTTATCGAATAAAATAAGCATTTCCATAACATAGTATAATAAAAAGATGATTTATACATAAAACTACAAATCTACTACATATAACATGTTATTCCTTTTAAATACAAAGGATTTTCGTGGTAGAGATACAGAAGTGGTTTGCCATTTCCTTCTCTAGCTCATTTTCAGATGAGAAAACTGAGGTAAAGAGGGTGAATGAAGTGACTTGCCCAGCTAGTACATGTCTGATGCCAGATTTGGACTCAGGAAGATGAGCCTTCCTGACTCCAGGCCAGGCACTCTATCCACTGGGCCACCTAGCTGCCTATATATTTACAGCTGTTCCTTTAATATACAATAAGTTTAACATGGTAGTATCAACATTGCCCTGCTTTGTGTGTGTCTCTGTGAAATGGGAATTCAGGTGTAGCTGGGGCAAAGGTTAGGTGTAGTTTAGTGACTTTGGGGATGTAGTCTCTAAATCGCTCCTTTTAAAATTTCTTTCTAATGTGAAGATTTTCTCTAGTATGTTCAGATTGATAGAAATGATAGAAATCAATCATGTCCAAGGCTGTCCTTTACTTTTTTTTTTCAATTAAAGGCTTCTTTTATATATATATTTTTTATTATGATCTTGACAGTCATCAACAAACATGATTATTTACAAAGAGGAAAAGGAGAGAAAAGAGTACAAGCATTTATAAATTGCCTACTATGTGCCAGGCACTGCTAAGCACATTTCACTTAGTCTATCATTAAACATTTATTAAGCATCTACTACTACTAGGCACTGTGCTAAGAGTGCTGGGGACACAAAGATTGGCAAAAACCATTTCCTGCCCTCAAGGAGCTTATAACTGAATGGGGGAGAAAACATGCAAAGAAATAGATACGAAGCAAGCTACATACAGGATGAATAGAAAATAATTAATAGAGGGAAGGCACTGGAATTAAGAGAGAGGACAGAAGATTTCCTGTAGAAGAGGGGTTTTAGTTGGGACTTAACGGAAGCCAGGGAGGTCAGTAGTTGGAGTGAAGGAAGGAGAGAGAGAATTTTAGGTATAGAAATGGACATGCCCAGAGCTGAGACACAGAGCATCTTGTTTGTGGAGCAGCCAGGAGGTCAGCATCACCAGATCGAAGAGTACAACTTGGGGAGTGAGACACACAGACTGGAAAGGTAGGAGGGGGGTAGGTTATATATATATAATATATAGAGATGCCAAGCAGAACATTTGTAATTGATCCTAGAGGCAGTAGGAGGCCAAGCAGCATTTATTGAATAAGGGAATGACATGATCAGACTTGTTCTTTAGGAAAATCATTTTAGTAGCTGAATGGAGGAAGGACTGGAGTGGGGAGAGACTTGAGTCAGGTAGACCCACCAGCAGGCTACTTCAATAGTCCAACAGTGAGGTGATGAGGGCCCGAATTAGAGTGGTGGCAGTGTCAGAGAAGAGAAGGGGGGCCTATCTGAGAGACGTTGTGAAGATGAAATCCGCAGGCATTGTCTACAGATCGGATGTGGGAAGTGAGAGATAGTGAGGAGTAAAGGATGCCTCCTAGTCTGAAAATGTGAGGGCCTGGGATAATGCCATTGTCCTCTACAATAATGGGGAAAGTAGGAAAAGATAATGAGTTCAATTTTGGACATATTGAGTTTAAACTGTCCACTAGAAATTCAGTTCAAAATATCTGAAAGGCAATTGAAGATGGGAGATTGGAGGTCAGTAGAGAGGTTGTGGCAGAATAGGTAAATTTGAGCATCATTACCTAGAGATGGTAATTAAATTCATGAAAGCTGATGAGATCACCAACTGAAGTAGTATAGAAGGGAGAAGAGAAGGCCTGGGACAGAACCTTAGGGAAAACTATGCCTAAAGGGTATAGTCTGAAAGAGGAGGAGACAGAGAAGGAGTGGTCAGATAGGCAGAAGGAGAACCAGGAAAGATTGGTGTCCTGAAAACTTAGGGAAAAAAGGGTATCAAGGAGGAGAGTGGTCAACAGTGACAAAAGCTGCAGAGAGGTCAAGTAGAATCAAGATTGAGGAAAGGTCATCAGATTTGGCAATTGAGAGACCATTAGAAACTCTGGAGTTATTTTGGAGTACCCTACACAGGGGGCATGAAGACCACAGAGGAAGCTGGATGTTCTAGGATGAAGAGGCCCTAGGAGCTGAAAGAAGTTCCAGGATAAGAGAGCCACAGAGGCATGGTTTTAAAATCCAGAATTCAGGACCAGGGTAGGTAAGGGAATGAAGGGTGGCTTGGGTCCCTCCACAAAATGGAGGCCCTAGGATGGGGGGGTATCTCAAAAATGCTTTATTAATAGTAAAGCACATACATGTGAATTTAGGCATATTTGTGTATAATTCTCATGGAAGCCTAAAGGCCAAAATTCTGTTGCAGTGAGGGAAGGCAAGCAGTTGATGATGGCTCTGAGGCTGTGAACCTGAGTGACTGGTAGGAGGGTGAAACCCCCCACAGAAATAGAGAAGGTCAGAAGAAAGGAGGATTTAGGAGGGGACATAATGTTATAGAGAAGTTGACTTTGAGATGTGGATGGGATATTTAGGTGGAAATGTCCAGTTGGTGTGTTGTTGGGTTTTTTTGGAGGAGGGAAGGCAAAGCAATTGGGATTAAGTGACTTGTCCAAGGTCACACAGCTAGTAAATGTGTCAAGTGTCTGAGACCACATTTGAACTCAGGATCTCTTGACTCCAGGGCTGGTTCTATTTTCATTGTGCCACCTAGCTGCCCCAATAGGTGGGTTGTTGATATGGAACTGTTACTCAAGAGAGAGCTCGGAGTTCAGTATATAGACCTGGGGATCATCCTCCTTGAGGTGGTAATTGACCCCATGGTAGCTGATATACTCACCTGATGAGTGACAGAGCTGGGAATCAAACCCATTTCTTCTGAATTCCAGGCCAAGGCTGTTTCCACTATACTGCAGTTCCCTCTGTCTCATTACCATATGCTTGGACCACCACTATTGTATCCTAACGGATCATGTTGCTTTCTAGTTTTTCTTCTCTCTGCTCCATCATCCACAAACCTGCTGGTTATTTTCCTTATTTGAAGATCTGACCATGCCATTTCTCCTGATGAAAAACCTTGCATGGCTCCCCATCACCCTCACGATAAAGTCCAGCCTTCTTAGCTTGATATTTAGGGCCCTCCACAATCTTGTCCCAGTTTTCGTATTTTTCCTTGTCTCATAGGCTCATGGACTTTTAGAGCTGGAAGGAACCATAGCATTTAGAACAGCAGAGTTGGAAGGAAACTTTTATTGCTGTTGTTCAGTAGTTTTTCAGTTATGTCCCAGCCATTTAGGGTTTCCTTGCTAAAGATACTAGAGTAATTTACCATTTCCTTCTCTAGCTCATTTTACAGATGAGGAAACCGAGGCTAACAGGGTGAAGTGACTTGCCCAGGGTCACATAGCTAGTAAGTGTCTGAGGCTGGATTTGAACTTAGGCCTTTCTAACTCCAGGCCCAGCACTCTATCCACTGCAACTCATCGCTATGAGGAAGGGACCTTAGAGATCACTTAATCCAACCCACCTCCCCATTTTACAAAAGGGACAACTGACACTTGGAGATGAGAACTAACTTACCAAGTGTCTCCTACTTAGGAGGAGGCAAAATCAGTCCACTAATCCAGGTTTCTTGGTTTCCAGCCCAATGTCCTCTCATCATACTGCAGAGTCAGTCTCTCTCATTACCCTGTTTGCGTCCATATTAGTGACCTTCACTAATAGAACTATAGCCAGGAGAACTTGCTCTTTCCCAAACACAGTTTGCACATTTCCCCTCCCATTCTTCTCACCTGGAGAAGCTCAGCCTCTACTAGTCCCAGCCAGCCTTTTGAGGACAAACTCCAGAACCACTGCTTCCAGGAAGACCTTCCTGTCCAGCTTGGCTCCAGTAACCTCCTCCCTGTTCTCACTCTTGATTTCTTCCAGCACTTACTGTCTGGACTCTCCACTGGGTCATTAGTATAGTTTGCTAGGGATTTCAAGTTACCATTTTCTGTGTGTACCTCTTCTCCTCCTTAACTCTTGGAGGGCAGGGATGAAGTCTCTTCCTGCCTCTTCCAAAGTGTTAAGCACAGGGCCAGGCCCCCAGGAGGTGCCCAATATCGACTTGTTTACTGAATTTGTGACCCCCCACCTTGCACCTGGGGCTTCTCTTGAGATTATGACTTTAGTTAAATCTATTATTTTTCTGATAGAAAAATCTCAAAATTCAAAGCTATTTCCTGCTGGAAAATAATTTCAGAAAAGGGAAAAAGCTAAAAATAAAGAGTAGCCCAAACCTCAGATATTATGGCATTGTGGAAAGAACACTGAACTGGGAGGAAGGAGACCTGAGACAGAGTTCCAGTTCTGTCTCTTTGGATAAATTAATTAATATGAATTTCAATTTCCCTTTCTGAAATGGTGTTCTTTTGTTTTGTTTCATTTTTGACTAGACCTCCAAGTATGATACTGTGGAAGACAATGAGTACAATTGAAAGAATACTACTTCTATGATTCCATGTGAATAGAAAGATAGCCCTTCTGCTTGGTAGTAAAAAAAAAAATACCAGCACTAGAAAATCAATTGCTTTCATTGCATTTCAGCAGCATTGGCCCCATGTCAAGGGGGAAGCCTCCTGTCCTGTAAAAGGAAAGGGCAAGTGGTAGAGTTGGAAGAGACCTTGGATTATGGAATATTAGAATTAGAAAGAACTTTAAAGACAGAACGCAGAAGATTAGGCCTAGAGATCATTAGAGATCATTTAGAGTTAACTGTGTCCATTAACAAAATTTTTAGGCTATATAAATAGATAGATATATTCTGATTTTAAAACACCTTTATTTTACAACATATCCCACCCCCTTCCCAAACCCAGTGAACCACTCCTTGTGATATAGAATTTTCTAAAAAGAGAGAAAATTCCAGCAAAGCTAACATACTAATGAACATGAGGTGTTCAACTCCTAGAGATCTTTGCCATTTTGAAGAAGGGAAAGTTCAGTGCTTTCATTTTATAGAATAGGAAAGCAAGGCTCAGAAAGGAAAAGTGGCTTGATTGTGGTCACCCAGAAATTCTCTTGCCATACTGAGACTGGACCTTCTTTTTTTGACCTCCATCCAGGGTTCCATAACTGTTAAATTGGCTATATTCTGTTTTCTTTTGATCTGTGTTAGATCTGTGTGGTCTCACTGGCCTCTGGGGGAACTTGGGAATTTTGTTTATCTTTCTGTTCTGAATTGCCAGCCCTTTTGTGGACCCCTGTGTTTTGAGAAAGTTTTCTTGGTTGTTGTAAGACTGGCTCTTCTTGATACCAATCCCATCTCAGAGATACAGTTAAATCTTCTGGGCTGGTTGTCATCAGATAGGGACATTTTTGTAGATAGGTGGCGTTTTGGCTGTAGCCAAAGGACAGCCCATTCCGTTCCCTACCTTGATGCTTCCTCATTTCTGTGTGTAGCATCACTATTCTAGTTTTCACAGTTCATTAATCCTCTCTAGAAAGAGGCTGAGCTCAATTGACTCATTTTACAGAATGGGAAACTGAGGCACAAGACTAAGGATATGAATGAAACCACCTGGAACATGAGTGTCTGAATTTAGATTTCTCCATTCCCTCTATAACCATGCCTTCAACAGAGCATCTGGGAAAAGGGCTCTTGACCATCATTCATATTTGGTAGTCATTATCCTTTCATTTTTGATAATACTCATATTCATATAGTATTTTAAGTTAAAAAAAAAACAAAGAAAACCTCTTTCCTCTCAGTAATTCTGTGAAAGTTTGACAAGTATCACTACTTTACCAATGAAAAAGTTCAGAGACTTCATGTAATTTGACTAAAGCCAAACAATTTATTGGATTAGAGAATCCAGAATTTGAGACAAACTTAGAGACCATCTAGGCTAACCCTCTCATTTTATAAGAGAGAAAACTGGTCCTAGAGAATAAAGGGACTTGCCCAATGTTATAAAGTTGATGAATGGCAGAGCCAGTACTGAAGCTTGGACCCTCTGGACCACAATTCAGTGTTCCTTCCACAGCATGATACCCACATGGATGATATGAACTCTTCATTTCTAGAGCTGGAATAGATGTCTTGCAGCCCAGACAAGTTGGACTCCTTGTGTTCTGAACATTGCTTTCCCACCTCTGGACTTTTGAGCACGCAATTTCTTCCCTTCACTTGAAATACCCATTTTTCTCATTCCAACTTTAACCTTTCAGTGTCCTCCTTCCAGGCTTGGTTCAAGTACCATCTCCTAAAAGACCTTTCCTGATGTTCGCTATCACCCCTCTTTTCTACTCCCAGCTGGAAGGGATCCTCTCTCCTCCGGATTCGTGTTGTGTTTCCTACTGTTCCATTCCAATGATACTTAGTGCCTTTTATCAGATAGATTGTCCCTGTGGGCCTATTTGTCTTATTTCCCCTTAATAAAATCAAAAGGTCCTAGAGATTGAAGACAATGTCTTTCACAACTAGTTTCCCCTTCTCACACCCACTCTCTTTCCCCCATGCTTGGCAAAGAATCCTGAACATCACTGATGAACTGTAGTTCTGGTGAAGTAATACAAGGAAACTATTGGCTGAAGACCCACCCAGGATAAAATGAAATCAGAGTGACTGAATACTCTATTCAACTTTTGTGCCAGAATCATCTGCTTTTCATTAGACAGAACCTAGCAATGGGAGGAATAGTAAGCAGAGTTAGGGGCTGGGTAGAGACAGATTTAGGAGGGGAATGCCTAATTAGAGCTATTCATGAGCTGCCTCAGTGGGTCCCTTGCTCTCAACTGATGGGTCTCAGAGCAGAAGCTTGAAGGATATTTGTTTGGGATATTGTAGAAAGGACTCCTGTTCAATGTTTTATATTAATAAGTTAATAAATATTTATTAATTGAATAAAATTCAGGTCCAGAGCAGACTGAATAAACTTTAAGGCCTGTGTTTTTTTAAATAGTATTTTATTTTTTCCCAATTAAATGTAAAAACACCTTTTAACATTCATTTAAAAAAAATCTTGAGTTCCAAATTTTCTCCCTCCCCCTCTAATTTTATATAGATTATATATGTGCAATCATGTAAAAAAATTCCCATATTAGTCATGTTACAAAAGAAGAAACAGACTAAAAAGGGGAAACCCCCCCCCACTAAAAAGTAAAGTGAAAAATATGCTTTGATCTGCATCCAGATTCCATCAATTCTTTTTCTGGATGTGGCTAGTATTTTTCATCATGAATCCTTTGAAATTGTCTTGAATCACTGTATTGTTGAAAATAGCTAAGCTATTTACAATTGATCATCATACAGAATTGCTATTACTGTGCACAATTTTCTCTTGGTTCTTCTCACTTCACTTTGCATCAGTTCATATAAGTGTTTCCAGGTTTTTCTGAAATCAGCTTTTGCTTGACATTTCTTTTTTTTAATAGTAGTTTATTATATTATATTATATGTCAATTATATGGCAAGACAATTTTTAGTATTCATTTTTTTACAAGATTTTGAATTTCATTTTTTTTCTTCCTCTCCTCTTCTCTTCCTAAAATGGTAGGCAATTTGATATAGGTTATGTATATGCAATTCTATAGAACACATTTCCATATTAGTCACAGTTGTGAAAGAAGAAAACAGATCAAAAGGAAAAAAAACCATGAAAAAAAATCAGAGTAAGTGGGGCAACTAGGTGGCACAGTGAATAGAGCACTGGCCCTGGAGTCAGGAGGACCTGAGTTCAAGTCCGACGTCAGACACTTAACACTTACTAGCTGTGTTACCTCGGGCAAGCCACTTAACCCCAATTGTCCTGCTTTCCCCCCTCCAAAGAGACAAGAAAAAAAAAGTAAGTGAAAAAATTATTCTTCAATCTGTATTCAGAATCCATCAATTCTTTCTTTGGATGTGCATTGAATTTTCCATCAGGAGTCTTTTGAACTTGTCTTGGATCATTGTGTTGCTGAGAAGAGCTGTCATTCATAGGTGACCATCACACAATGTCGCTGATGTTGTGTACAATGTTTTCTTGGTTCTGCTTATTTCACTTTGCATCAGTTTGTGCAAGTCTTTCCAGGTTTTTCTGGAATCTGCCAATTCACCATTTCTTATAACACAATAATATTCCATTACAATCATACAGCACAACTTATTCAGTCATTCCCCAACTGATAGGCATCTCTTCAATTTCCAATTCTTTGCCACCATAAAAAGAGCTGCTAGAAATTTTTTGTACAAATTCACCCCCCTCCCTTTTTTTTTTTGCTTTTTGGAGGGCAATTGGGGTTAAGTAACTTGCCCAAGGTCACACAACTAGGTTTTTGTTTGTGTGGGTTAAGTGTCTGAGGCTGGATCCGAACTCAGGTCCTTCTGACTCCAGGGCACTCTACTCACTGCACCACCTAGCCGCCCCCCCCTCCCCCCTTTTAAAAATCTCTTCAGAATACAGACCTAGTAGTGGTATTGCTGCATCAAAAAGTATATACAATTTAATTTACCTTTAGTCTCCAGAATGGTTGGATCAGTTCATAATTCCACCAACAGTGCATTAGTGTCCCAATTTTCCCACATCCTTTCCAACATTTATAATTTTCTTTTTCTGTCATATTAGTCAACCTGATAGGTATGAAGTGGTATCTCAGAATAGTTTTAATTTTCATTTCTATTGTCAATAGTGATTTAGAGCATTTTTTCATATGACTACAGATAGCTTTGATTTCTTCATCTGAAAACTGTAAGGCCTCTTTTAATGCTGAGATTTTACAATTCTCTGATATTTCAGATAAAATGACAGGTTCTCACAAAACCTCATTCATTCATTCAACAAATATTTATTATTGCTTATAAATTCAATTTTATTCTATTTTCAGCTCAAATTATCTCCCTCAGACCTTCCCCCTTATCTTCCATGGAGAAAGCAAGAAAAACAAAACCCATTACAAAAATGTATAATCATGGAAAACAAATGACCACACTAGCCACATCCAATATATGTATATATCCAATACACACATATGTACACACTTATGTATATGTGCACAAATATAAACACATACATTTATACACATATACATATATGCATATATACAGATACAATATACAGTATGTGTGTGTAGCTAAGTCCATCACCACTCTGAGTCCATCACCTTTCTGTCAGGAGTTGAATAGCATGTTTCATCATGAGTTTATCTGGAATTGTGTTGATCAGAGTTCCTAAGTTTTTCAAAGTTGTTTGTCTTTTCAATATTGTTGTTATTGTATAAATTGTTCTCTTGGTTCTGCTTACTTCACTTTGCATTGGTCCATACAATTCTTTCCAGGTTTCTCTGAACCCATCTCCTTCATAATTTCTATTTTAAAAAATATGAATGAATGAATAAATTTTTAATTTTCAACATTCACTTCCATAAGATTTTGAGATTCAAATTTTCTCTTCATCATTCTTACAGCATATTCACTAACCATAAGTTGTTCAGCCATTCCCCAGTTGATAGGTACTCCTTCAGTTTCTAAGTTGTTGTCACCATGTAGAAAAGGTGCTATAAATTATTGCATATATAGGTTCAGCTGATACCCCATTTTCTCTTTAAAGTAGAGTTCAAGACAGGGTTGCTAGAAGACTTTGATGAATGACACAGTAAGAAGATTGGCTCATGAGCTCATATCATCACAGAATCTCAGAGCCGGGAGGGAACTCAGGGATGTTCCAGTCTAGCCCCAACTGAAACAGGAATCCCTTTTACAATATCCCTAACATTGTCTTCCTAAATATGACCTACCTCTGGTGGGAGAAAGCTCACTACTTCCACAGACAGCCAATTCTGCTTTTGAATAGCTTTAATTGTATTTCCTGATACAGAGCCAAAATCTGTCTCTACCAAGTTTTTACCTCCTCTGGGGCCAAGTCTAATCCATTTTCCATACGGCAGTTCTTCAAATCAGAGGAAACATGGTAAACAGAAAGAGCTCTGGATTTGTAATCAGAGGACGTGGATTCAGCTCTTTGCTCTGCCAGTTCCTATGGATGGAAAGTCACTTTTACTTTTCTAGCCTTCAATTTCCTCAGCAATAAAATTAGGGAGTTGGTCTGGATAATCTCTAGGGACACCTCCTGCTCTAAATCTATGAGCCTATGAAATACTTGGAAACACATATTATCTAAACCTTCACCCTGCCTCATGTTATATATGTTCTCTTATTCAAGTTTCACAAAAATCCTATGAGGTAGTTCCTATTATCCTTAAAATGCAGAGAAAGAAACTGAGGCTAAAAGAGGCCAAGCTTTGTCTATGGTCACATAGACTATCAGAGCTTGGATTTGATCCCAGGTCTCCGTGATTCCAAGGCCAATGTTCTTTCCACTACTATACTTCCACTAGAAGGTTACAAGGGTCCAGAGACAAATCTTCTCTAGAAATTTTACTCTCAGGTTCCCTCAGTGATTTAAACATCTTCTGGTATCTGGTTCATTCCAGATCCATTTAATTAGCCATAAGTCTCTAAGATATGGGGTTTTAATTTTATTTGTGTCATGGATCCTTTGGCTGTCTGATGGAGCCTTTGGGACTTCTCAGAATGTTGTTTTAAATGCAGAAAATAAAATGTATATGATTACTAAGGAAACTAATTACATTGAAATACAATTGTCAGGTTTCTTAAGAAATGGGTTCAAGGACCTTTAATACTCTCTTCTCTCTAGATTTTCGTGGCACTGCTATATCCTAGTTCTTCTACCAGGAGAACTGCTCCTTTTCTCTCTCGATTGTTTGGTCTTTATGGGTCACACATGCTAACCATAGGGGGCATTCTCCAAGGCTCTGTCCCGGCCCTTTTTCTCTTCTCGCTCTATATTCTTTTCCTTGGTGATATCATTAGTTCCCACGGTTTCAATTATCATCTCTATACAGATGACTCTTGTACCTACTGTCCAGCCCTAACTTTTCTTCTGGCTTCCAGTCTCAAATCTCCGACTGCTAATTAGACATCAGGAATTGGATGTCCCAAAGACATCTTAAACTTGGCATGTCTAAAACTGAACTCATTATCTGCCCTTACCCCCAACCTTTCTCTCTCCCTAATTTCTCTGTAACTGACCAGGGTACCATCAACCTTCCAGTCACTGATGCTTGAAACCTAGAATTCATCCTTGACTCTTCACTTTCATCCTCGTACCCAATTAGTTGTCAAGTCCTATCATTTCTATTTTTGTAAATTCTTTGGGGGCATATGCCCCCTTCTCTCCTCTGATGCTGAAATCATCCTGGTACAGGCCCTCATTGCCTTGTGCCTGGACCATAGAATATCTCACTGATAATACTCTGACTCAAGTTTCTCCCTACTGCAGTACATTCCCCATTCATTGGTTAAATTAATCTTGACCATGTCACCTCCCACTCCCTCAATAAACCCTAGTAGCTCCCTTCTATCTTCTGCTTAGTTTTTTTTTTATTTTTTATTTTATTTTTCCAATTAAATGTAAAGATAGTTTTCAACATTCATTTTTGTAAGATTTTGAGTTCCAAATTTTTCTCCCTCTCTCTCTTTCTTCCCCAGACAGCAAGCAATCTGATATAGGTTATACAAGTACAACCATATTAAATATATTTCCACATTAGTCAATCATGAAAGAAGAATCAGGACAAAAGGGAAAAACCACAAGAAAGAAAAAACAACAACAAACAAAAAAGAAAATAGTCTGCTTCAATCTGCATTCAGATGCCATAGTTTTTTCCATCACTGGTCTTTGGAATTGTCTTGGATCATCATATTACTGAGAAGAACTAAGTGTGTCATAGCTGATCATCACACAATGTCTGCTTAGCCTTTAAAGACTTTCATAACCTGGCTGTAATGGGAATCTGAAGATCTTCCCTGCCCCTTGGGCCCTTGATAGGCTTAAGTGACTCTGAGAACCTTCCCTAATTTGAAAATATACTCTGCCCCCTAATAGGCTGAATGTGGTCACATGGAGCGTGTGGCAGGAGGCTTGTTTTTTCAGGAATGTCTACACCTTGTTACTTTGTGATTGGGCAGTGTGTTAAGAGGGCTGTTACATTTTCTGACCCAGGGGCAGACTATATATATACACACGGATGTGAGGTTTTGCTTTGGGGCTCACTTTGGAAAGAGTTGTGTGATTTGGCCAGATGAGACTCTGGGCAGCCATTGAGCCCCCCAGCTTTGAAAACCCAGATGTTGGTGCTTCCCTCTCTGGTATGGATGTAATGGTCAGACAGCTTGAAGCCCTGTCTGCTTAATTGTGTTATTTTCTGTTATAACATCTGTTTGTATTCTCTGAAGTTCAGGGTGCTGACTTTTTCCCCTGATCTAGGTAAATGATATATGTTTGATTGATTAAAGTAAGATTGTTGACCCATTTTGAGTTGCTTTCCTTTAGAAAAGCAGATCTAAGAACCTGGGATGCTAGGGCCCCTTCCTACTCTTCTAATCTTTTTACATTGTACTCCCCTTCCACATAGTCTGAGATTCAGTGATACTGGCCTCCTTCCTGTGCCTCCCACAAGACACTTCATCTCTAGCCTTTGAGCATTTTCTCTGCCTTTCCCCATGGCTGGAATACTCTCCCTCCTCATCTCCACCTCCTGACTTTTTGACTTTTTTTCCAAGTCTCTGTTTAAAGGTCCACCTTCTGCTTGCAGAGGCTTTATGAATTCTAATTAATCTTAGGGCCTTCCCTCTGAGACTACCTCCAGTTTATCCTGTGTATATTTTGTTTGTATGATGTGTGTGTGTGTGTGTGTGTGTGTGTGTGTGTGTGTGTGTGTGTCTGTGTGTGTGGTGTTTTCCCAATAGACTGTGAGCTCCCTGAGATCTGGGACTACTTTTTTTTGGTCTTAGTTTGCATCCCCAGAGTTTAGCACTTAAGCTCTTAATAAATGCTAATTTTCTCATTGACTGACTCTAGGTTAAGAACTTTTGCTCTAAGTGGATGACATCCCGAGTCATGTTTGGAAGATGGTAAAATTGAAGAAAGGAAGCAAATTGGCCTAACTGAAGAAAGAGTTGGTGTGTCATTGCAGGAATGGGAGACCAGAAATGATCATCTCAGGCCTAGTCTCCTCCTCGGAGGCCAGAAAAAGCTTTCACAGTTCTTCCACCAGATCCTCATTTAGTCTGATTTCTAGATGCCTCGCTATTCCGGAGGAAACTTCTCTGGACTTGTTATATGTAGTCTTTCAATGTCTCTCCTAAAGTTGGTGCCCTGGATTGAACCCAGTCCTCAAGCCGATGGACCCGGGCAGTTCTGAGGGAACAACCAAAGGGCATGCCCTGGGTTGGGCAGAGGTCCTGCCCTTGTTCCAGGACATTAGAGACAGTGCAAAGGTGAGAGGAAAGGGGCAGGAACTTGGAGATGCAGCTAGGAAATGATCATGCTTGGAGCACAGAGGCTCAGGGTAGGGATCCAGATTTTAGGCGTTAGGCATTAACTTTGGGAGGTACCCTAGCTGATGACCCATCAGCCTGAATTCTCCCAGCTTTTGCAATTATTCCCACCCCATCTCCAGAGAATTCCCAAAGCTTTCATCCAAATACAGCCTTGAGCAAACCTTTGTAGTTCCCTATTCTCTGGAATTCAAGTGCGACACTTCTTTTGTTCTCTAAGATATCAAAGCAACAACAATCCCTGCCCTCGAGAAATTTACATTTTTTCCTACTTACCCCCCAGAGATATTAGGAAGGATCAATTCAATGAGAGAATAGATCTCAAAGCTCCTTATCAAGAATAAAATGCCCTGTGCAGGTAAGGGATTGTTATGTTAGTAAAACTCTCTTAAGCTTATGTGGAATATATATCCACAGTATATAGTGGAGAGAGAGCTGACCTCAGAGTTGGGAAGATCTGGACCCAGTTTTGGCCAGAAATCCAGAGGGTCTTCCCCTCCCAGATTGATTTTTTGTTTTGACTAGGTAAAGAAGTCATTCTCTGCCTCACTTCTATTTAAGCTTTCATCACCAAATGGGAATTGCCTCAGTCAACCAGAGACCTGTTAAAGACCTTAGCTTGAAAAGACCAAGGTCCCCCACTGCATTCTGGGTCATCTCCAGTTGCCCTAATATACATGTGGCCACTGGACCCAGATGACTCCGGAGGAGAAAATGAGGCTCTTGACTTTGCATCACTTAAATCCAATTCATATCCTGTCATGGCATCACATCCTCTTTGAGAACAAAGAACAAACAGCAACAACGTCTCTGACACACAGTGGCTGTGTGACCCTGTCATCCAGGAATTGTGACAAATCACCATTCTTTGGGCTCCAAGAAATTCCCTGTGGGCATTAAGTTACAAAGTAGGTGCCTATCTCTTAGTAGGAGTAGACTTACTAGGAGATCGCTACACCCATAAAATCACATGTCTGTTCTCTATCAACAAACTTACGTAACATATATTACTTTTTCAAATTAATTTATTTACAGTTCATTCCTCGTAGTATCAATGGGAGGGTTACTAGAGTCTAAAAATTTCAGTTATTCGTGATCACTGAGTTTAATCCTATTGTTCTACAGAAGGGAGTTGAGGCCCATGGGTATATGTGTGCCTGTGAATGGTATAAAGTCCCAGAGCAATCTCAGCATCTGAACTGGTTCTTGATAGTAGGTCTTCCACTGCTTGGTCAGCATACTCAGTTGGTCAATCAATAAGCATTTATTAAGCACCTCTTATTCCACAGGCAGCTGGGCCTAGAATCAGGAAGCTCTGAGTTCAAACCCGGCTTCTGACACTTACTAGATGGGTGACCCTAGTGAAGTAAGTGACTTCACTTACTCCCTATTTGCCTCAGGTCCCCATCTATAAAATGGGCACACACTAGAGAAGGAAACGACAAATCACTGTAGTATCTTTGCCAAGAAAATCCCACAGACAACGTCCATGGACACGACTGAACAACAACATTTGACAGGCACTATGCCAAGTACTGGGGATAAAAAGAAAGGCAAAAGATAGTCTCTGCCCTCACAGAACTCACTGTCTAATGGGGAGAGAACAGGCAAAAGAATATGTAGGTGATCCTAAAGGCCAAAGGGAGAAAATGGCTTGTCTGAAGTCATACGCTGACATGCTGTTAGAGACAGTATGTAATGGTGTCCTTAGCACTGAGGGAGAAGGAAAACCCATCATTTCATGCATCATTTTTGACTAAGAGAAAGGTTCAGATGTGTTCCAGTCATAAGGAAGCCCAGGAGAGTCCAACTGTTTGAAGTCTCCAAAGAAATTCAGTTTGTCACAGAAAGGACAGTAGCTATTATGTGACTAAGTCTAAGGCCCGCCAGGCTCGGGTTTTCCACCCACCAGCTCTGGCTAGAGATAATTGCCTGTACCCTGCATTTCTCCTCTTCTCGCTGAACCTCCCACCAAGCTGTTTGCCCTCTATGAGGTAAAAAGAACTTCATGAGAGCATCTCTTGCATGGTGAGAGGGCCAGGACCAGGGCCCTGAGCACCCAATCTCTGGCGTGATCTCTGTTTTCATTCAGTGCCTGCTTACACCGTCGTCTGTAAATCACCAACCCACAGAACCATAGCTCTCCCACAGATCATTCCAGGCAAGGAAGAGATAAGGCAGGCCCCACTGAGCTGAGTCCAACTCCCTGGTTTCCCATAGAAACTACATGTCAAGAAATAGCTGGTGGGGACAGCAGCCCAGGGAGGAGGCTGATAATGATGTTATTCTAACAGAATCCAAAAAATCAGAGGTCAGAGCTGGGAGGTTCCTCCTTAGAACACATAGGCCACTGGCTTTAGAGCAGGAAGGGGCTTTTGAGATAATTTTATGGGGGAGGAAATCAAGGCCCAGAGAAATCAAATGACTTACCCCAGGTCCCCCAGGCCCTAAGGCCCTGGCTGAGCTTGGAATACAGATCCTTTGACCCCAGTTCCTATGATCTCACCCCTATGCCATACTCTATAGAACACAGAATGGCTGAACAGGCACCTAGCACCTTCTCTTTTTCTAGAAGAGGAAACTGAGGCACAGAGAAACCCAAAGTCACATAGCTTTGTAAACTTTAGAGCATAATACAAATGTAAGTTATTGTTATTATTGTTACCTGGGAGGGGAAACTCATTCATCAGTTATAGCTATGACTACATACTAATAATGACCACAAATATCATGTGTTTGCATGACTTTGGAGGAAGTCACTTCTCTCTTGTAGGCCTGGGTTTTTTCATTGATGAAATTAGTAAGTTGAATTAAATGACCTCCAAGAACCCTTTCAGTTTTGGTATCAGGTGATCTGTGCCCTCTGGTCCCTTCTAAGTCTGCTATTCTAGGCCTCTGAGATTAAAACAGAAGGAAGGAGGTCCAGAAAGGGCAATGATGGGGGAAGGAGGTGAGGACATGCTAAGGGTACATCTTATCTATTTCACAATGCCCAGCCTCATCCTAATTCTCATTTTCCTCCTTCCTCCATCAGTTTTCTCCTCTACAAAGTAGAGATCACAACTGTACCACCTACCTTACAAGGCTATGAACATCAAATGAGTTAATGTATTTAAAATGCTTTTTACTATATACATTTTTTAAAAACTTTACACATCCTGAGAGACAGCATGGGTGGTGAAATGACAGACTTGGAATCAGGAATATCTAAGTTCAAATTCTGCCTTGGTTACTTATATTACCTTGGGTAAGTCATTACCCAGTGAGGTTTATTCAGGTTCAGTTTCCTTATCTGTAAAATGGAGATAATAACAGCGCCTATATTAAAACCCCTACAACTCGCCCCTAGATTCCCTTTCCAGACTTACTACACGTTTTCTCCCCTTCATGGACCCAGGTGGTATGTGTTTTCCTATTGGTGCGCAACTCAGAAGAAGTTCCTGGCCCAGGTTGCACCCACGCTCCTTGTTTCCACATCATGGGCTTGTAAGATTTAGACCTGGAAAGAACCTTAGAGATTATCTAGGATGATTTATTGTGAATAATAACAACCAGGAAAAGCCCCTAGTCTTGGTCTCTATCCTCCAGGTTCTTGGCAATTAAATACTTTCTCCTTTAAATGAGGCACAGGGGGTTCAAGGCCTGTTCCTGGCCTCTAGATACAATCTGCCAGTTCCAGGTGATCGAGGGAGTTTTAAATAAATCAGTTTGGGTGTTCCTCCTCGGTTTTGGCAGTAGTTACTCTCAGGCAGGGCGGACCCAGTGATCACAGCCATATCAGGCATGGAAATCAATAGAATTATTTCAGACACTGCCCATCTGGTGGAGGCACTGGGCTGCTAGAAACTGCCTCAGCTGGCTTTTAAAAAGTATCAGCCTTTTCTCCATTTCTTGCTCCCTGAGGATTATTCTGCCAATAGCTTGCTATGTGACCATGGATGAATCATCTCCTTCTCTAGGTCTTTGGGTTTTTTTATGTCTATAAAAGGAGAGGGTTAAACCCAAAGACCCCTATGTTTCAATCCTATGTTCTCCACATTGGCTCTGGCTCTGATCTTGCTGAGGAAAGAGCTCTAAAAGTAATGACAATAATATGACAACTCCTATTTATCTAGGTGTTTCATTTATTTATTTATTTATTTATTAGGCTTTTTTTGGAGGGGGGAAGGTAGGGCAATTGGGGTTAAGTGACTTGCCCAAGGTCACACGACTAGTAAGTGTTAAGTGTCTGAGGCCGAATTTGAACTCAGGTCCTCCTGACTCCAGGGCCAGTGCTCTATTCACTGTGCTACCTAGTTGCCCCTATCTAGGTATTTTAGATTGGCAAAACTTTTTTATATATTACCTCATTTTACCCTCACAACAACCCTGTGATGGATCAATTCATCATTCACCAAGCATTCATTGAGTACTATGTACTAGGCACTGTGCTGGGGACTGGGGTTGCAAAGACAAAAATGCAACAATCCCTTTCCTCAAGGAGCTTACATTCTATTGGAAGAAACAATACACAGACAAGTTTATCATATATAAGATATATAAAAGATGGCAGCTAGGTAGTGCAGTGGAGAGAGTACTGGGCCTAGAGTCAAGAAGACTTGAATTCAAATCCAGCCTCAGACACTTACTAGCTGTGTGACCTTGGGCAAGTCACTTAACCCTGTTTGCCTCAGTTTCCTCATCTATAAAATGAACTGTAGCAGTAAATGGCAAACCACTCCAATATCTTTGCTAATAAAACCCCCAAAGGAGTCAGTCACAAAGAGTCAGATACAACTGAAATAACTGAATAACAATCACAAAGATATATAAAAATTAAGCACAAAGTAATTATTAGGGATTAGGGGAGGCACTGGAAACTGGGGGGAATCAGGAAAGTTTCCTAGAAGAAATAGCATTTGAGCTGGACTCTGAAGGAAGCTAGGGAGTGCAAGAGGCAGAGGTAAAGAGGGAGAGCATTCCAGGCATGGGGAAGGGCCCATCTGACTGGATTCTATAGAGTATGCCAAGGGGAGAAGTGTGTAATAGCCAGGAAAGGTAGTCTTAGAACTAGGTTGTGAGGAGCTTTAAAACCAACAGCAATATGAATGGAACACTATCCCTGGAGTCAGGAGGACCTGAGTTCAAATCTGGCCTCAGACACTTGACACACTTACTAGCTGTGTGACCTTGGGCAAGTCACTTAACCCCAATTGCCCTCCAAAAAGCAAAAAATAAACAAACAAAACCCAACACCAACAATCGCTGACATTGATACTGCGCTCCAAGGTTTACAAAATGCTTTACATATATTAACTCACTCCATCCTCACATCAATCCTGTAGGTGCTATTATTATTCCCATTTCAGAGAGGCTGAGCCAGGACCCGCAGCTAGTCAGCATCTGAGGCAGCATCTGAAGTTAGGTTTTCCTGATTCCACAACCAGCAACACAATCTCTTAGTGGCTGACATTGGTGTAACATCAATTCAGATACGTTATCTCATTTGATCTTCATGACCATGGAGCAAGGTGTGTGGTAGGCATTACTATGTCCATTTTATGGATGTAGAAACTGAAGCTCAGAGAGACATAAGCTGCCCAAGTTTGCAGAGCTAGGTCTAATGTGCTAGCTGGCACTCACTCAAGTCAGACAGTCAGGGCCCACACATTCCTGGTGGGCAGTCAGCCACACCCAACCTCTGTGTGCTTGGCCCTGAGATAAGAAAGGTGGGAGGGAGGGAAGTGGGAAGCCATGGTTTCTCATCCTCGTCCAATGTGCTGGGTGTTGCCCAGAAGACTTCTCTATAATAATAGCAGCTCTGAGAACTGGGATGGGGTCATAGGATTGGAGATGATGGAAATGGCGGGACCCTAGAGGCCATTTAGCCAGAGCCCCTTATTGTACAGAGGGCGATCTGAGACTGAGAAGGTAAACAGCTTGTCCAAGGTGACACAGATAGGAAGGAACTTCACAGAACAAATTCCCCTTTGATAAAAGGATTTGTTCTGTAAAACTTGGATTCAGTCAAAAAGTCAAATCCAAGGACCTAGAAAGCCACATGTGGTTCCCTAACCCTGGAGGCTCAGTCCTGGCCAGAAGCAGGATCTGGCTAAGCTAACCTCAGCAGTGGCCTTCCAGGCCTGGGGGATCTACAGCTCAGGTTCTTAACCTAAAGTCCATGGATATATGTCAGGGATATGTGAACTTGGATGGGGAGAAAAATACTTCTCTTTTCATTAACCTCTAACTGAAATTTGGCGTTTTCTTTAATTACTTAAAACATTCTGAGAAGGGATCCATAAGCTTTACCAGACTGTTAGAGGGGTCAGTTCCACAAACAAGGTAAAGAACCACGGGACTCTGGGAATGGGAAGAAGGCTAGAGAGCTCTCTAGAAAATCATCCACAGCAACTAGACGAGACGTGTCCAAGATTACACAGGTAGGAAGGAACAGGTAGGATCTGAACCCTGGTCTTCGGACTCTAAGGTCATGTCCTATCCATTGCATTGAGTCTACTTCTCTATATAGCCCAACATGGAATTGCAAAAATAGTAGTAACTTGGTACTGTGCTTTCTTTTTTTAAAAAAATAACAAATAATGAATCATATTACTATCATGCTATGGGTTACAAAACACTATACATATATATGTGTGTATGTATATAAATATATATATGCACACATACATGTGTATGTATAAATTTTATCCCCTATCATAACCTGGGGTTAGGCAGTCCAGGTATAATTGTATCCATTTTACAGATATGGAAATTGAGGCTCAGAGTGTTTGAATGGCCTTCAGTGCTTCTTATGTGAATGAAAGGACTTTATTATGAATGGAAAGAGGGACACTGACTTAGATCTGGGTCCCACGAGAGTGCACAGGGCCCTATGGAGAACATGGATTCCCTTGCCCTTTCCAAGGCATTGCCCCCCATGTTCGTCCCCCCACCAGCATGTCTCACACACAAGGAGTCCTAGCTCACACATACCTGGCTTCTTGTAGACACACACTGCCTTCCTCACACATGTACTTTCTTGGTTTCCTGTATACACACATGCCTGTGCCAAGCATACACAATGAGTCTTCCAAGCACAGGAATACTCAGTGGAAATGTTTTTCTCCTAAGTCACTTTTTAATGAGGTCTAAGAGTCTGGCTACAGCCAAGGTTTCCCTGGCAGTGGTAGGAATGGAATGGAAACCACACAAGTTCACTTTTTCCATGAGTCCTGTTACTGGATCTCTCCAGGCTGCAATGAGATGAATGGCTAGAATTGAAAAGGAGGCTGCTAGTCTTAAAACCTGCTGGGGCCTTCAGAGTTCTGTTCTCCCTGGAAGAAGTGAAAGGAGATGTGGTGTTAGTAGTGGGGCTGAAAATAGGATAGAAACCCACCTATGTGTGTGAGATAGCCCAGCCATGGGTGGAAAACCTGCAACCTCCAGGACACATGTGGCCCTCTAGGTCCTCAAGGGAGGCCCTTTGCCTGAAGCCGAACATCACAGAGCAAATTCCCCCTTAGTAAAAGGATTTGTTTTGTAAAACTTGCACTCAGTCAAAAAGTCAAACCTAAGGACCTAGAAGGCCACATGTGGTCGCTAGACTGCAGGTTCCCTACCCCTGGAGGCTCAGTCCTGGCCAGAAGCAGGAGCTGGCTAAGCTGACCTCAGCAGTGGCCTTCCAGGCCTGGGGGATCTACAGCTCAGGTTCTTAACCTAAAGTCCATGGATATATGTCAGGGATATGTGATAAGGTTTCTATCCTACTTTTAGCCCCACTACTAACACCACATCTCCTTTGGAACTTCTTCCAGGGAGAACAGAACCCTGGAGGCTCCAGTAGGTTTTAAGACTAGCAGCCTCCTTTTGAATTCCAGCCATTCATCTCATTGCAGCCTGGAGAGATCCAGGATGGGGAGGAAAATACTTCTCTTTTCATTAACCTCTAACTGAAATTTGGCATTTTCTTTACTTAAAAACATTCTAAGAAGGGATCCATAAGCTTTACCAGACTGTCAGAGGGGTCAGTTACACAAACAAGGTAAAGAGTCACTGGATTTTGGGAATGGGAAGAAGGCTAGAGAACTCTCTAGAAAACCATCCACAGCAACTAGACAATTCTGCCTGTGCCTCTGATTCCCTCTCTCTTCCCAAATCTAACTTCTTATAATCCCATCCTCCTAGCCTCCTCAGCATTACATGTCACCCTCTTGGGCACCATGACTTCTAGTCCTGTTCAGTCAGAGTTGGTTTTGTCAGGACAGGTCAGGATGTCCCCATCTTTGAACCAGACTTGGAGTGCTCTGGAGATTGGGAAGATCAGAGCAGGAAGATAGAGGAGACTAGTTAGGGGCAGAGAAGAGGGACGTGCAGTCATGAAAGAGGGAATGACCTGCCCAGGCCAAAGATTCCCAGGCAGCATAAAGGGCCAATCCAAACTAAGACCAGGCTGAGAAAAGAACAAAATAAAAACAAAACCCAGACACCACAGGGGAAAAAACCCAACACATTCCAATTTCCCAGAAAAGCAGAGGAAAAGGCAAGATAGTGGCCTAATCTGAAAAACTAACAGGGGTCTAACAAAGTCCTCTGAAGTCTGAGAGTTTTCTGTTCCCTCCACCCTTCCCCCAGGTTTCCAGGGCTCCCTTGCTTTTTGTCCTTTATGGAAATTTACTCTCAGAAAGGGCCTAAAACTCACTCATTCTCCTTTGTGGATGACCAATAACCTCCCTACCCCTATCCTCTCCCTGCCAGACATGAGTACTTTCATACATGCACACAAGAAAATTATTGCTATATTTTGTTTTTGTTATCTTCATTTCCAAATCTATTTCTCCCCTTCCCCTATCCAGGAAGCCACCCCTAAACATTTTAGAAAGATCAGAAAAGCAACAAAACACATGTACTGTGTCTGATAGTGATAAAGTTGAGGGGTACCCCAAAATGTTGGGGTGCAAAGTTGTCTTTAAAGAATTTGTTCAGGCTGTCTCCAAATCAAGTAAAGGCATTTATTTCAGGTAATACAACACACCAAGCAGGCTCCTCTCTCCTTTAAGGGAGACAAAGCTTAAGGCAGGCCCCAGCTTAAGGAGGGGTGGCAGTCCACAAGGGAGAGGAGGGACCACCAAGGGAGATGGCCACTTAAAGGGATGCCTCCCACTAAAGGGATATGCCTATCAAGGGATCCCAGTGTAAGGGAGAACCCAGTTTGATAGAGATGGGTCCTTAAAGGAGATACCCACTAGAGGAGATGCCTCTTAAGAGGGGCACCCCCTAATTAAGGAAGATGCCTACTAGTTGAGAGATTCGAGGGATTCTTATATTGGAAAACCTGCTCTGAGCAGGGAGATGAGGTAACTAGGGGCAGTAGTTCAGAGTTTTGGCATCATTTCTTTCTTTATTTATCTATCCATTCATTCATTCGCTCGTTCATCCATTCATTTGTTCATTCATTCATTCATTTATTTTTATTATTCCATTGTTCAGCCCAGGGCAGAGGGCCAAGGGGATCCCAGTTAGTTTCCTGTTTCATTGACCAGCTTTCTTGAACATCCTTGTCTCCTAAAGTGGTTTTACGTAGTATTTTCGATAATGGGCTTCTCATTGGCCACTCAATTTGAATCTCATCAATAGCACATGCAGTATTTTAAGGCTATAGCTCCCCATCCCTACAAACAGGGAAAGGAGGTACATTTTCTTCCTTCCTTCCTTCCTTCCTTCCTTCCTTCCTTCCTTCCTTCCTTCCTTCCTTCCTTTCTTTCGGAGGGGGGAAGGTAGGGCAATTGGGGTTAAGTGACTTGCCCAAGGTCACATGGCTAGTAAGTGTTAAGTTCTAGGGTACCTCAAAGGAACTGATTTGGATGATTTCTAATTTATCCACTATGTAGCTTATTTGTACATTGTAGTTTGCATGTCATCTCTCCCATTAGATTGTAAGCTCCTTGAGGGCAGGCACTGTCTTTTATCTTTATATCTTCAACACTTAGCACAGAGCCTGGGTTAGGTGGTGTTTAATAAATGTTTATTGGCTGATCAGTTGACTGACTGGAACATAATTTTTCTTTTGGTGAAATTTAG
Organism: Gymnobelideus leadbeateri; assembly: GCA_011680675.1. Classification (NCBI taxonomy): domain Eukaryota; kingdom Metazoa; phylum Chordata; class Mammalia; order Diprotodontia; family Petauridae; genus Gymnobelideus; species Gymnobelideus leadbeateri. The sequence continues at coordinate 6,748 of WOXC01008450.1, read as the reverse complement.
TTGAGATTGAACTAAAAAACATTTAGAAATCCTGTATGAGTCTACATCTGGCTGTATGCTGTGATTTTAGAATTCTGTGCTTATAAGAGAATGTGATAGGCTTCCTAGCATAATGGTTAGCCTGCTAGCCTTGGAGCCCTAATTCTGGCTGTGTAACTGTGGACAAGTTACAAGACGTCTCAGTGTTCTAGATACCTCTCTGATACTAGTAGTGGTCAAACACGTGCAGTGGAAGACATATCTTCACCTTGGAGTCCCCTACACTAATAAAATCGCAGTCCCAGTCCCTTTCCCTATCTCTGATAACCAGCCTGACAGAGAGAATGGAGTATTTGTACTAGTTATCTTGGGTAGATCCTTGCTCTACCTACCTCACAGGGTCACTTGGAGGAAAAATACTTTGCCAACTTTAAAGGGCTTAATCAAGGGTAAGGTGAGAAGATGCTAAAATTCTAAAGAAGGGAAATAGAGATATTTAGATTGTTAATTCGAAGGCTTGTTCCTTCTAAGGAAGTGCTGAAAGGGATGTCTGGAAATAGGCCTGCAATTTCCCAAACAGATCTATTCCAAGACTTGAGACTTTTGTGTTTTGGGTGGGGACCATGCACCGATTTCTAAGAGGATCCTCTTTTTCTGCCTCCCACTGCCTCATAATGGCTGCTGTCTAGATGGTAGTGGCCCAAGGATGATTCCCATAAGGCTGTGTGAGATTTATGAGAAGGCCAGGAAAGGCCAGCTGGTGTCCAGAAATCCATTAATCCCCTGCTCTTCCTCTCCCTGTCAGAGATTGAATCAGGTGGAGGAGGAAGAGGCAGGCCTGGAAGCACATCTAGAAGGAAGCTTTGCCTTAGTGAGACACAATCAGGGCTCTGCTGTTGGGTTTGTGTGCTTTGGGAAATATAGCCTCAGCACTAGGTCAGGATCTGATGCAGGTCTCATGTATTACTGGCTTCCAGCTGTCCAGCTTCTCTGCTCCAGAATTTGCAAAGTTTAATGTCTTTCTTAGTTTATTGTTGGCCACTTAGAAGGAGGCAGGATGGTTGCCAAAAGGTTTAGAGTCTGGGCCCTGAATAACCCAACCATCCTAAGCCCCCAGGATTTGGAGGGGAAGTGCAGTAGAGGAAGCAGGACTTCCTACTTACTGACTACACAGTCCTGAATTTATGCCTTGCATGGGCAGGTCAGTAAATCAACTAAGAAGGCCAAACATCTGATGTTGGGTCTCTTTGCTCTTATATCTCTCTGCTCTACTACATGTATTTCTACCTTTTGATCAAACTAGTCAGTTGTATAGTGGAAAGAGCCCTGAGCTTGAGACCAGAAGACCTGGCTTTGAGCCTGAGCTTTGCCATTCACTACCTGGTGACTTTGGGCAATTAACTTAAATTCTCTACCAGCCTTGACCCCCATCTATAAAATGGGGCTGGATTAGATGCTCTCTACATTTCCTTGCTGCTCTAAATACCATGAAGCTATGTACTATTCATTTTTCATAGGATTTAGAGGTATAAGGGACCTTAGAAATCACCTATTCCATCCCACCTCAATTGAAAGATAAGGAAATCAAGACCCAGAGAAATGAAACACTTTGCCTAAAACCACACTGATAAAAGTAACAGAGCCATGTTGTGAATTTAATTCATCTGACTTCAAATATAGTCATTCTTCCTACTGTATCCTTCATTTTCCTCAAACATACCTTCATGCTTTTGTATACTGTTTCCCCTTCCCAGGATACCCTCTCTCTTTTCTCAGCCTACTTTTGAGACCAGGTTAAGTTTTATAACCCTGTGAAGACCTCCCTGACCACTCTCAGGTCTCCCTAGCTGAATCATAGCACTCTACCATCAAAGGTTCATAGATTCCCAAACTTAGAGGAACCTCTATATGATCATGTCCAGTTGTCTCATCTTAGAGGAGAGGAAGCTTAGAAGGAGAAGTGACCCTTCTCTGGTAATAGAGCTAGAAATATCAGAGCTGGGATTTGAACATAGTTCCTCCAACTCCAAATTCACAGCTATGCCTACTATGCCACTTGGGATGTGGCCTAGCGGTATCTTTGTGAAATTTTGGATTGTATTTCTAGGGGTGATAAGTGACTGGGCAAGGATGTGAAACAAGTGACTCATAGGTCAGTGGATACATGGAGAAGGGGTCAACCAAGGGTCCTTAGGCATCATGATTGTTGGGAATGGTGACGTGCTCTTGGAAAACTCATCAATAAGAAAGGCCTTGGAGCTGCAAGCTGAGGTTGGCCTATGGTTCCCCACAAGACCTGGCAAAGGGCTGAGCTCACTGGAGGAACTTAGTAAAGTCTTGCCATGGGATAAATAAATGAAAGATGGAATGAAAGAGTGAGTGGACTGATAAGGGTGTGAATGAGTAAGTGAATGAATGAGCAAGTGAATCAGTGACTGGTGCGTTCCAATTCTGTATACAAACACATGACTGTGGAGGAGGCCAAAGCTGCTCTGGCCTGACTCAGGAACAGGCAGTGAAGGCACGGCTGGAAACTCCAGCATTTTTTGGTTCACTCTATCTTGTTTATTAAGTGTTCATCTTCACAAGTTAACACCATGGGGAGGTGGAGGTGGGGGTGGGGGTGGGGATCAGCTATGCTGCTTCCCCAGAGTCATTGTGGACAGATGGGGAAAGAGATGGTGCCGAAGAGGAGTCAGTAGAGAGGAGAAGAGAAACTGAGAGGCAAGAGAAGGAAAACAATGTGGTGCGTGTGGTCAGCAGATAGAAGGTGAAAGGAACTCTCTGACCAGAGGGTTGGGATGTGTCCAGTCTACAACTCCTCCTTCATACTGGCCTGGGACTGACCCTAGGGAAGTTTCTTAACCTTCTTCTCTCTTTCAAATGCCCCTTCTTCTATTTTAGCTTCTTCCAAGTCATATTCCCTGTCTTTGCCTCAGTTTCCTCATATGTAAAACAAAGGCATTGAACTCCATGATCTCTAAGGTCCCTCCCAGCTCTGACAGCCTATGTTCTATAGTCTATATTCTGAAAGCCTGCATTCCTCCTCCTTATTTCTATAACACCTTTTGATTTTCCTTGTGATTTGCTGAGTAACAATGCAGTCCTCTGGCCACAAATATAACACCTCTGGTCCACAACTCCACAGAAGTTTGGCCTTTGAGTTTTATCAGAAGCAAGAATAAGAATCATAGGTTTGGAGCTGGAAAGGACCTTAGAAGGTTATCACATCTACCTCCTTCATTTTATAGATGAGAAAACTGAGCCAGAGAGAGTTTAAGTGCCTTTCCAGGATCACACTCCTAGGAAGTGTCTAAGGCTAAATTTGAACCCAGGTCTTTCTGACTTTCCAGTGCTCTGTCCACTGTGCCATGGTTCACTCCATTTAAGGAGGGGGCCCAGGTCAGCCGTCTCTTCATTTCTTACTTGGCTCTGCACTCTTTTGGATTTCCTTATACTTCTCCATTCAGCGTACTCACTGGCTACCTTCTCCCCCTACCCTCCTGTGGAGCTTCCTTTTGTGTGTCTCCCCTTATTAGATTGTAAACTCCTTCAGGGCAGGGACTATGTGTCTGAGGCCAGATTTGAACTCAGGTCCTCCTGACTCCAGGGCCAGTGCTCTATTCGCTACCCAGCCGCCCCAAAGAAATGCTAGGAAGGTGGACTAATCATACCAGATTTTTTTTTTTTTTTTTTTGCTTTTTGGAGGGCAATTGGGGTTAAGTGACTTGCCCAAAGTCACATGGCTAGTAATTGTGTCAAGTGTCTGAGGCCGGATTTGAACTGAAGTCCTTCTGCTCCATTCACCGTGTCACTTAACTGCCTCCATTGCTTGTATTTGTATCCCCAAAGCTTAACACAGCATCCTTCACATAACAGGTATTTAATAAATGTTTATTGATCTAATGATGCCTGCTCCTTTGTACATTTCTCTTTGTAGTCTGCATTGACAAAGATGGCTAGCTGTGGGTAAAGTAGAGAGTGTATTGATTAATAAACTGACTAATGAGTTTGGCCTGGCATGTGGGGGCATAAAGACAAAGAGTTCTTTTTTTTTTTGCTTTTTAGGAGGGGGGAGGACAGGGCATTTGGGGTTAAGTGACTTGCCCAAGGTCACAAATCTGGTAAATGTTAAGTGTCTGAGGCCAGATTTGAACTCAGGTCCTCCTGACTCCAGGGCCTGTGCTCTATTCACTGTGCCACCTAGCTGCCCCAAAGAGTCCTTAATAGCAATTTAGATAGGGTGATAAGATTCATACACCTGAAGATGTTCCTAAAGGTGCCAGACAGTATATGATAAGTATTAGATGACTTTAGTGCAAAGAGCCCCAGATTCTTTGCTCAGAGGCTTAAGTCAAATAGGCTTCACCCATGGATTCAGTTCTGTTGCTTACTGGCTTTGTTACAGTGGGCCAGTCTCTCTCAACCTTTTGCTATAAAATGAGAGTGAAGTAAAGTGTTGGTGAAAAAAATACTGATTATTTATTTAGTATTTTATTTTTTTTCTATTATATGTAAAAACAATTTTCAACATTCATTTTAAAAATTGAGTTCCAAATTCTCTCCCCCCACCCCCTCATTGAGAAGGCAAGCAATTTGATATAGAGGATACATGTGTAGTCATGCAGAACATATTTCCATATTAGTCATGCTGGAAAAGAAAACATAAACCAAAGCAAAAACCCAAGAAGAATAAAGTTTAAAAAAGTATGCTTCAATCTGAATTCAGACTCTAATTTCTTTCTCTGGGAATGGATAGCAGTTTTCATCATAAATCCTTTGGAATTGTCTTGGATCATTGTATTGCTGAGAAAAGCTAAGTCATTGATTATTTATGATGACCATTAATGGATGCAGAGAGTAGATGCCTAAGGGTGGGGGATGTGGTTAGTTTCTATCTATTAGAATATCACTAGATTCTACCACAGTGTTAGTAGGTGGGCAGCTAAGTGACCCTGTGGATAGGGTGCTGGGTCTAGAGCAGGAACACAACATTAAATTCATCATCAGACACTTATTAGTTATATGACTTTGGGTAACCTCTTTCTCCCCCAGTTTCCTCAACTGTAAAATGGGGATAATAGTAGCACCTACTTCACAATATTGTTGTGAGGATCAAATGAGGTAATATCTGTAAAACACTTAGTACAGTGCCTGACACACAGTAGGTGATTTAAAAAATGCTTGTTCCTTCCTCCCTCCCTCCCCCTCCATTACAAAAAAGTGTTCAATAATAGAGGGGCATGTAAAGCCAAGCAACTGAGCAGCTCTCCTGAGGACTGCTGCTGTGAATAGCTTAAAGGATCTAATTGCATAGTATAGTGAACTCTCTACTTATTCAGCAATAAAATAAAGCAAAATATTCAAGAAACTAAAGCGCAACATTCACAACAATATAACACAACAACTTACTTCTTTTTTTTTTAAATTAAACAAATGCTTTATTAACTTCTGGTTTACATCATTCATTTCCACCAGATTATGAGTTACATTTTTCCCCCATTTTTTCCCTACCCACCACCCCAGAATAGCAGTCCCACCAGATATCCCCTCATCCAATCTGCTCTCTCCCATATCTTCTCCCATACCCCCTTCGACTTTGCCATTAGGGCAAGGTGAATCTCTGAGCCCCACTGCCTTGACATCTTATGAAACATTTAATTTTAAAACTTCGATTTTCAGATCCATTCCCTTTCTCCCCTTGTCACCTACTCCCTCTGAGAAGATAAGCAATTCAGGATGTGTTGTACATGTATATCTATGCAAAACATTACCATAGTAGATATATTGTAAAAGACTGCTTATATTTCCCTTCCACCTGTGTCACCTCCCACCTGGTCCATTCCCTACTTTGATCCTGTCCCTCTTTGATAGTGGGTACTTCTAACCTCCCCTCTCCCCAGAATGCCCTCCCCTCCATCATCCCCCCTCTCAACCCCCTTTCCCCTACTCAGGAGAGTGAGTGAGGGTAAGATATTCCATGTAATATGTATGTGATTCTCTCCTTGAGCCAACTTCAATGAGAATATGCTTTTGCCTTTTTGCCTTCCTGTTCTTCCCCTCCCCTGCAACTACTTCCCCTTGCCTCTTCTACATGAGATGTTTGCCCTACCCTGTCTCTCTCCATCCTTGCCACACTTTCCTCTCACCTCTTGACTTCACCCCTTAAGAAATCCGCCCCTTCCTTGGGGTGGCTAGGTGCACAGCGGGAGCAGAGAGAGCCAGCCCTGAGCCAGAAGGACCCGAGCCTGTGATCCGGCCCCAGACACCCAACACACAAACAAAAAACCCAGCCTCGTGAACCTGGGCAAGTCACCCAACCCCAATTGCCCTCCGTTAAAAATAATCATCCCTTCCCATCAAATTCAACCTGTGCCTCTATCCATGTATACCTGTGAACATATGCCATGTACCCTTCTTCAATTATTTTCATAATGAGAAAGGTTTCATCAAACACAGTTATTGTTTTTCCATGTAGGACTGTAAATAGTCCAACTTTGATAAGTTCCTTTGGATTTCTTTTCCTTGATTACCTTCTCAAGCATCTCTTGCTTCTTGTGTCTGAATGTCAAATTTTCTGTTCAACTCTGGTTTTTTCATCAAGAATGCTTGAAAGTCCTCTATTCCACTGAATGACCATATCTTCCCCTGAAACAAGATACTCAGTTTTGCTGGGTAGGTGACCCTTGGGTTCATTCCCAGCTCTTTTGCCCTCTGGAATGTCATATTCCATGCCCTTCTATCCTTCAGTGTAGAAGCTGCCAGGTCC